>CM059804.1:8784227-9284227 GCA_030435695.1 Brachymystax lenok tsinlingensis | reverse complement strand
TGTGTTTGTGTCCTGTGCGCGGGTTTGTGTGTGCAGCTGAAGCGGGATGCGCTTGCTTACACAGAGCTGCATTGAACAGGTGCTCAGTACTTTCAGCCCAGAGAGGAATACTGAGACAAGCTCCAGAGTAGTAACCAGAAAGGGGCTGCACTGCTCTGAAACTGACTCAGGACAATACGCCACTCTGGGGTTACACTTGTCCTGAGAGAGACCCTTGGAGAATAAAGTTCTGGAACTGGGTTTACTTTGCTTGACATAATGTGGACATAGAGCTGTAGAAAGGGACTACACTGACCAGGGAGCTACCCAGGACTGAATAATCTGCCCTTCTCCGCAGGCGTTCTTGGAAGTTCCAGAACAGGATGGACTAACATTGATTTAGAACTCTGGATGTGCTCCAGAGAGGGACTCAGTGTGACAGACAGCCAGGAGAGAGCTTCCGATCTGGGCTACACTTACCTGAGTGACACCTGACACTCTCTACTGTACTCTCCTCTCTTTTCTGTGTGATAGAGAGACAGTGAGATATTTATCTGGATTTACCTTTTGCTTCTCATCTTAGCATCTCCTCTCAAGGATACCATTCAGGACTGACCTCCCTCTCCCTCCTATCCTACTCTCCTCCCTCCTCTCCTCTCCCCTCCTCTCCTCTCCCCTCTTCTCTTCTCCTTCTCTCTTTTTCCCGTCTCCTCTGTCAGGTGGGAGAGTATTTTGCCTGGCTCAGAGGTTGAACCACAGACAAGGGGGATGCTTTGATAAAGGACGTCAGACCGCTGTTCTACACGGGCACCTCACCACGCACCTCTTAGCCTGGGCAGGTAAGGAAGGAGCCAGCACACACACACACACACACATGCAGGTGAATACACACATACGCTAACGCACAGATGTACAGACACACGCAAAGATGCATAGGCGCATGCACACACACAAATATGCAGATGTTCACACACATGCACGCACAAATACAAACACACACACACACACACACAGATGATACACTGCATCAGTATGCGTATGTGTGGGTGTGGGGTCAGTATGTGTCTGCTGTGCTGCCTGCTGATAAGTGATGTGTTGAACTTGGTTGGTGAGAGATGCAGGCTAGGTAAACACTGGCTGGTAGGCAGATAGTGTATGTTAGGTACTGTATGACCGCTGCTACTGCATTCCTGTCTGTTAGAAGGGATATACTGATACTTTTGGGGTTTTGCACAAACAGTATTGATTGAAGCTGGAGTTGTCCTTATCCCTTCTCTCTCTCTCTCTCTCTCTCTCTCTCTCTCTCTCTCTCTCTCTCTCTCTCTCTCTCTCTCTCTCTCTCTCTTTCTCTGTGTCTCTCTCTCCCTTCTCTCTCTCTCTCCGTCTCTCTTTCCCTTCTCTCTCTCTATCCGTCTCTCTCTCCCTTCTCCCTTCTGTCTCTCTCTCTGTCTCTCTCTCTCTTTCCTACCTTCTTCAGTAACATATTAGACGCCTTGAGTCCTGTTGCTGTTTCTGTATTTTCTCTCTTCATCTTTGTGTTCCTGTTTTCCACCTTTCTTTCTCTCTCTCTCTGATTCTCTCTCTCTCTCTTTGTCCTTTGAATGTGTATGTGTTGCAGTAGACTGCTGTTGGTACTTAGACTAGTACATGTCTGTCTGTTGCTACGCCATCTAGTTCTGTAGCCACTTTAGTTAGCGATGTTCTGCTCAGATGCTTTATTTGAGGCGGAATCAGCGTCGTGTTTTTTTCGTTGTGGGAGTGATTGAATAATGATGTCGCAGCAGCTGAACACAACGTGTTGAAGCACTAACACACCCCCTCAGGAACACACAGTACCTCACCACGTCTATCATTCTCTGGCCGTATCCCAATACCCGTACTTTCATTGTAAATAGTAGCCTGATTGGCAAAATATTTTATAGTATGGGACATTTCCAAAATTGAGTGTGCTTTAAAGGCCAGGATGTCATACTCATTTTGGCTTTACATCTAGTACAATTCGCTGCATACTGTTGAATTGTCTTTTCAGACACACTTGTGTTTGTCAGCAGCTGATAATCAGAATAGGGGACGGGCTGTACCAAAATGAACGAATGGCGGGAAACAACCCAATTGCGCATTAGTATGTTGACATTTCTTGCGTACTGCATACAGTTTTACTAAACAGTACATTTGAAATAGTATGTAGTATGATTAGCTAGTTCACATAAAAAGTTGATGAAGTTGATGAAGTTTTAGTAAGTAGTAGGCAAGACAGTTTTCGGACACAACATATGCACCCTGGTGTAAAGTAGTGTACTATATAGAGAATAGGGTGTCATTTGGGATATATCCACTGATTTACATTGAATTGCTTTGTAGTTACTCTACTTCGAGTAGAGGTAGTGGTAGAGGTAGAGGTAGAGGTAGAGGGAGAGGGAGAGGTAGAGGTAGAGGGAGAGGGAGAGGAGAGGTAGAGTAGAGGTAGAGGTAGAGGTAGAGGGAGAGGAGAGGTAGAGTAGAGGTACAGTAGAGGTAGAGTAGAGTAGAGGTAGAGGTAGAGGAGAGGTACAGTAGAGGTAGAGTAGAGGTAGAGTAGAGGTAGAGGTAGAGGTAGAGGTAGAGGTAGAGGTAGAGGTAGAGGAGAGGTACAGTAGAGGTAGAGTAGAGGTAGAGTAGAGGTAGAGGTAGAGGTAGAGGTAGAGGAGAGGTACAGTAGAGTAGAGGTAGAGGAGAGGTAGAGTAGAGGTAGAGTAGAGGTAGAGTAGAGGTAGAGTTAGAGTAGAGTTAGAGGGAGAGGTAGAGTAGAGGTAGAGTAGAGGTAGAGTTAGAGTAGAGGTAGAGTTAGAGTAGAGTTAGAGGGAGAGGTAGAGTAGAGGTAGAGTAGAGGTACAGTAGCGGTAGAGGGAGAGGTAGAGTAGAGGTAGAGTAGAGGTAGAGTTAGAGTAGAGGTAGAGGTAGAGTTAGAGTAGAGTTAGAGGGAGAGGTAGAGTAGAGGTAGAGTAGAGGTACAGTAGCGGTAGAGGGAGAGGTAGAGTAGAGGTAGAGTAGAGGTAGAGTAGAGGGAGAGGTAGAGTAGAGGTAGAGTAGAGGTAGAGTAGAGGTACAGTAGAGGTTGAGTTAGAGGGAGAGGTAGAGTAGAGGTAGAGTAGAGGTAGAGTAGCGGTAGAGTAGAGGTAAAGTAGAGGTAGAGTAGAGGTACAGTAGAAGTACAGTAGAGGTAGAGTAGAGGTAGAGGGAGAGGTAGAGTAGAGGTAGAGGGAGAGGTAGTGTAGAGGTAGAGTAGAGGTAAAGTAGAGGTAGAGTAGAGGTACAGTAGAAGTACAGTAGAGGTAGAGTAGAGGTAGAGTAGAGGTAGAGGGAGAGGTAGTGTAGAGGTAGAGTAGAGGTAGAGTAGAGGTAGAGTAGAGGTACAGTAGAAGCACAGTAGAAGTAGAGTAGAGGTAGAGTAGAGGTACAGTAGAGGTTGAGTTAGAGTAGAGTTAGAGGGAGAGGTAGAGTAGAGGTAGAGTAGAGGTAGAGTAGCGGTAGAGTAGAGGTAAAGTAGAGGTAGAGTAGATGTACAGTAGAAGTACAGTAGAGGTAGAGTAGAGGTAGAGTAGAGGTAGAGTTAGATGTAAAGGACTACTAAGTGTGTTGTACATCGCTGATTCCCTGTTCCAGTGTCCTCTCAGTAGATAAATGGAGTGATGACGCAACCGTTCAATTCACACTTCTGAAAGGACAGAGGTGTCTATTCTGTGGTCGGCTGTGAGTGTGCAAGAGTGCTTTTTGTGGATATTTTTGTTCACTTGCTTCTTAGTGGGTACACACACATAGGCACACACACACACACACAGACATGCACACACACGCACGCAAGCACACACTCACACACTCACACACTCACATACACACTTTCCTCTACAGTGTCACTAATTGGTCATGTGATTTGTTCTGTATCATTCCTGTCCCTTTAGTCCCTGGTGTAATATGTGATGGTATTTCAGGATATTCAGGCTTGCCAATAAGGACCTTCACTTGCTCACTTAAACTAGTTGTCAGCCAATTAATAAATCAATCAGTCAATTAATCAGTCTCGCTTTATTCAAGAAATAGTGCTGAGGGATTAACCAACATTTCGGTTAATTTTCCTTTTGTAAAACAACTAATTCAACAACAAAAAGTTCAAAAATGTGTTAAAATCCCTGTTAGTGAGCATTTCTCCTTTGTCAAGATAATCCATCCACCTGACAGGTGTGGCATGTAAAGAAGCTGATTAAACGGCATGATCATTACACAGGTGCACCTTGTGCTGGCGACAATAAAAGGCCACTCTAAATTGTGAAGTTTTGTCACACAACACAATGCCACCGATGTCTCATGTTTTGAAGGAGCGTACAACTGGAATACTGACTGCAGGAATGTCCACCAGAGCTGTTACTAGAGAATTGAATGTTCATTTCCCTACTATAATCCCACTCCAACGTCATTTAAGAGAATATGGCAACCGGCCTCACAACCGTGTCCAACCGGGCCTCACAACCGCAGACCACGTGTAACCATGCCAGCCCAGGACCTCCACATCCGGCTTCTTCACCTGAGGGACCATCTGAGATCAGCCATCCGGACAGTTGATGTGAAATCCATAGATTAGGCCATAATACATTTATTTCAATTGATTGATTTCCTTATATCAACTGTAACTCGTTGAAAATCGTTGAAATTGTAGCGTGTTGCGTTTATACTTTGTTCAGTTTACTTTGAAGAACTACTAAAATAGTGATTTTGTCAGACAGCGTAGGCAACAGCTTTATAGAGATGAGATGATGACTAATAAAACAAATGTAATATACACAACAACTGAAATGTTTGATTAAAGTAATGTGAATAAATGATGGTTAATAAGTCATGGGCAGTCACTACCATCATGGGACTTGTATTCATTGTTTTATTCAGTGGTGTTACAGCATTCGACCGAAATAATCGAAACCAAAATCGAAAAACCGTGATAATTATTTAATAATCGAACCGAGACCGAACCAACCTATAGTTTTTTAATCTTTCTATTAATTTGGCTGTGTTTAAACAAGCAGCCCAATTCTGATCCTTTGCTCAATTATTGGCAAAAGATCTGATCTGATTTGCCAATTAGTGGTAAAAGATCACAATTGGGCTGCCTGGGGCCTCCTGAGTGGCGCATCGGTCTAAGACACTGCATCAGGTTCAATCCCAGGCTGTGTCACAACCCGTGATCGGGAGTCCCATGGGGCGGCGCATAATTGGCCCAGCTTCATCCAGGTTAGTGGAGGGTTTGGCCGGGGGCTTAGGAGGGCTTTACTTGGCTCATCGTGCTCTAACGATTTGTTGTAACAGGCCAGGCGCCTGCAGGCTGATCTCGGTCGTCAGTTGAACGCTGATTCCTCCGACACATTGGTGCGGAGAAAAATAAAATACAGAAAAAGAAAAAAGAAAAGAATTGGTCTGCCTGTGTAAATGCAGGCTTTCTATTGGACAATTGAAGCATGTTTGTATTCAAGCATCACATCCCTCTGTGGCTTTGTAAAATATCGTTGTGTTTTGACAGAGGAAGGATAATAATGCCACTGGTTGTCTTGACTCCCTGCCTGGCTTCTGTAACAGTAAAGAGATAATAACTAGAGGAACACTAGAATGTTCCTTTTTCATGAATGGTTTCTGAAGAGCGCTCCACATAACTGAGCTCTCCACTTCTCTCTCACAGCTGAGTGGAGCTTCGCTTTTGCACAGCATAGATGAACTTGGCAACCACATAATCGCTACTGAATCAAATTAATCAAAATTAGGACAAATGATCAGAATCA
Organism: Brachymystax lenok tsinlingensis; assembly: GCA_030435695.1. Taxonomy (NCBI): domain Eukaryota; kingdom Metazoa; phylum Chordata; class Actinopteri; order Salmoniformes; family Salmonidae; genus Brachymystax; species Brachymystax lenok. The sequence goes on along the minus strand of CM059804.1, from coordinate 9,278,447 downwards.
CCTTAATTTGACAAGTACATTTACATTTTTGTAAAATTGAATTGAATTTGACCTGGTGATATGGTGCTGCTAGTAATAGACAACATTTGGAGACAGAATCCAGACTGAGGAATTTATCACCGGCCGTGCACTGTATTTGTTGGTATTTGTTATTGTGATGACAAGTTGCATCCTGTAAATGATCATGCAGACTTATGTTATTCCTACATTATGACACCTTACGTGAAGTGTTAACAAATGTTTTTCTTCAGAATCCAATATTAAACTAAAATCCTTCTAGACATGATTGTGTTGTGATGATTCTATGGTAGAAAACCCATTTACGTGTTATTATTTCACCGTGATCATCGAAAACATTTTTTTCCACCTTTATTTAATTTTTCATGTCCCAATGTGTACCTCTTTGTCTCTCCTGTCTCTCTTGTCATTTCCCTGAGCGCCAGATTAAATCTGTGCAGCCGATGGGGAAATGAATTTAACGGAGCCTGTGGGTCAACAGTAATTTTTCCTACCGAGCAGAAGTGAGCGAAGCAATCATTTATGGCGGGTCGATCTAGCTGGCCAGAAGGGCTGAGTAATGGTTATTTGGTGTGTTTCTTGGAAATATGATGTGAGGATCATTAAAGATTGTTCAGCCATTGCTCTGTCAATACATTCCTGGAATTAGCGGCCGGTCCACGGGCCAAATCATCCATGTTAGCCATAGTGTATCATTCAGAGAGAGACTCAGAAATGAACCCTTTTCACCTTTCTCTAATACATCTGTCAGTAAGACTCTTCCACTGTCATGGATCTGTTACTCATTAATGTTGTACTGTCTCCATATTAATCACATGTATAACTGGGTAGAAATGCTCTCAAAGGAAATTGATGATGCACATTTAAAAGACGTTTTCTTTCACAGTCCGAAGAAGGAAACTAAAATGCATACGTGTGTGTCTTCTTTTTGTTTTGTCCTTGAGGACATGCAGAGATAATAAAGATATTTTAACTTGCCCCAGATATGAAGAGTGCCTTGGTATTTTTCTAATATATTTTCCTCCCTCTTCTGTTCCATCAGAACCTTCTATTACAAGTGCAGAACCTGGAACTCATCTATTTTCAAACTCATCAGTTTGTACTGTCTTTATTGTCAACCGTTCTATTGTATAATTGGGCAGAAATGTAGGCGATTACTATCCGCAACAGAAATTGGTCTTGCACATTCAAATGACTTTTTCCCCTCCCTCCCTTCTCTCCTTCCCTCCTTTAGGAACTATTCTGTCAGCATGACTCAACAGATGCAGAACCTGCAGCTGTCCCATACCAGGAAGTGTTCGGGTGGCCCTGCCTCCCCCAGCGCCGCCAAGCGCCTCTACAGGAACCTATCAGAGAAGCTGAAAGGAGGGCACTCCTCCTTCGAGGACACCTACTTCTTTGGCCGCGGAGAACGCCACGGTCATCACAAGGGCTCGGTGAGTTGGGATTGTGTATCCATGCGTGCATGCCATGTTTGTGTGTTTGTTTTCACATCCAAGACATTTTCCGAAAGTTGAAGCTCATTTACTGAATTTCTATACATTTTAAAAGCTCTAGAACGCTATTCATCACCTTGGCTGCTGTAGCTACATTCACCTCAGTCCATCTACAAACACACAGCCTAATAGCTGTACAATTAGCCACTACACAGTAACTCACATTAACTCAGCACGGGGATATAAAACTATAATTCAATACGTACAGAGGGATCTGTTAGCAGGAAAAGTATTTTAATAACAAAAAGGTAAACAAATACGTTTTTTGCTTTACAGAACTTTTTTGTTGTTGCTGCAGTTTTAAAGATAATTTCCTGCAATTCTACACATTTTGCCATGACTTATGCCATGTTCATATGATATCTGAGTGAATGGGGCCCCCTTGGAGGTCAGGGCCCCCTGGAGGTCAGGGCCCCTGGGCATGTGTCCTGCGTTCCCGGTTGGTAATTCGGCCATGATTACTACAACAATTGTATCTCTCAACAGTATGTTTGTGTGTGTGTGGGTGTGTGTGTGTGTATGTGTATGTGTGTGTGTGTGTGTGCGTGTGCGTGTGTGGTCACACTGGGGCTGATGTGTCTCATTCAGATGACATGTTCCACCTGGTTACATCTGACATACAGGTTGTTGTTTACTCATCATTGAAGCTAGATGCCGTAGCTGATGAAAATGCTACGTCCATTTGGGATATTACAACAACAAAGAAGTTACAACAAACAAAAAAACTATTTTCTGTACCTCTGACTATCAAGGCACAAGGCGAGACCCAGATACAGACACAGGAGGCAGATGGTTGGAGTCTTACAATGTTTAATAATCCAAAGGGGTAGGCAAGAGAATGGTCGTGGACAGGCAAAAAGCTCAAAACCAGATCAGAGTAGATCAGAGTCCAGGAGGTACAGAGTGGCAGACAGGCTCGTGGTCAAGGCAGGCAGAATGGTCAGGCCAGCGGGTACAGAGTCCAGACACAGGCAAGGATCAAAACCGGGAGGACTAGAAAAAGGAGAATAGCAAAAATGAGTACGGGGAAAAACACACTGGTTGACTTGACTTAAACATACAAGACGAACTGGCACAGAGAGACAGGAAACACAGGGATAAATACACTGGGGAAAATAAGCGACACCTGGAGGGGGTGGAGACAATCACAAGGACAGGTGAACCAGATCAGGGTGTGACAATGACATCATCACACGCTAAACTGCTGGGTTTGGAACCGCGCTGCCTGACGCTCCGTTTCGTCAACAAAAACAAAACAAAGGCGCTGGGGAGAACAGTGGCGTTGTTTCCCCTAATTCGGACTCCATCTTTAATGCAACCGCTTCAGCGTGTCCCCTGCAGTGCTATGTCCTTCACCTCTCTCTCTCTCTCTCTCTCTCTCTCTCTCTCTCTCTCCTGGTTGTGTTGTAGTTGGTTTCTAAATGTCACTGCTTTTTGGACAGAATGTTCTTACAGGCTTTTCAGTACACACACAAGCTTGCTTGTCATTAGTCCTCCAGGCGTATGTATTTCGATCACGCTGAACAATAACCTAGCATTAGCTTAATCACACTCCAGTTGATCTGATGTTAACCCACATGTTCCGTTCCACCGACACGCTACAATGATAATTGAATGTGAAATGAGTGATATGATATTGATTGTGCAAATCGATCAGAGGCTTTTTATTCTGAGTGTTGGATCATGTTCGTGTTCTCTCACTGTGACGGATAGACAGTACTGTCACCATGTAATAATCATACCATCGGGCACACAATTTTATCCAATGCGACTTAGTCATGCATGCATAAATGCTTTACATATGGGTGGTCCTGGGAATCGAACCCACAACTCTGGCGTTGCAAGTGCCATTCTCTACCAACTGAGCCACAGAGGACCACCTCTCCTCTCTATGGTCCATCAATCTCTCCACTTTGTTGCTTTGTCTGCCCTTTGGTTTGGTTAAAGCTTCATTTGTCTATCGGTATAGCTCAGAGCCTATGACTTTCTGGAGCTGTGGGTGAGTGTTGATGATGATGGTGATGATGATGGTGATGATGATGATGATGATGATGATGATTGTCTTCTGACCCCTGTGTGTGTGTGTGTGTGTGTGTGTGTGTGTGTGTGTGTGTGTGCGTGCGTGCGTGCGTCCCTCCAGAACATACAGGGTAGTGAGTGTCTGTTTGAGGCGGTGGAGCAGCAGGATCTAGATGCCGTACAGATCCTTCTCTACCAGTACACAGCTGAGGAGCTGGACCTCAACATGCCCAACAGCCAAGGGTTAACACCGCTAGACGTGGCCATCATGACCAATAACACCCCCATAGCCAAACTACTGCTCAAGGCCGGCGGCAAGGAGAGCCCTCACTGTGAGTATACAGGGTGCACTGTTTACACACTAAGTAGGGTACACTAAGTAAACACTATGGAGGGTGCAATGGGAGTACACACTAAGTAATGCAACCCAGCATTGAAACCGTTACTTAAAAATACAGGAACCTTGTTCAAGCGTTTTCTTCTCTGAAGCTGTTCCTGCTTAGCCTGGCTGACGCGACCCAGCTGGTACACAGAGAGGGAGAGCTGTGACCCACTAGTCTGGACAGGACTACGTTTGTTGGTATAATATTCACCCAGAAATTGAGAGATTTTTTTATTGGTTCTTTCAAACGTTTTGTTTTCCTCTGGGTTTGAGACCTCTTTTATTGGAAGGGCGGCGCTCGGGGCTTTGTATGGCAGTACAGAACCAGCCAGTTAAAGCACAGCCCCCTTCGTTATCGATGCATCATGCTAACAACATCAAACAGCCCATTCAGCCTTTGAAGTCAGGAGGACTTTGGTATCAGCCAGACTACTTTATGCCTTTTTATCCATGGTTTTCTATTAGAGCTGGCCGATATTGATTTTTGTTGTTGTTGCGATAACGATAAACCAACGATAAATTATAAGAAGTTATTTTTAAGGGGGGAGGTGCTAGAACTGGGCGATACGGACAAAAAGTATTTTGCTCAATAACAACAAATACAACCATCTTATTTACTTTACATTAGCAGCAGAGCTCTAGATTTAAAGAATGTGAAATGTCAGAATAATAGTATAGAAAATTATTTATTTCCGTTTTTATTTCTTTCATCACATTCCCAGTGGGTCAGAAGTTTACATACACTCAATTAGTATTTGGTAGCATTGCCTTTAAATTGTTAAACTTGGGTCAAACATTTCCGGTAGCCTTCCACAAGCTTCCCACAATAAGTTGGGTGAATTGTGGCCCATTCCTCCTGACAGAGCTGGTGTAACTGAGTCAGGTTTGTAGGCCTCCTTGCTCGCACATGCTTTTTCAGTTATGCCCACACATTTTCTATGGGATTGAGGTCAGGGCTTTGTGATGGCCACTCCAATACCTTGACTTTGTTGTCCTTAAGCCATTTTGCCACAACTTTGGAAGAATGCTTGGGGTCATTGTCCATTTGGAAGACCCATTTGCGACCAAGCTTTAACTTCCTGACTGATGTCTTGAGATGTTGCTTCAATATATCCACATAATATTCCATCCTCATGATGCCATCTATTTTGTGAAGTGCACCAGTCCCTCCTGCAGCAAAGGACCTCTACAACATGATGCTGCCACCCCGTGCTTCACGGTTGGGATGGTGTTCTTTGGCTTGCAAGCCTCCCCCTTTTTCCTCCAAACATAATGATGGTCATTATGGCCAAACAGTTCTATTTTTGTTTCATCAGACCAGAGAACATTTCTCCAAAAAGTACGATCTTTGTCCCCATGTGCAGTTGCAAACCGTAGTCTTTTTTATGATGGTTTTGGAGCAGTGGCTTCTTCCTTGCTGAGCAGCCTTTCAGGTTGTCGATATAGGTCTCGTTTTACTGTGGATATAGATACTTTTGTACCTGTTTCCTCCAGCATCTTCACAGGGTCCTTTGCTGTTGTTCTGGGATTGATTTGCACTTTTCGTACCAAAGTACGTTCATCTCTAGGAGACAGAATGCGTCTCCTTCCTGAGCGGTATGACGGCTGCGTGGCCCCATGGTGTTTATACTTGCATACTATTGTGTGTGCAGATGAACGTGGTACCTTCAGGCGTTTGGAAATTGCTCCCAAGGATGAACCAGACTTGTGGAGGTCTACAGTTTTTTTTCTGAGGTCTTGGCTGATTTATTTTGATTTTCCCATGCTGTCAAGCAAAGTGGCACTGAGTTTGAAGGTAGGCCTTGAAATACATCCACAGGTACACCTACAATTGACTCAATAAGCCTATCAGAAGCTTCTAAAGCCATGACATCATTTTCTGGAATTTTCCAAGCTGTTTAAAGGCACAGTCAATTTAGTGTATGTGAACCCACTTGAATTGTGATACAGTGAATTATAAGTTAAATAACCTGTCTGTAAACAATTGTTGGAAAAATTACTTGTGTCATGCACAAAGTAGATGTCCTACCCGACTTGCCAAAACTATAGTTTGTTAACAGGAAATTTGTGGAGTGGTTTAAAAACGAGTTTTAATGACTCCAACCTAAGTGTATGTAAACTTCCGACTTCAACTGTAGGATCCAGAATGATCAGATTTCCTTTTTGGCTCTTCAGAGAATAGTCCAACATCTTTGTGCATATTGACCTATAGGTTATATTATATACCACCTGAGAAAGTAGGAACACAACACTGCTAACTGTAAATATGATATCGGTCGTGTTTGTGCTTCTCAGAAGTCATCTCTGCGCACAGTAGGGAGAGGGAGTGAGAGTCTGCAGATACTTTCAGCCAACAGCAAAACAAGGACAGGCAGATACTTTCATAGTAGGAATCAGATAGTGTAATAATAGGCTATTACCGTTGACCAAATAATGGTTTATAGAACAATCTACAGGAACGTTGTGTAGTAAAATTATACCGAAGCAAAATACTTCGGTAAGAGGAAGGCAATGTTTATCTTTACAGCTCTATTTTCTATTCAATACTACTTTAGTGTACTACTACTTTAGTGTAATACTACTGTAGTGTAATACTACTTTAGTGTATCACTACTTTCGTGTACTACTACTTTAGAGTAATACTACTTTAGTGTAATACTACTTTAGTGTAATACTACTTCTGTGTACTACAACTTTAGTGTAATACTACTTTAGTCTACCACTACTTTAGTGTACTACTACTGTAGTGTAATACTACTTTAGTGTACTGCTACTTTAGTGTACTACTACTTTAGTGTATTACTACTTTAGTGTACTACTACTTTAGTGTAATACTACTTTAGTGTAATACTACTTTAGTGTATCACTACTTTCGTGTACTACTACTTTAGTGTAATATTACTTTAGTGTACTACTACTTTAGTGTAATACTACTTTAGTGTATCACTACTTTCGTGTACTACTACTTTAGAGTAATACTACTTTAGTGTAATACTACTGTAGTGTACTATTACTTTAGTCTACTACTACTTTAGTGTAATACTACTTTAGTGTAATACTACTTTAGTGTAATACTACTTCTGTGTACTACAACTTTAGTGTAATACTACTTTAGTGTATCACTACTTTCGTGTAGTACTACTTTAGTGTACTACTACTTTAGCGTAATACTACTTTAGTCTACCACTACTTTAGTGTACTACTACTGTAGTGTAATACTACTTTAGTGTACTGCTACTTTAGTGTACTACTAATTTAGTGTATCACTACTTTCGTGTAGTACTACTTTAGTGTAATACTACTTTAGTGTAATACTACTTTAGTGTACTACTACTGTAGTGTAATACTAATTTAGTGTACTACTACTTTAGTGTACTACTACTTTAGTGTATTACTACTTTAGTGTTCTACTACTTTAGTGTAATACTACTTTAGTGTACTACTACTTTAGTGTAATACTACTTTAGTGTATAACTACTTTAGTGTACTACTACTTTAGAGTAATACTACTTTAGTTTTCAACTACTTTAGTGTAATACTACTTTAGTGTATCACTACTTTTTGTGTAATACGACTTTAGTGTACTACTACTTTAGAGTAATACTACTTTAGTGTTCTACTACTTTAGTGTAATACTACTTTAGTGTATCACTACTTTTTGTGTAATACTACTTTAGTGTACTACTACTTTAGTGTAATACTACTTTAGTGTAATACTACTTTAGTGTATCACTACTTTCATGTAGTACTACTTTAGTGTACTTTAGTGTAATACTACTTTAGTGTAATATTACTTTAGTCGACTACTACTTTAGTTTAATACTACTTTAGTGTAATATTACTTTAGTCGACTACTACTTTAGTTTAATACTACTTTAGTGTAATACTACTTTAGTCTACTACTACTTTAGTGTGTAATACTACTTTAGTGTAATATTACTTTAGTCGACTACTACTTTAGTTTAATACTACTTTAGTGTAATACTACTTTAGTCTACTACTACTTTAGTGTGTAATACTACTTTAGTGTAATATTACTTTAGTCGACTACTACTTTAGTTTAATACTACTTTAGTGTAATACTACTTTAGTCTACTACTACTTTAGTGTGTAATACTACTTTAGTGTATTACTTCTGTGCCTTTTGCACTTGAAGTAACCCTAGAGACCGGCATACACTAGACCTCCCACCCCTCCTCCCTTGAGGTGTCCCTCATGTGTAGAATACAGAATGAGTGGTAGTGCTGTGGTGTGGATTAGATCTAGACAGGGGCAGTGTTTATGTCTGCGACTCAGCCACGCTCTCACCTTACTGGGCTTGTATAAGCTCCCTCACTCCCTCCCTCTTCCACTTCCAGCCATCTCTCCATCCATCCCTCCTTCACCTCTCCTAGACAGGTGGTTCTTACCTTGTCCAACCTCCCTGGACAGGAAAGCACCTCACAAGCCTTCCATTTGTGTATGAATGTGTTTGTGTGTGTGTGTGTGTGTGTGTGTGTGTGTGTGTGTGTGTGTGTGTGTGTGTGCGCCTGCTCCGCTCCATGTTAGTAACACGTCTGTCTGGGGTGAAACAGTGGCCACTTCAGAGTCTAACTAACCAAGGCTAGAGGGGCCTCCGCACGTCCCCTAACCCGATCCCAGGCTAGAGGAGGGGCCACCAGGGCCACCGGGCCTCCCCACCTCCCCACTGAAAAGCCCTGACAAAGTTTGACGTTTAATGGTTTAACTTTTCCAATGATGCATGTAACGCCCTGCCAATTATACCTAAGTGATTTATTGTCCTCCGGGGCTGAGAGCGGAGAAAGTGGAGTGTTTTTATAAACACACACGCTCACGCAGAGCACACGCATGCAATGCAAGGAGGCGCACACACCTCTTACTGTGGTACAAACCGATCCTTGTAAACAAACAGAGGGGTAAGCGCGTTTCTGTTTATCCTCCTGGGGCTTTATGCTTCAAGTGCCAGGGTCTGACAGACCAGGTATGGAGAGGGCTGGCTGGGTTGGGGTGGAGGGGTGGGGTGGGGTGGGGTCTGACAGGCTGGGTCAGAGAGATCACTCAAGATTCAAGTCGAAATTTGACTAGGGGCAACAACAACAAAAAACCTCTAAAACCTGTGCCGGGAGCTGCGATTGAAGCCACCTGCGGTCTATGGAGTGGGAGCATGCTGCTTTGACCACGGCGCAATGCGTCCTCAATGAGGTATCAAGGTTAATTAACCCAAACCGTAATCCTTAATTTAACCAATCAGAATTAGAAGTTTACCCAAAAGTTTTTTATGTATCCCAAACATGAACCTTTAACTTAACCCAGTCGGAATGAATGCCTTAACTTAACCGTAGAGTTGTTTTTGTCTGCTTAATATGCCTAAAATCTCTGTGCCTAAATACAGGATGTTGCCACTAGGGGCAATGGTGAGCTCCATTAGGCTTGGATTTTGCTAAGGTGTTGTGGACGGGGGTGGTGGATGGGCGTAATCCGCGAGCTCTGGCTCCTAGGATGGCGTGTTCAAACTCAATGATTGGCACTTGTTTTTGCAACATTGACATTTGGAGCAACTTCAAAATTTGACGTTTAGAGAAACGTGGAAAAACCTATAATTCTGCAGTGAGACTGTGAGGGCTTGATGGGTGTGGTAGCCTGACCATGGAGAGGTTTGGAGGGTAATTAACGAGTCCCACCAGGGGACTTTATTTAGGCCCACTGCTCCTCATCCCGCTGTAGAACTGACCTGCCGGCAGACAGGCCAGACAATGGGCCAGTGTGTGAGCTTGTGAGCATGCGTTCATGCGTGTGTGTGTGTGTGGCTGGATGGACAGCTCTGCATGTTAATTTATAGCCCCATCAATTAACCACAGCCTGCGTCGGCCTGTCACTCCTGAAGAAGCAGGAAATTGCACCTCGACAAGGCTAATACGGCTGCCACTCTTTTCCACTGCAGCCCAGACACAGGATGTGTCCCAAATGGCACCCTATTCCCTACCTGGTCCCTATTGTTCCTGGTCAAAAGTAGTGCACTTCATAGAAGTAGTGTACTGCATAGTGCGCCATTTACAACGTAGCTTCAGACTTAGCTCAGACCCCCAGGTAACGAGATGGAAGGATGGAGGGATCACTGGGCTGTTTACTTACTCTGTCATCCTCTCTCTTTGTCACTCACCATCCCTCCACCCTCACTCCATCCCTCCCTCCCGAGGGGGTAGGGGCAGGGTGAGAGGACCGTGAAACAGGGTCTTCTTCTACAGACGTGTTTATTTGTTTATGTTGCTGTCATGGTCAATGACGAGAGAGAGGGAGAGAAGAGGAAGAGAGAGGAAGAGAGAGAGAGAGAGAGAGAGAGAGAGAGAGAGAGAGAGAGAGAGAGAGAGAGAGAGAGAACCATGCTGTTCTACTGCAGGGAGAGCAGGAGGGCTGGCAACCTGGCACGAGGGCTAGAGTTTTACTATGACAAATCTGGGAGGCCAAACACACGTCTGTCTGTGTGTTCCACTCAGACTCCAAGCAGGGGAGTTCTACTAGTCTATCCTCGCTCCACATTGGACCATTCAAAGCTGTGTGAAACTTTGTGTTCTTTCACTGAAACATCAGCTCTTTTCAGTCTCTAATGGTAATCTGTCACTGAATATCCCATCTTCCATGGTAAAGTGTTCTGTACCCTATAGTAACCTGTGTCCTGTATCCCATAGTAACCTGTGTTCTGTATCCCATAGTGACCTGTGTTCTGTATCCTATAGTAACCTGTGTTCTGTATCCCATAGTAACCTGTGTTCTGTATCCCATAGTGACCTGAGTTCTGTATCCCATTGTAACCTGTGTTCTGTATCCTATAGTAACATGTGTTCTGTATCCCATAGTAACCTGTATTCTGTATCCCACAGTAGCATGTGTTCTGTATCCCATAGTGACCTGTGTTCTGTATCCCATAGTAACCTGTGTTCTGTATCCCATAGTAACCTGTGTTCTGTATCCCATAGTGACCTGAGTTCTGTATCCTATAGTAACCTGTGTTCTGTATCCCATAGTAACCTGTGTTCTGTATCCCATAGTGACCTGAGTTCTGTATCCCATTGTAACCTGTGTTCTGTATCCTATAGTAACATGTGTTCTGTATCCCATAGTAACCTGTATTCTGTATCCCATAGTAGCATGTGTTCTGTATCCCATAGTTAACTGTGTTCTGTATCCCATAGTAACATGTGTTCTGTATCCCATAGTGACCTGAGTTCTGTATCCCGTTGTAACCTGTGTTCTGTATCCTATAGTAACCTGTATTCTGTATCCCATAGTAGCATGTGTTCTGTATCCCATAGTGACCTGTGTTCTGTATCCCATAGTAACCTGTGTTCTGTATCCCATATTAACCTGTGTTCTCTATCCCCTAGTAACCTGTGTTCTGTATCCCATGGTAACCTGTGTTTTTTCCCATGATCCATGGGTCCTCCTCTCTGATCCCCCCACTATGTCAGTCTATTTGTGTTCTACTCAGCTGTAACAAGCAAGTCGAGCTGCAAGGTCTGTGGCCTGTACTTCTCTGAGTGGCCCTTGATAACAGAAAGCACAGCACTCACTCTTACACAGGTTTTTTTAATGCGCCTGACTGTCATGCAGCCGGTAGAAAAGGGACTAGAGTTCTTGATCTGATGGTTTGAGGGTGGAGTAGAGTAGAGACGGTTATCTTGCTGAGGTCAGTAAACTGACTTGTTTGTTCATAGTTTAGTGTGCAACTCCTCTCTTCTGTAACATACAGATAGCTAGCTTCTATAGCCCTTTCCTGCAATAACAGTCCATGGGTCATAATTACATAATTAATAAACACGATATAAAGAAATCTAAAACAAAAATCTGGTGTTTCTATGTCAAAGAGTTTTGTTATATTTCAGTCTTCTGTGAAGAGCATTCGGAACGTATACAGACCCCTTCCCTTTTTCCCCATTTTGTTACGTTACAGACTTATTCTAAAATGGATTTTAAAAAAAGAATCCTCATTGATCTACACACAATAGCCCATAATGGCAAAGTGAAAACAGGTTTTTTGAATTTTTGAAAATGTATTACAAATGAAAATACAATTGTTTTATTGGTAATATATATATATATATATATATATATATATATATATATATATATATATATATATATATATTTGTAAATACAAAGAAAAGTATTCCTTTGCTATGAGACTCAAAATTGAGCTCAGGTGCATCCTGTTTCCATTGATCATCCTTGAGATGTTTCTAGAACTTGATTGGAGTCCACCTGTGGTAAATTCAATTGATTGAACATGATTTAGAAAGACACACACCTGTCTAAATCAGAGCAAAAACCAAGCCATGTGGTCGAAGTAATTGTCTGTAGAGCTCAGAGACAGGATTGTGTCGAGGCACAGATCTGGGGAAGGGTACCAAAAAATGTCTGCAGTATTGAAGGTCCTGAAGAACACAGTGGCCTCCATCATTCTTAAATGGATGAAGTTTGGAACCACCAAGAATCTTCCTAGAGCTGGCCGCCTCGCCAAACTGAACAATCGGGGGAGGATGGCCTTGGTCAGGGAGGTGACCAAGAACCTGATGGTCACTCTGACAGAGCTCCAGAGTTCCTTTAATGGAGATGGGACAATCTTCCAGAAGGACAACCATCTCTGCAGCACTACACCAATCAGGCCTTTTATGGTAGAGTTGCCACTCCTCTGGAAAATGTACATGACAGCCTGCTTGGAGTTTGCCAAAAGGCACCTAAAGGACTCTCAGACCCTAAGCACACAGCCAAGACAACGCAGGAGTGGCTTCGGGACAAATCTCTGAATATCCTTGAGTGGCCCAGCCAAGGCCTGGATTTGAACCCGATCAAACATTTCTTAAGAGACCTGAAAATAGCTGTGCAGCGATGCTTCCCATCCAACCTGACAGAGCTTGAAAGGATCTGCAGAGAAGAATGGGAGAAACTCCCCAAATACAGGTGTGCTAAGCTTGTAGCGTCATACCCAAGAATACTTGAGGCTGTAATCGCTGCCAAAGGTGCTTCAACAAAGTACTGAGTAAAGGATCTGAATAGTTATGTAAATGTGATGTTTCAGTTTTCCATTTTTAATACATTTGCACAAATTTCACAAACCTGTTTTTGCTTTGTCATTATGGGGTATTGTGGGAGATTAATGAGGGGGGAAAAGTAACTTAACAAAATGTGGGAAAGGTCGAGTGGGTTGAATACTCTCCGAATGCACTGTAATATTATACATTTAAAATCTATATCTGACATGGTACAGGTGTCTTCTTTTTTAAGTTCATAACCATGTGTGTGAGGTGTATACTTTGGTTTCAAAGTAGATTTGTTTAAGACTACCAAGAAACACTCTGTGTGATCCTGATTTATCCCACTGCAAAGTCAAAGTCAAAGTCCCCATTATTAGTCAGTTGTACAACCGAATGCCTTCAACTGAAATGTGTCTTCCGCATTTAACCCAACCCCTCTGAATCAGAGAGGTGCGGGGGGCTGCCTTAATCGACAGTAAAACCTTGCCTGTGAAAAGGAAAATCTTCCTGTCCTGCAAATGCCAATACACCCAAACCGCACTGAAATATCTAAATGCATTGGTGCTTTTGTATCCCTTTAGGCTCGCTACAGTGTAGGGTGAAGGGCTGCTTATAAGGTAGATGCAATCATCAGGAGATGACAGATTTTCAGTGGTTTAAACACGTCGGTTGGAGCACCATAAGGGGACTACAGGTAGTTTTTCTAAATATATACATTTTTTACCACAGAGTCGAGATGAGCAGTATATTCCGCCATTGCGAGCTAGCTAGCTAGCTAGAATTGATTTTGGGCATCAATATGGCGGCCACTCTGGCTGAGGACATTCATGACAGTGGTGTGACTCGACCGAGAGACGTAGGTGCAATCCATGTCTGTCTGTGTTCAAGTCGTTCTAGAGTGGTGAGGCTGTGAGGAGGGCAGGAGAACTAGAAGGTTACGTCTATAACTTTGTCTGTTTTGTGTCTGTGTTGTAGTTGTCAGTGTGGAGAGTCGCGAGGCCCACCTTGGCAGCCTGGTCATCGAGGCAGAGAGGAGGGCAGGGGAGCTGGTTGCCCAGGCCCAGAGAGACGGCCTCAGCCTGGAGGCCTGTGACAAGGACAAGCAGCTCCGAGCCTGGGAGTGGAGGTGCAAGCTCTACAAACGCATGACGACTGGCTTCCAGCATGCACGTGAGTATGCTGGGATCGTTTGTGGAGGGGGAGAGGCTGTGTGTGTGTGTGTGTTTTTTCATTGTTCCTTTCTAATCAGGGACTGGTTTAGACCTGGGACACCAGGTGGGTGCAATTAATGATCAGGTAGAAGAGAAAACCAGCAGGCTCCGGACCTCGTAGGGTCAGAGTTGAATACCCCTGGCTTAAGTAAACACCGTGGTGGATGAGTTTGCAGAAGTGTTTATGAAAACATACACCTTTATTCTTTAGTACTGTAGTAAACGTGTTGTTGGTGTTGTTGGTGTTGTTGTTGTTGTTGGTGGTGTTTTGGTACTTGAGGCTGCCTCTCTTTGTGTGGTTGTCCTGCATTTCCATTCCAGATCATGACAGAGTACCTGAGGACGTGGCTTGTTCAAGTACTACCCACTGTGTTCCGTTCAATCTAGTGTATTATATTGACTTCACAGTGGCAGTATTGAAAGTGACATGGTATTGGGTTAGTTTGGTGCTCTTCCTTGTGGACTATGTTATCTATTTTCTAGATCTAGTTCATTTTTTTTGAAGAGAACAACCTGATTGTAAGAGTGAACCCAACAACCCCAGCACGCCTTTAGAACGCACCCGCCCACCTGGGAGGTGTCTGGTCTGACATTGTGTGTATATCAAAGGTGCCAGACAGGCTGGGAATAAATCTGAGTGAGGTTATTATGGGTGGCAGGTGGTCAAGACTTCACAGTTACACAGTCTATGTCTAAATGGAAACCAATTCCCTTTATAGTGCACTACTTTGGACTAGGGTGCTATTTGGGACACAGTTACAAACAGGCTGCAGGAAACAGCCAGGATGAACGGGAGGCTTTAGGGGAGAGTTTAGAGGGGAGAGTTTAGAGGGGAGAGAAAAGAGGGAGAGAATAGAGGGGAGAGAAGAGAGGGGAGAGAATAGAGGGGAGAGATTAGAGGGGAGAGATTAGAGGGGAGAGAATAGAGGGGAGAGATTAGAGGGGATAGAATAGAGGGGAGAGAATAGAGGGAGAGAATAGAGGGGAGAGATTAGAGGGGAGAGATTAGAGGGGAGAGAATAGAGGGGAGAGATTAGAGGGGATAGAATAGAGGGGAGAGAATAGAGGGGAGAGATTAGAGGGAGAGAATAGAGGGGAGAGATTAGAGGGGATAGAATAGAGGGGAGAGAATAGAGGGGAGAGAATAGAGGGGAGAGAATAGAGGGGTGAGTTTAGAGGGGAGAGAATAGCGGAGAGAGTTTAGAGGGGAGAGATTAGAGGGGATAGAATAGAGGGGAGAGAATAGAGGGGAGAGAATAGCGGAGAGAGTTTAGAGGGGAGAGAATAGAGGGGAGAGAATAGAGGGGAGAATTTAGAGGGGAGAATTTAGAGGGGAGAGAATAGAGGGGAGAGAATGGCGGGGAGAGTTTAGAGGGGAGAGAATAGAGGGGAGAGTTTAGAGGGGATAGAATAGAGGGGAGAGTTTAGAGGGGATAGAATAGAGGGGAGAGAATAGCGGAGAGAGTTTAGAGGGGAGAGAATAGAGGGGAGAGAATAGCAGGGAGAGAATAGAGGGGAGAGAATAGAGGGGAGAGAAAAGAGGGGAGAGTTTAGAGGGGATAGAATAGAGGGGAGAGTTTAGAGGGGATAGAATAGAGGGGAGAGAATAGCGGAGAGAGTTTAGAGGGGAGAGAATAGAGGGGAGAGAATAGAGGGGAGAGAATAGAGGGGAGAGAAAAGAGGGGAGAGTTTAGAGGGGATAGAATAGAGGGGAGAGATTAGAGCGGAGAGAATAGAGGGGAGAGATTAGAGGGGTGAGTTTAGAGGGGAGAGAATAGAGGGGAGAGAAAAGAGGGGAGAGTTTAGAGGGGAGAGAATAGAGGGGAGAGAAAAGAAGGGAGAGAATAGTGGGGAGAGTTTAGAGGGGAGAGAATAGAGGGGAGAGAAAAGAGGGGAGAGTTTAGAGGGGATAGAATAGAGGGAGAGAATGAAGGGAGAGTTTAGAGGGATAGAATAGAGGGAGAGAATAGCAGGGAGAGAATAGAGGGAGAGAATAGAGGGAGAGATTAGAGGGAGAGAATAGAGGGAGAGTTTAGAGGGAGAGATTAGAGGTGATAGAATAGAGGGGAGAGTTTAGAGGGGAGAGATTAGAGGGGATAGAATAGAGGGGAGAGAATAGAGGGGAGAGAATAGAGGGGAGAGATTAGAGGGGAGAGATTAGAGGGGAGAGAATAGAGGGGAGAGATTAGAGGGGATAGAATAGAGGGGAGAGAATAGAGGGGAGAGATTAGAGGGAGAGAATAGAGGGGAGAGATTAGAGGGGATAGAATAGAGGGGAGAGAATAGAGGGGAGAGAATAGAGGGGAGAGAATAGAGGGGTGAGTTTAGAGGGGAGAGAATAGCGGAGAGAGTTTAGAGGGAGAGATTAGAGGGATAGAATAGAGGGGAGAGAATAGAGGGGAGAGAATAGCGGAGAGAGTTTAGAGGGGAGAGAATAGAGGGGAGAGAATAGAGGGGAGAATTTAGAGGGGAGAATTTAGAGGGGAGAGAATAGAGGGGAGAGAATGGCGGGGAGAGTTTAGAGGGGAGAGAATAGAGGGGAGAGTTTAGAGGGGATAGAATAGAGGGGAGAGTTTAGAGGGGATAGAATAGAGGGGAGAGAATAGCGGAGAGAGTTTAGAGGGGAGAGAATAGAGGGGAGAGAATAGCAGGGAGAGAATAGAGGGGAGAGAATAGAGGGGAGAGAAAAGAGGGGAGAGTTTAGAGGGGATAGAATAGAGGGGAGAGTTTAGAGGGATAGAATAGAGGGAGAGAATAGCGGAGAGAGTTTAGAGGGAGAGAATAGAGGGAGAGAATAGAGGGAGAGAATAGAGGGAGAGAAAAGAGGGGAGAGTTTAGAGGGGATAGAATAGAGGGGAGAGATTAGAGCGGAGAGAATAGAGGGGAGAGATTAGAGGGGTGAGTTTAGAGGGGAGAGAATAGAGGGGAGAGAAAAGAGGGAGAGTTTAGAGGGGATAGAATAGAGGGAGAGAATGGCGGGAGAGTTTAGAGGGGAGAGAATAGAGGGAGAGAAAAGAGGAGAGTTTAGAGGGATAGAATAGAGGGGAGAGAATGGCGGGAGAGTTTAGAGGGATAGAATAGAGGGGAGAGAATAGCAGGGAGAGAATAGAGGGGAGAGAATAGAGGGGAGAGATTAGAGGGGAGAGAATAGAGGGGAGAGTTTAGAGGGGAGAGATTAGAGGGGATAGAATAGAGGGGAGAGAATAGAGGGGAGAGATTAGAGGGGAGAGTTTAGAGGGGAGAGAATAGAGGGGAGAGAAAAGAAGGGAGAGAATAGTGGGAGAGTTTAGAGGGGAGAGAATAGAGGGAGAGAAAAGAGGGAGAGTTTAGAGGGATAGAATAGAGGGAGAGAATGGCGGGAGAGTTTAGAGGGGATAGAATAGAGGGAGAGAATAGCAGGGAGAGAATAGAGGGGAGAGAATAGAGGGGAGAGATTAGAGGGGAGAGAATAGAGGGGAGAGAATAGAGGGGAGAGATTAGAGGGGATAGAATAGAGGGGAGAGTTTAGAGGGGAGAGATTAGAGGGGAGAGTTTAGAGGGGAGAGAATAGAGGGGAGAGAAAAGAGGGGAGAGAATAGTGGGGAGAGTTTAGAGGGGAGAGAATAGAGGGGAGAGAAAAGAGGGGAGAGTTTAGAGGGGATAGAATAGAGGGGAGAGAATGGCGGGGAGAGTTTAGAGGGGATAGAATAGAGGGGAGAGAATAGAGGGAGAGAATAGAGGGGAGAGATTAGAGGGGAGAGATTAGAGGGGAGAGAATAGAGGGGAGAGATTAGAGGGGATAGAATAGAGGGGAGAGAATAGAGGGGAGAGATTAGAGGGAGAGAATAGAGGGAGAGATTAGAGGGGATAGAATAGAGGGAGAGAATAGAGGGAGAGAATAGAGGGGAGAGAATAGAGGGTGAGTTTAGAGGGAGAGAATAGCGGAGAGAGTTTAGAGGGAGAGATTAGAGGGGATAGAATAGAGGGAGAGAATAGAGGGAGAGAATAGCGGAGAGAGTTTAGAGGGAGAGAATAGAGGGAGAGAATAGAGGGAGAATTTAGAGGGAGAATTTAGAGGAGAGAATAGAGGGGAGAGAATGGGGAGAGTTTAGAGGGAGAGAATAGAGGGAGAGTTTAGAGGGATAGAATAGAGGGAGAGTTTAGAGGGGATAGAATAGAGGGAGAGAATAGCGGAGAGAGTTTAGAGGGGAGAGAATAGAGGGGAGAGAATAGCAGGGAGAGAATAGAGGGGAGAGAATAGAGGGGAGAGAAAAGAGGGGAGAGTTTAGAGGGGATAGAATAGAGGGGAGAGTTTAGAGGGGATAGAATAGAGGGGAGAGAATAGCGGGAGAGAGTTTAGAGGGGAGAGAATAGAGGGAGAGAATAGAGGGGAGAGAATAGAGGGGAGAGAAAAGAGGGGAGAGTTTAGAGGGGATAGAATAGAGGGGAGAGATTAGAGCGGAGAGAATAGAGGGGAGAGATTAGAGGGGTGAGTTTAGAGGGGATAGAATAGAGGGGAGAGAAAAGAGGGGAGAGTTTAGAGGGGATAGAATAGAGGGGAGAGAATGGCGGGAGAGTTTAGAGGAGAGAATAGAGGGGAGAGAAAAGAGGGGAGAGTTTAGAGGGGATAGAATAGAGGGGAGAGAATGGCGGGGAGAGTTTAGAGGGGATAGAATAGAGGGGAGAGAATAGCAGGGAGAGAATAGAGGGGAGAGAATAGAGGGGAGAGATTAGAGGGGAGAGAATAGAGGGGAGAGTTTAGAGGGGAGAGATTAGAGGGGATAGAATAGAGGGGAGAGAATAGAGGGGAGAGATTAGAGGGGAGAGTTTAGAGGGGAGAGAATAGAGGGGAGAGAAAAGAAGGGAGAGAATAGTGGGGAGAGTTTAGAGGGGAGAGAATAGAGGGGAGAGAAAAGAGGGGAGAGTTTAGAGGGGATAGAATAGAGGGGAGAGAATGGCGGGGAGAGTTTAGAGGGGATAGAATAGAGGGGAGAGAATAGCAGGGAGAGAATAGAGGGGAGAGAATAGAGGGGAGAGATTAGAGGGGAGAGAATAGAGGGGAGAGTTTAGAGGGGAGAGATTAGAGGGATAGAATAGAGGGGAGAGTTTAGAGGGGAGAGATTAGAGGGGATAGAATAGAGGGGAGAGAATAGAGGGGAGAGAATAGAGGGGAGAGATTAGAGGGGAGAGATTAGAGGGGAGAGAATAGAGGGGAGAGATTAGAGGGGATAGAATAGAGGGGAGAGAATAGAGGGGAGAGATTAGAGGGAGAGAATAGAGGGGAGAGATTAGAGGGGATAGAATAGAGGGGAGAGAATAGAGGGGAGAGAATAGAGGGGAGAGAATAGAGGGGTGAGTTTAGAGGGGAGAGAATAGCGGAGAGAGTTTAGAGGGGAGAGATTAGAGGGGATAGAATAGAGGGGAGAGAATAGAGGGGAGAGAATAGCGGAGAGAGTTTAGAGGGGAGAGAATAGAGGGGAGAGAATAGAGGGGAGAATTTAGAGGGGAGAATTTAGAGGGGAGAGAATAGAGGGGAGAGAATGGCGGGGAGAGTTTAGAGGGGAGAGAATAGAGGGGAGAGTTTAGAGGGGATAGAATAGAGGGGAGAGTTTAGAGGGGATAGAATAGAGGGGAGAGAATAGCGGAGAGAGTTTAGAGGGGAGAGAATAGAGGGGAGAGAATAGCAGGGAGAGAATAGAGGGGAGAGAATAGAGGGGAGAGAAAAGAGGGGAGAGTTTAGAGGGGATAGAATAGAGGGGAGAGTTTAGAGGGGATAGAATAGAGGGGAGAGAATAGCGGAGAGAGTTTAGAGGGAGAGAATAGAGGGGAGAGAATAGAGGGAGAGAATAGAGGGGAGAGAAAAGAGGGGAGAGTTTAGAGGGGATAGAATAGAGGGGAGAGATTAGAGCGGAGAGAATAGAGGGGAGAGATTAGAGGGGTGAGTTTAGAGGGGAGAGAATAGAGGGGAGAGAAAAGAGGGGAGAGTTTAGAGGGGATAGAATAGAGGGGAGAGAATGGCGGGGAGAGTTTAGAGGGGAGAGAATAGAGGGGAGAGAAAAGAGGGGAGAGTTTAGAGGGGATAGAATAGAGGGGAGAGAATGGCGGGGAGAGTTTAGAGGGGATAGAATAGAGGGGAGAGAATAGCAGGGAGAGAATAGAGGGGAGAGAATAGAGGGGAGAGATTAGAGGGGAGAGAATAGAGGGGAGAGTTTAGAGGGGAGAGATTAGAGGGATAGAATAGAGGGAGAGAATAGAGGGAGAGATTAGAGGGGGGAGAGTTTAGAGGGAGAGAGAATAGAGGGAGAGAAAGAGGGAGAGAATAGTGGGGAGAGTTTAGAGGGAGAGAATAGAGGGAGAGAAAAGAGGGAGAGTTTAGAGGGATAGAATAGAGGGAGAGAATGAAGGGAGAGTTTAGAGGGGATAGAATAGAGGGAGAGAATAGCAGGAGAGAATAGAGGGGAGAGAATAGAGGGGAGAGATTAGAGGGGAGAGAATAGAGGGGAGAGTTTAGAGGGGAGAGATTAGAGGGGATAGAATAGAGGGGAGAGTTTAGAGGGGAGAGATTAGAGGGGATAGAATAGAGGGGAGAGAATAGAGGGGAGAGATTAGAGGGGAGAGATTAGAGGGGAGAGAATAGAGGGGAGAGAATAGAGGGGAGAGATTAGAAGGAGAGATTAGAGGGAGAGATTAGAGGGATAGAATAGAGGGAGAGAATAGAGGGAGAGAAAAGAGGGAGAGTTTAGAGGGATAGAATAGAGGGAGAGAATGGCGGGAGAGTTTAGAGGGATAGAATAGAGGGAGAGAATAGCAGGGAGAGAATAGAGGGAGAGAATAGAGGGAGAGATTAGAGGGAGAGAATAGAGGGAGAGTTTAGAGGGAGAGATTAGAGGGATAGAATAGAGGGAGAGTTTAGAGGGAGAGATTAGAGGGGATAGAATAGAGGGGAGAGAATAGAGGGGAGAGATTAGAGGGGAGAGATTAGAGGGGAGAGAATAGAGGGGAGAGAATAGAGGGGAGAGATTAGAAGGGAGAGATTAGAGGGGAGAGATTAGAGGGGATAGAATAGAGGGGAGAGTTTAGAGGGGAGAGAATAGAGGGGAGAGATTAGAGGGGAGAGAATAGAGGGGAGAGAATAGAGGGGAGAGAAAAGAGGGGAGAGTTTAGAGGGGATAGAATAGAGGGGAGAGTTTAGAGGGGAGAGAATAGCAGGGAGAGAATAGAGGGGAGAGAATAGAGGGGATAGAATAGAGGGGAGAGAATGGCGGGGAGAGTTTAGAGGGGATAGAATAGAGGGGAGAGAATAGAGGGGAGAATTTAGAGGGGAGAGAATAGAGAGGAGAGAATAGAGGGGATAGATTAGAGGGGATAGAATAGAGGGGAGAGAATAGAGGGGAGAGTTTAGAGGGGAGAGATTAGAGGGGAGAGAATAGAGGGGAGAGAATAGAGGGGAGAGTTTAGAGGGGAGAGAATAGAGGGGAGATTAGAAGGGAGAGATTAGAGGGGAGAGATTAGAGGGGAGAGAAAAGAGGGGAGAGTTTAGAGGGGAGAGAATAGAGGGGAGAGTTTAGAGGGGAGAGAATAGAGGGGAGAGAATAGAGGGGAGATAATAGAGGGGAGAGAATAGAGGGGAGATAATAGAGGGGAGAGATTAGAGGGGAGAGATTAGAGGGGAGAGATTAGAGGGGAGAGATTAGAGGGGAGAGAATAGAGGGGAGAGAATAGAGGGGAGAGATTAGAAGGGAGAGATTAGAGGGGAGAGAATAGAGGGGAGAGATTAGAAGGGAGAGATTAGAGGGGAGAGAATAGAGGGGAGAGAATAGAGGGGAGAGAATAGAGGGGAGAGATTAGAGGGGAGAGAATAGAGGGGAGAATTTAGAGGGGAGAGAATAGCGGATGGAGAATAGAGGGGAGAGTTTAGAGGGGAGAGAATAGAGGGGAGAGAATAGAGGGGAGAGTTTAGAGGGGAGAGAATAGAGTGGAAAGTTTCTATCATCTTCATACAATCCTTATCATATAATGCTGTCATAAGCAATAGAGGAAGACAGAAGGAGAGGAGGACTGGAATAGAGGAGGGGAGGACAGGAGGGGAGGAGGACTGGAAGAGAGGAGGGGAGGACAGGAGGACAGGAGGACAGGAAGAGAGGAGGGGAGGACAGGAGGAGAGGAGGACTGTAAGAGTGGAGGACAGGAGGAGAGGAGGACTGGAAGAGTGGAGGGGAGGAAAGGAGGAGAGGAGGACAAGAAGAGCGCAGGGGAGCAGGAGAGGACTGAAGAGAGGAGGGGAGGAGGACAGGAGGAGAGGGGAGGAGGAGAGGAGGACAGGAAAAGTGCAAGGGAGGAGGACTGGAAGAGAGGAGGAGAGGAGGACTTGAAGAGAGGAGGGGAGGACAGGAAGAGATGACAATAGGACAGGACAGGAGGACAGGACAAGAGAATAGGAGTGTTGGACAAACACACACATGCACTTTCACAAAGACACACAAAGACACACACTATTTATCAATTTACTTGATATTGAATACTGCGTTGTTGAGGAAGAACTTGCAAGTAAGCATTTCACTGTTCTATTTACACCTGCTGTATCCTGTGCAGGTGACAAATCAACTTTGATTTGACAAACACACATGATCTGCTTCTCTATCAGTAAGGTAAATGTGTGTTGTGTTTGTGCCCCATCTAAACTGAACACACAATCATCTGTTTGGGCTGGCAGTATACTCTGACCGCTCACTTAAATGGACACCTTAAATCAGGTTACAGACCATGTAGCTAATTTCTAGGACTTCACCAGCAGTATCAGCAGGTTAACACATCTTGAAAAACCATCTGGCCTTAATGTACTTCATGTACTTATAGAAACAGTACAGCCAGAGGAGGACTGGCCCCCCTTCAAATCCTGGTTCCTCTCTACCAGGTGCAGCCAGAAGAGGACTGCCCCCTCAAATCCTGGTTCCTCTCTACCAGGTGCAGCCAGAAGAGGACTGCCCCCTCAAATCCTGGTTCCTCTCTACCAGGTACAGCTAGAAGAGGACTGCCCTCCCTCAAATCCTGGTTCCTCTCTACCAGGTACAGCTAGAAGAGGACTGCCCCCTCAAATCCTGGTTCCTCTCTACCAGGTACAGCTAGAAGAAGACTGCCCCCTCAAATCCTGGTTCCTCTCTACCAGGTGCAGCCAGAAGAGGACTGGCCCCCCTCAAACTCTGGTTCCTGGTTCTTCTCTACCAGGTACAGCCAGAAGAGGACTGGCCCCCCTCAAAGTCTGGTCCTGGTTCCTCTCTACCAGGTACAGCCAGAAGAGGACTGGACCCCCCTCTAAGGCTGGTTCCTGGTTCCTCTCTACCAGGCACAGCCAGAAGAGGACTGGCCCCCCTCAAACTCTGGTTCCTGGTTCTTCTCTACCAGGTACAGCCAGAAGAGGACTGGCCCCCCTCAAAGTCTGGTCCTGGTTCCTCTCTACCAGGTACAGCCAGAAGAGGACTGGACCCCCCTCTAAGGCTGGTTCCTGGTTCCTCTCTACCAGGCACAGCCAGAAGAGGACTGGCCCCCCTCAAACTCTGGTTCCTGGTTCTTCTCTACCAGGTACAGCCAGAAGAGGACTGGCCCCCCTCAAAGTCTGGTCCTGGTTCCTCTCTACCAGGTACAGCCAGAAGAGGACTGGACCCCCGTCTAAGGCTGGTTCCTGGTTCCTCTCTACCAGGCACAGCCAGAAGAGGACTGGACCCTCCTCGAAGGCTGGTTCCTCTCAACCAGGTACAGACAGAAAAAGACTGCCTCTCTCTCGAAGCCTGGTTCCTCTCTAGGTTTCTTCCTAGGTTCCTGCCTTCTAGGGAGTTTTTCATAGCCACTGTGTTTCTGCCTGTGAATTGCTTGCTCTTTGGGGTTTTAGGCTGGGCGTCTGTAAAGCACTTTGTGACAACTAAAAAGCCTTTATAAAATGTATTTGATGTGATGTGATCTTGATTTGTAGGTGTGCCAGAGCCCTCGTCTGCAGTGCGTCTGAGTGTAACCAGTAGCTCCTCTCTCATGGTCACATTCCAGGAACCCCGCTGTCTCAACTCTGCTGTGGTCACCAAGTACAGAGGTACACACACACACACGGACACACGGACACACACATGAAAGGAGCAGCAATGTAGAAAGGAAACTAAATGGGTAGGAACAAATAAATTATTGTTCCCTTTATTTGTTACTTTCTCCCTTCTATTTTAGCTATATCTCTCTCTCTCTCTCTCTCTCTCTCTCTCTCTCTCTCTCTCTCTCTCTCTCTCTCTCTCTCTCTCTCTCTCTCTCTCTCTCAATTAAATTCAATTCAATTCAATTCAATTTGCTTTATTGGCATGACGTAACAATGTACATATTGCCAAAGCTTACATTTGATATTTATAATATGAACATAATTAATAATCAAAATTGTCAACAGGACAACAGTAACAACAATAACCAAGGGTCAAAATAACCACATTGAACAACAACAATAAGCATATAGTAGATGACATGTGCAGGTTGATTGGTCTGTCAGACACTGTCCCTCATCTTATTGCAGGCAGCAATGTAGTGCACTGCCAACCCACAGCTTTCTGCTTCCTCCCCCAACAGGATGGGTAGCCTATCCTCATCAGAGAGGTCTTTGAAACCTTGAATAAGGGTTTCAAATTTGGGGAAATGACACTCTCTAATTGTTTTATATTTTTGACATGTTGTCAGGAAATGCAGCTCTGTCTCAAGTTCTGCTGTGGTGCAGTGGTTGCACAGCCTTTCCTCTACAGGGAGCCAGGTTTTCCTGTGTCTACCCTTCTCAATGGCAAGGCTGTGCTCACTGAGCCTGTACTTTGTCAAGGTTTTTCTAAGGTTTTGATCAGTAACCATGGTCAAATAGTTTGCCACGGTGTACTGTCGATTTAGGGCCAGATAGCACTGCATTTTGCTTTGTGCTTGTGCTTGTGTTTCCCAATGAGAAATGTAGTTTTGTTTTGATTGTGATGTAATTTGTTTTATTCTGATTGATTGGATGTTCTGGTCCTGAGGCTTCAGTGTGTTAGTAGAACAGGTTTGTGAACTCAGCCCCAGGACCAGCTGGATGAGGGAACTCTTTTCTTTGCTCAGCTCTTGACATTGCAGGGCTTGGTAATGATATGAGAGGGGGTCACTGTATTTTAGATGTTTCCAAAACTTAATTGCTTTTTTTTTTAGTTTTTATTATCAGTGGATATTGGCCTAATTCTGCCCTGCATGCATTGTTTGTAGTTTTCCTCTGAACTCTGCATGCAGGGTTTCAATGGGGTGTTTGTCCCATTTGGTGAAATCTTGTTTTGCAAGTGGACCCCACACCTCGCTGCCATAAAGTGCAATTGGTTCAATGACACATTCAATTAGTTTTAGCCAAATTTTAATAGGTATTTCAATTTGAATTTGTTTTTTAATTGCGTAGAATGCCCTGCGTGCTTTCTCTCTCAGTTCATTCACTGCCTCATTAAGGTGTCCAGTTGAGCTTATTTTTAAACCTAAGTAGTTGTAGTGTGTACAGTACTCTATATATTTTGTACCAATTGAGAACTTTGGTCTAATTCCCTGAGATCTGGATCGTCTCTGAAAAATCATTATTTTAGTATTTTTGGGGTTTACTGCCAGGGCCCAGGTCTGGCAGTACTGCTCTAGCAGGTCCAGGCTCTGCTGTAGGCCATGTGCTGTGGGTGACAGCAGACACAGGTAATTCAAGAAGAGTAGGCATTTAACCTCTGAATTGTGGAGACTAACACCAGGGGCAGAGGATTCTTCTAGAATAGTGGCCAATTCGTTGATGTAAATATTGAAGAGTGCAGGGCTCAGATTGCAACCCTGGCGAAGGCCCCGCCCCTGGGTAAAGAATTCTGTTCTTTTCTTGCCAATTTTAATGCTGCACATATTGCCAGTATACATTGATTTAATTATGTCATATGTTTTACCCCCTACACCACTTTCAATAACTTTGTAGAACAGTCCTGTATGCCAAATAGAATCAAATGCTTTTTGGAAGTCGATAAAGCAAGCATATATTTTGGTATTATTTTGGTGGACATGTTTATCTATCAGGGTGTGTAGGGTGTAAATATGATCGGTCGTGCGGTGTTTTGGTATAAATCCAATTTGGCTTTTACTCAAGACGTTGTGCTTATTAAGGAAGTTTAGAACTCTTACATTTATAATACTACAGAAAACCTTCCCCAGGTTACTGTTCACACAAATGCCTCTGTAATTGTTAGGGTCAAATTTGTCTCCGTTCTTAAAGATTGGGGTTATGAGTCCTTGATTCCAGATGTCAGGGAAATAACCTACACTCAGGATCAAATTAATATAATAATATAGCTGATTAAAATTTTGCACTAGTGAGTTTGAGCATCTCATTTAGGATGCCATCAAGTCCGCATGATTTTCTATATTTGAGGGCCTGAAGTTTCTTATAGAGCTCCTGGTCAGTATTTGGGGAGTCCAATGGATTTTGATTGTCCTTTATGGCTTTTTCTAATCTATTTAACTTCTCATGAATTTGGCGTTGTTCTGCGTTTTTGTCAATTTGAACGGTGTTGTAGAGTGTTTTAAAATGGGTTGTCCATATGTCACCATTTTGTATCGCTAATTCCTCTTGTTTCGATTTTTTTAGTTTTTTCCAGTTTTGCCAGAAGTTGTTTGTGTTTATGGACTCCTCAATTAGTGTCAGCTGCTTGCTGTTGTACTGTGCTTTTTTGGTTCTGAGTGTACATTTATAGAGTTTTAAAGTTTCACAGTAATGAAGGCGTAATTCACCATTATTTGGGTCTCTGTGCTTTTGGTTTGATAGTGTTCTACGTTTTTTCCTTATAATTTTACAATCTGCATCAAACCACTTGTCATCTGTGGTCTTTTTTGTTTTGTTTTTTATCAATTTCAATTGTGCTTCTTTTGCTGTTTGCCTGAATATATAGTTTATGTGTTTAACTGCTAGATTGATGCCTTCTTTACTGTGAGTGAATGTGGTATCCAGAAAGTTATCTAAGAGTGTTTGGATATTTTGGTTACAGGTTGCTTTCTGGTATTCTTCTGTGCTGTTTTGGGCTCATCTGTATGAATTTCTGATGTTGTACAGCTTACTGGGCTGTGAATGTGTGGTTGTTTCCATGTCTGTTCTTTTGAGGAACAACGTAATTTGGCTGTGATCAGACAGAGGTGTTAGTGGCTTGACGGTGAATGAGCTGAGAGAGAAAGGGTCAATGTCTGTAATCATATAGTCTACTGTACTGTGGCCAAGAGGTGAGCAACAGGTGAATCTCCCCAAAGAGTCCCCCCGTAATCTACCATTGACAATGTACAGACCCAGGCTTCTACAGAGCTGCAACAGATCTCTTCCGTTTTTGTTGACGGTGCTGTCACTGTTGTTTCTATGGGGGAGATGAAGGCAGTTAGAAACAGTATGGCCTGTAATAAAGCTGTCCCCTCGTGTGGTCGTTAGATCAGGTAGTGTTCCTGTGCGCGCATTTGTGTCCCCACAGATGAGCACATTTCCCTGGGCCTGGAAATGGCACGTCTCTTCCTCAAGGGTGGGGAAGATCTCCTCTGAGTAATATGGGGATTCTGAGGGGGGGATATATATTGCGCAAAGGAACACATATTTTTCTGTTCTTTTTTAGTTTTAACCAAATGTGATATTTACCAATTTTGAGGGGATCAATTAGATTTTGTAGTTGGGATTTGTACCAAATGATCACTCCTCCAGAGTCTCTGCCTCTATTGACAGTGCTGTGTTTCTGTGATGGCACAATTACCTCTCTGTAGCCTGTGGGACAGTGAGTGACAATGTCAGCCTTACACCATGTCTCCTGCAAAATGATGACGTCAACATCTTTAAGATTTTTGTTGAACTCCAGTGCTAAACTCTTCAGTCCAAAGGTTGATGAATTTAGGCCCTGAATGTTCCACATGCTAACTGATAGTGATTTCATGTTTCTCTCTCTCTCTCTCTCTCTCTCTCTCTCTCTCTCTCTCTCTCTCTCTCTCATCTGTTTCTAACCTCTGTACCTCTCTGTCTGTTATCTCACTAACCTGCCTCCCTCTAGCCCTGTGGGATGACAGTAAATCTATTCCCCATGCCATGACTGGTATTGGCTTATTCCCCTCCCTCCATCCTCCCCTCTCCTCCCTCCCCTCTTCTCCCTTCCCTTCCCCTCTCCTCCCTCCCTCCCTCCATCCCTCCCTCCCTCCCTCCCTCCCTCCCTCCCTCCCTCCCTCCCTCCCTCCCTTCATCCTCCCCTCTCCTCCGCCCTACTCCCTTCCCCGCTCCTCCCTTCCCCCTCCCTCTCCTCCCTTCCCCTCTCCTCCCTCCCTCCCTCCATCCTCCCCTCTCCTCCCTCCTCCCTCCACCCTCCCCTCTCCTCCCTTCCAATCTCCTCCCTCCCTCCCTCCCTCCCTCCATCCTCCCCTATCCTTCCTCCATCCTCCCTCTCCTCCCTCCTCCCTCCACCCTCCCCTCCTCCCTTCCCCTCTCCTCCCTCCCTCCCTCCCTCCCTCCCTCCCTCCCTCCCTCCCTCCCTCCCTCCCTCCCTCCCTCCCTCCCTCCCTCCCTCCTCCCTCCCTCCCTCCCTCCATCCTCCCCTATCCTTCCTCCATCCTCCCCTCTCCACCCTCCCTCCCTCCCTCCACCCTCCCTCTCCTCCCTCCCTCTCGTCCCTCCATCCTCCCTCTCCTCCCTTCCCCTCTCCTCCCTCCCTCCCTCCCTCCATCCTCCCTCTCCTCCCTCCATCCTCCCTTCCCTCTCTCCTCCCTTCCCTTCCCTCCCTCCATCCTCCCTTCCCCTCTCCTCCCTCCCTCTCGTCCCTCCATCCTCCCTCTCCTCCCTCCATCCTCCCTCCCTCTCTCCTCCCTTCCCCTCCCTCCCTCCACCCTCCCTCTCCTCCCTCCCCCTCTCGTCCCTCCATCGTCCCCTCTCCCCCACCCTTTTCCTCCCTTCCCCTCTCCTCCCTCCATTTCCCTTCATTCCTTCTAGCTACAATTACAGGCCAGAGAATAGAGAGCCCTAGAGAGCCCAGCAGAGAGAGATCATTGTATTGAAGTGGAAAGGCCTGGTCATCAGATGTAGCATGCCGGTTACAACAGGCTGTTGTAGTGGTTTATAGTGGTGCTGCTGTCTACTCAGCAAGCCTTTTCTCTACAGGTGCATATAAGTCTTTACATGCCGTTTAGAAGTTCTGTGTAAATTGCTGATAAAGCAGAAGCAAAGGAGTGAAAATGAGAGAGAATGAGCAGAAATAGGGAGAGAGAAAGAGAGAGAGAAAAGAGACTGGGCAGAGAGAGAGAGCGAGAGAGACCTGGCTCTCAAGAGAAGACAGGATATGTGCACACTGCCCACAAAATGAGGTGGAAACTGAGCTGCACTTCCTAACCTCTTGCCAAATGTAGGACCATATTAGAGATCCCTCAAAATACACAGACCCCATATCTAATGGGTGAAATACCACAGTGTGCCACTACAGCAGCAAGATTTGTGACCTGTTGCCACAAGAAAAGGGCAACCAGTGAAGAACAAACACCATTGTAAATACAACGCATGTTGTAATGTTTACATTTAATTGTTTTATTGTTTATTTAACTTTTGTTTATTATCTACTTCACTTGTTTTGGCATTGTAAACATATTGTTTCCCATGTCAATAAAGCCCTTACATTGAAATTGAATTGAATTGAGAGGGAGACAGACACCACACGCCTCAAGGCATTAGCCAATGAGAAGGTTAATAGTGCAATACACAGCACCAGGGGACACACACACACAGACACACACACAGACACACACAGCCTGTGGTGTTAATGTCCGTGAGTATTTGTAATGTTGACTGTGTGTGTGTGTGTGTGTGTGTGTGTGTGTGTGTGTGTGTGTGTGTGTGTGTGTGTGTGTGTGTGTGTGTGTGTGTGTGTGTGTGTGTGTGTGTGTGTGTGTGTGTGTGTGTGTGTGTGTGTGTGTGTGTTATTACAGTGGAGTGGAGCTGTCTAAAGGACTTTTCCATGCTGGCTGGAGACATGGTGTTGGAAAACCTACAGACACTCAAGTGTACCATCAACGGTCTTACCATGGTAAGTAATTAAGTAATGAAGGGAGAGAGAGAGAGAGAGAGAGAGAGAGAGAGAGAGAGAGAGAGAGAGAGAGAGAGAGAGAGAGAGAGAGAGAGAGAGAGAGAGAGAGAGAGGCAGAGAGAGAGAGAGAGGCAGAGAGAGAGAGGCAGAGAGAGAGAGAGAGAGAGAGAGAGAGAGAGAGAGAGAGAGAGAGAGAGAGAGAGAGAGAGAGAGAGAGAGAGAGAGAGAGAGAGAGAGAGGCAGAGAGAGAGAGAGAGAGAGAGAGAGAGAGAGAGAGAGAGAGAGAGAGAGAGAGAGAGAGAGAGAGAGAGAGAGAGAGAGAGAGAGAGAGAGAGAGAGAGAGAGAGAGAGAGAGAGAGAGAGAGAGAGAGAGAGAGAGAGAGAGAGAGAGAGAGAGAGAGAGAGAGAGAGAGAGAGAGAGCGCAGAGAGAGAGAGAGAGAGAGAGAGAGAGAGAGAGAGAGAGAGAGAGAGAGAGGCGCAGAGAGAGAGAGAGAGAGAGAGCCGCAGAGAGAGAGAGAGAGAGAGGAGCGTACAGTAATTGATTAGGGTGAATAAAGGAGAAGTGTGATGGAGGGAGGAAGTAAAGGAGTGTGAAAATGACTTAGTAATGACACAGTAATGGAGTGAAGGGATGAATTAGAAGAGCTATAATGGAGGCTGCATCTCAAATGGGACCCTATTCCTTATAAAGTACACTACTTTTGATGAAGCTGGGCAATGGTACAAAAGCAGGGAATAGGGTGCCATTTTGGCACACAAGTCACCAGTCTACAAGTCACCATTATAGCATGTTGCCGTATTTGAACCCCACCACTCTGATCTCCTATTGTAGGATGTGATATTACGGTGATGTGCTCGACTTTAATCTGCTTTAACTATTTTCTTTGGGTTGGTTCTTACTGTGTGTGTGTGTGTGTCTGTGTGTGTGTGTGTCTGTGTGTGTGTGTGTGTGTCTGTGTGTGTGTGTGTGTTCCAGGGGAGGCTGTACTATGTCCAAGTGTCAGCCTACAACATGAAGGGTTGGGGTCCACCTCAGTCAACTCTACCCCCCTCCGCGTCACCCTCCAGTGAGTCCATTACTTTATTAGGTTTAAATCAAAACTTTCTTGAATGTACCTTCATATTAAATTGTAGAATTGGTCTGGGCATTGCTGTAAAAACAGCAGATAAACTCAGATGTGTCACGTGTCCAGTAAAGTCATGTTCACAAAGCCTGCTAGGGCAGTTCTCATCACAAAGCCTGTATCACGTTTAGGTAAGACCCAGATGCAGACTGTGACGAAGTAACAAAAGTGTATTACAACAACAGGGGCAGGCAAACGACAGGTCAAGGTAGGCAGGGGTCAATAATCCATAGAGGGTGTAAAGGGTCCAGAACGGCAGGTAGTCTCAGGGCCAGGGCAGGCAGAACTAGAAAACAGGAGGACTAGAAAACAGGAGCAAGAAACAGGCAGGAGCAGGGAAACAAACTCTTGTAGGTTTTATGAACAAAACAAACTGGCAACAGCCAAACAGAGAACACGAGAACAAATATACAGGGGATAATGGGGAAGATGGACGACACCTGGAGAGGGGTGGAGACAAGCACAAAGACAGGTGAAACAGATCAGGGTGTGACAGTCTTCTATGACAGTTTTCATCACAAAGCCTGCTATGACAGTTTTCATCACAAAGCCTGCTATGACAGTTTTTAATCACAAAGCCTGCTATGACAGTTTTCATCACATAGCCTGCTATGACAGTTTTCATCACAAAGCCTGCTATGACAGTTTTCATCACAAAGCCTGCTATGACAGTTTTCATCACAAAGCCTGCTATGACAGTTTTCATCACAAAGCCTGCTATGACAGTTTTCATCACAAAGCCTGCTATGACAGTTTTCATCACAAAGCCTGCTATGACAGTTTTCATCACATAGCCTGCTATGACAGTTTTCATCACAAAACCTGCTATGACAGTTTTTATCACAAAGCCTGCTATGACAGTTTTCATCACATAGCCTGCTATGACAGTTTTCATCACAAAGCCTGCTATGACAGTTTTCATCACAAAGCCTGCTATGACAGTTTTCATCACAAAACCTGCTATGACAGTTTTTAATCACAAAGCCTGCTATGACAGTTTTCATCACAAAGCCTGCTATGACAGTTTTCATCACAAAGCCTGCTATGACAGTTTTTAATCACAAAGCCTGCTATGACAGTTTTCATCACAAAGCCTGCTATGACAGTTTTTAATCACAAAGCCTGCTATGACAGTTGTTTATCACAAAGCCTGCTATGACAGTTTTCATCACAAAGCCTGCTATGACAGTTTTCATCACAAAGCCTGCTATGACAGTTTTCATCACAAAGCCTGCTATGACAGTTTTCATCACAAAGCCTGCTATGACAGTTTTCATCACAAAGCCTGCTATGACAGTTTTCATCACATAGCCTGCTATGACAGTTTTCATCACAAAACCTGCTATGACAGTTTTTATCACAAAGCCTGCTATGACAGTTTTCATCACATAGCCTGCTATGACAGTTTTCATCACAAAGCCTGCTATGACAGTTTTCATCACAAAGCCTGCTATGACAGTTTTCATCACAAAACCTGCTATGACAGTTTTTAATCACAAAGCCTGCTATGACAGTTTTCATCACAAAGCCTGCTATGACAGTTTTCATCACAAAGCCTGCTATGACAGTTTTTAATCACAAAGCCTGCTATGACAGTTTTCATCACAAAGCCTGCTATGACAGTTTTTAATCACAAAGCCTGCTATGACAGTTGTTTATCACAAAGCCTGCTATGACAGTTTTCATCACAAAGCCTGCTATGACAGTTTTCATCACAGAGCCTGCTATGACAGTTTTTATCACAAAGCCTGCTATGACAGTTTTTTATCACAAAGCCTGCTATGACAGTTTTCATCACAAAGCCTGCTATGACAGTTTTTTATCACAAAGCCTGCTATGACAGTTTTCATCACAGAGCCTGCTATGACAGTTTTCATCACAAAGCCTGCTATGACAGTTTTCATCACAAAGCCTGCTATGACAGTTTTCATCACAAAGCCTGCTATGACAGTTTTCATCACAAAGCCTGCTATGACAGTTTTCATCACAAAGCCTGCTATGACAGTTTTTATCACAAAGCCTGCTATGGCAGTTTTCATCACAAAGCCTGCTATGACAGTTTTCATCACAAAGCCTGCTATGACAGTTTTTATCACAAAGCCTGCTATGACAGTTTTTAATCACAAAGCCTGCTATGACAGTTTTCATCACAAAGCCTGCTATGACAGTTTTTTATCACAAAGCCTGCTATGACAGTTTTCATCACAAAGCCTGCTATGACAGTTTTTATCACAAAGCCTGCTATGGCAGTTTTCATCACAAAGCCTGCTATGACAGTTTTCATCACAAAGCCTGCTATGACAGTTTTCATCACAAAGCCTGCTATGACAGTTTTCATCACAAAACCTGCTATGACAGTTTTCATCACAAAGCCTGCTATGACAGTTTTTTATCACAAAGCCTGCTATGACAGTTTTCATCACATAGCCTGCTATGACAGTTTTCATCACAAAGCCTGCTATGACAGTTTTCATCACATAGCCTGCTATGACAGTTTTCATCACATAGCCTGCTATGACAGTTTTCATCACAAAGCCTGCTATGACAGTTTTCATCACAAAGCCTGCTATGACAGTTTTCATCACAAAGCCTGCTATGACAGTTTTCATCACATAGCCTGCTATGACAGTTTTCATCACATAGCCTGCTATGACAGTTTTCATCACAAAGCCTGCTATGGCAGTTTTCATCAACTCCGTCATTCAGTCGGATTGAATCCCATACATGTTTTACTCCCTGTGTTCTACCTTGAGAATTAGTGATGGGGAAAAATCAATACAGTAGAGTGTCGCGATATTATATTTATTCTATGATTCCAAGTATCGATTCTCTAATAATTGTTTCGAATAAATTACGAATAAACTGACTATTCAATGTGACATTTCTTACTTCACAGCATTACGAGTTGTTAAGCACAGCAAAACAATTTAAGCTTCAAACGAATAACATCGGTTTTAACCCACAGTCAGGTCTCAATCACGACTCTCCCTCTAACCATACACTTAGATCAGCCTTGGAGAGGGTGTCCCAGATTGGCCTGAATAAAATAAGAAATGTAATAGAAAAAGTTGAACAAATAACAGAGAGAGAGAGAGAGATGTTTAAGAACATCAGAAGAGGAGAACAAGGCAATTAAACCGCTGAGATGAGAAGTAAATGTATTTAATTATATTTAATACGTCTTCTTCAAACCCAAGGACACTTTATATAATATGAATCACAATTGGACTCACACTGAGGTGACTGGTCTGTTTGCAGGGCGAACCCTAGCCTTTTGGGGGCCCTAAGCGAGATTTGGTTAGGGGGCCCCCCACGTCGCGTGCAAAACATTTTAGTGTCTTGACGGCAGAGAGTAAATATCTTGCAAATGTCATGCAATTCAACACAGTTTGACATGACTAGGAAGAGTATATTACTGGTAACTTTCACAGTTTACCAGCAAACTACCAGAATGTTGGTCACTTTCAAGATTTTGGCAGAATTTATCACAAGACATCTAGTGGCCATTATGGGTACTTCAGATAATCACAAGTGTCTGTAATTATCTCTGGCGCTCTGTGTCCGTATCACATTTTAAAATAAAAAAATAATTGGCAAAGCTATAAAAACACATTTTCTAAGGGTTTCAGCATAATATCCTATATTTTTTTTAAACACCTTTATGTATTTTAATATATTGACGTATATAATATATTGACTATATAGATGTGTATTTGTCATCAATGTTTTGCCGACAAACTGGTGCCAGTTGTGAAAAAAGTCAATAGTGGAAGATTTGCATATTTAATAGAAAATAATGCCATTGTTGATTAAATGCTTTTTCTCATTATTTAGGCTATTTTCTTTTTAACCATATGGTCTATTCACTAGAAACTCATGGGCAATATGGATACAGACATAACAAATGAATACTTTTTATGAATACTTTTTAAAAAGGTATTCAAGTGTAAATTCCCAAAGTTACAATAGATTGCCATAGATAACATGTTAAAAACCCAAATTACTGAATCTTGTGAAAACTTTGGTAAATTTCCAGAAGCTTTGTAACCCTAGCCATGACTTCCGTTTATATTATATCTGAGTGAGTGAATAACAAAATCAATCAGACCCCCCTGGAGACAGGGCCTCTGGGTACATATTCGTCCATGAATACATACGGATTAAACGCTGATGTCCCGAACGGAGGCATTTAACACTCTTATACCACAGTTCCCAAAGAAGAAAAGAATACACTGTTTATATTTTCATTTAAATAAGCTAATTCTAACTTTTTCATCTTTTGGTTGCTAGAGACACGACCCAGTCGTTCGTTCGAATAGTTAGATATTTATGGACGCGACCCAGTCGTTCGTTTTCGAATAGTTAGATATTTATGGACACGACCCAGTCGTTCGTTCTTTATGTTCCGTTGTCATGCTCGCTGGCAACATTCTCATCCCTTGCTTGCTAGCTAACCAGCTAGCTACTGCTAACACTGTCACAAACTCTGCAGCCAGAATAACGGCAAAGTAGCTGTTTTCTATTGACATTCATTTGGATACATCCATAACAATGAGCTGATGAAGCCCAATTTTGCCTGTCATAGCTAGAAAGGTTTGCCTTCTCGTCAGGACACTTGTCAACACTGACTGTTCATTACATGGAGATCGCATTGTCAAACACCAGGCTAGAAGCTAGCTAAATAGTTTGTTGCTATCAAACCTGCCAATATGACAACGCAATTAAAAAATATCAGTTTCTGAAAACAGCTGGTCAAACTGGAAAAGTGGGAGGATTTGACAGCTTTAGCGGCAGAGGGGTCAGGAGAAATTAATGTTCATCACTCACCGCGGTAGGTCATCAGATGCACCAAAAAAATATGTCTCTGCAAAAACAAATCAATGCTAGCTAGCTACCTTTTTTCCTCGTTGGACCTGTGCAGGGCCCTTAGCCACTACTTCTGTCGCTTAGTGGCCCTGTCTGTTTGGAGGTGTGTACAGTTCATGTTTAGTGCTGATAGAATAAACCCTAACTCTTAATTAACTACTACTGTGGTTTAGAGACTGGTGAGAAGTTGACCACTGATTTACTGTCTCTCTTTCTATATTCAATCCTTACATTTCACCCCCTACACCCTAACCCCCCTCCCACTAGACTGGAGGGAGAGTGATGGTCGGAAGCCCCTCCCACTAGACTGGAGGGAGAGTGATGATCGAGCCCCTCCCACTAGACTGGAGGGAGAGTGATGGTCGGAAGCCCCTCCCACTAGACTGGAGGGAGAGTGATGATCGGGAGCCCCTCCCACTAGACTGGAGGGAGAGTGATGGTCGGAAGCCCCTCCCACTAGACTGGAGGGAGAGTGATGGTCGGAAGCCCAGGCAAAGAGAGCATATAGGGCATATGGAGTGCCTGCTGCAGCAGGTCCGCGCTACTCACACACACTACAGTTGCGGAGGTGAGTACACACACGTAAAACAGCTCTCTCTTCTCCATCAGAGTGTGTGTGTGTGTGTGTGTCTTGCTCTAAACCCACACTTCTTCCAGTAAATTTACTTTGTATTAAAGTGAATAAATGAAGCATGCTAAAAGTGTTTTTACTCCAGTTCGCTAAGCCTAGAGAGGCATGAATGGCCTCTCACAGTATCCCACACACACACAAACACACAGTAGTCCTCTCGTCAGTGCTCCCCTTTACACACCAGGGGACCGCGTGTACATAAATAATGTTTAATGCGGTTTATCCATTCTGGATTATACACATTTATGTGTTTTAGCATGTCAACCGTATAGCCTTGCTTTGGGAATCATCACGCTGGCATAGAGAAACACATAGGAAAATAGAGGGGGAGTGAGAGAGAAAGATGGTAAGAGATACTGTAGCCCACAGTGATGTGGCCAGCTCTGGAGGTAGAAGTTGTTCATAAGAGCAGGTCCAGGATCAGGTTAGGTGATTTCCCCAACCCTGATCTCAACCATTAGGATGGATAACAGCTGGTTTCACATCAGTGCCTAAAGGCATCTGTCTGATAGGCACAGCACACTGGGGGTAGAGTGGTGTGAGCGCGTGTGTCTGTGTGTGTGAATAGGTCGTACGATGAGGCCTGTGTCTAGCTCAGTGCTCGACCCCAATTTTCCTAGCGGCGTGGGGGATAAAGAGACGGAGGGAGGTATAGAGGGAAGCAGTGCAGGCTGGGTGCTGACAGTTGCTCAGCATGCACAAACAGCAACTCCATGGGAGGGAGCTTGTGTGTGTTGCCCGAGGGGGGTGGACCCACCGTCACTCAACCACTTAGGAGTCAACAGCAATGATGTCAGCGAGTTCGCTGCCAGCCACACACACACAGTCTGGAGTAGTAGAACAAGTCTAGTAGAGAGATGGTGTGTGTGAGAATGTTTGTCAAAGTGGGTTTTGGACAGTCTCTTGAAAGAGCAACAGAGAGCAACCTCCTGGAAGGACTAGAAAGAAAAGGGGTTGAAAACTTGCAATGAAAAAACTTCTGTATTTATTTGGAGTTGTTTGAATTTATGGTTAGAGTGTTCAGTTAATTATTCACTTTAGTATTGTGTGTGTCTTGTGGCAGCGTGTGTGTGTCTGTGGCGTGTGTGTGTCTGTAGCGTGTGTGTGCACGCGTGTGTGTATGCGCATGTGTGTGTACGTGTGTATGTGTGTGTGTGTGTGTGTGTGTATGCGTGTGTGTGTGTACGCATGTGTGTGTGTGTGTGTGTCTGTGTATGTCTGCACGCCCTCACTCTCTGGGGTGTCTGTTGACATAGTTTATTTTTGGCGTGTCAGTTTTCAGAAATAAATGTGTGAAATGAATCAGAGGTACAATACCACCACTTTAATGATTCAGAGGTATAATGCCACCACTTTAATGAATCAGAGGTATAATTCCACCACTATAATCAATCAGAGGTACAATACCACTACTATAATGAATCAGAGGTACAATACCATCACTTTAATGAATCAGAGGTATAATGCCACCACTATAATGAATCCGAGGTATAATGCCACCACTATAACGAATCAGAGGTATAATGCCACCACTATAATGAATCAGAGGTACAATGCCACCACTATAATGAATCAGAGGTATAATGCCACCACTATAATGAATCAGAGGTACAATGGCACCACTATAATGAATCAGAGGTACAATACCACCACTATAATGAATTAGAGGTATAATGCCACCACTATAATGAATCAAAGGTACAATGCCACCACTATAATGAATCAGAGGTATAATGCCACCACTACAATGAATCAGAGGTACAATGCCACCACTATAATGAATCAGAGGTATAATTCCACCACTATAATGAATCCGAGGTATAATGCCACCACTATAACGAATCAGAGGTATAATGCCACCACTATAATGAATCAGAGGTACAATGCCACCACTATAACAAATCAGAGGTATAATGCCACCACTATAATGAATCAGAGGTACAATGGCACCACTATAATGAATCAGAGGTACAATACCACCACTATAATGAATTAGAGGTATAATGCCCCCACTATAATGAATCAAAGGTACAATGCCACCACTATAATGAATCAAAGGTATAATGCCACCACTATAATGAATCAGAAGTATAATGCCACCACTATAATGAATCAGAGGTATCATGCCACCACTATAATGAATCAGAGGTACAATGCCACCACTATAATGAATCAGAGGTATAATTCCACCACTATAATGAATCAGAGGTATAATTCCACCACTATAATGAATCCGAGGTATAATGCCACCACTATAACGAATCAGAGGTATAATGCCACCACTATAATGAATCAGAGGTACAATGCCACCACTATAATGAATCAGAGGTATAATGCCACCACTATAATGAATCAGAGGTACAATACCATCACTTTAATGAATCAGAGGTATAATTCCACCACTATAATGGATTAGAGGTTGGTATCATGCTACCAGTATAATGGATCAGAGGTATAATACCACCACTATAATGAATCAGAGGTACAATACCACCACTATAATGAATCAGAGGTATAATTCCACCACTATAATGAATCAGAGGTATAATTCCACCACTATAATGGACCAGAGGTTGATATCATGCTACCAGTATAATGGATCAGAGGTATAATACCACCACTATAATGTATCAGAGGTACAATGCCACCACTATAATGAATCAGAGGTATAATGGCACCACTATAATGAATCAGAGGTACAATACCACCACTATAATGAATTAGAGGTATAATGCCACCACTATAATGAATCAAAGGTGCAATGCCACCACTATAATGAATCAGAGGTATAATGCCACCACTATAATGAATCAGAGGTACAATGCCACCACTATAATGAATCAGATGTATAATGCCACCACTATAATTAATCAGAAGTATAATGCCACCACTATAATGAATCAGAGGTATCATGCCACCACTATAATGAATCAGAGGTACAATGCCACCACTATAATGAATCAGAGGTATAATGCCACCACTATAATGAATCAGAGGTATAATTCCACCACTATAATGAATCAGAGGTATAATGCCAACACTATAATGAATCAGAGGTTGGTATCATGCCACCACTATAATGAATCAGAGGTATAATTACACCACTATAATGAATCAGAGGTTGGTATCATGCCACCACTATAATGAATCAGAGGTACAATTCCACCACTATAATGAATCAGAGGTACAATGCCACCACTATAATGAATCAGAGGTATAATTCCACCACAATAATGAATCAGCGGTAAAATACCACCACTACAATGAATCAGAGGTACAATACCACCACTATAATGGATTAGAGGTTGGTATCATGCTACCAGTATAATGGATCAGAGGTATAATACCACCACTATAATGAATCAGAGGTACAATACCACCACTATAATGAATCAGAGGTACAATACTACCACTATAATAAATCAGAGGTATAATTCCACCACTATAATGAATCCGAGGTACAATACCACCACTATAATGAATCAGAGGTATAATTCCACCACTATAATGAATCAGAGGCATAACACCACCACTATAATGAATCAGAGGTACAATACCACCACTATAATGGATTAGAGGTTGGTATCATGCTACCAGTATAATGGATCAGAGGTATAATACCACCACTATAATGAATCAGAGGTACAATACCACCACTATAATGAATCAGAGGTATAATTCCACCACTATAATGAATCAGAGGTATAATTCCACCACTATAATGGACCAGAGGTTGATATCATGCTACCAGTATAATGGATCAGAGGTATAATTCCACCACTATAATGAATCCGAGGTATAATGCCACCACTATAATCAATCAGAGGTATAATGCCACCACTATAATGAATCAGAGGTACAATGCCACCACTATAATGAATCAGAGGTACAATGCCACCACTATAATGAATCAGAGGTATAATGCCACCACTATAATGAATCAGAGGTACAATGCCACCACTATAATGAATCAGAGGTATAATGCCACCACTATAATGAATCAGAGGTTGGTATCATGCCACCACTATAATGAGTCAGAGGTATAATTACACCACTATAATGAATCAGAGGTTGGTATCATGCCACCACTATAATGAGTCAGAGGTATAATGCCACCACTATAATGAATCAGAGGTTGGTATCATGCCACCACTATAATGAGTCAGAGGTATAATTACACCACTATAATGAATCAGAGGTACAATGCCACCACTATAATGAATCAGAGGTATAATGCCACCACTATAATGGATCAGAGGTTGGTATCATGCCACCACTATAATGAATCAGAGGTATAATTACACCACTATAATGAATCAGAGGTATCATGCCACCACTATAAAGGGCTGGGACCTGATATACCTGCTGTGTTTATGTGGAGCTGAGAGGACCTATGCTACCAGTACAGCACAGAGAGAGGGGTGTGTGAGAAACACTACACCCTGTGTTCCCAGACAGACACCACACACACACACACACACACACACACAAACACACTCTCTCTGTCTCTGGCCAGCTATGTAGGTAACCTCTTCCATACTGTATGATGGGCTTTTGAGGAGATGTATCTTGTTTGCTCTCTGTCTCTGTCTCTGTCTCTGTCTCTCTCCCTCTCTCTCTTTGTTGTCTCTCTCCTCTCTTTCTATTACTCTCTCTCTCTCCCTGCATCTCTCTTCTCTCTCCTTCCTCACCTTCACCACCCCCCATCTCTCTCTGTTTGTGCCAGCAGTAGTAGTTGGATCAGATGGAACCTCACCTCATTAATCACTGTCAATCATGTTTTTTTTTACTCTCCCCACATCTCTCTCTCCTTTCTCTGTTTATTCTCTGTGACATGTGGGTTGCACAGTAGCCAAGCAGCCCTTGTCATATTATCCACTTGTCAAAAGCAGTTAACCTTGTGGAAAATGAAATGCATGTAGACTTTGAGCCTAGCAAGTCACCAGCACCTTCGCCTGTTATGAAAATAACACACTTTTTTAAACTCTAACACTGCTGGATGATATAAGCATTTTTGGGATAATATTTTTTTGAAACTACTAAACTAGTTAACTATATTTTGAACAGCTATACTTTATAGCTGAAGTCGGTAGATGAGAGAGTAATAGCGAACACGTGCAGAGCAGAATTAGGCCGATACCGCTAATTATCAAAATCCAGAAAAGAGCCGTTCAATTCTACAACCACCTAAAAGGAAGCAATTCCCAAACCTTCCATAACAAAGCCATCACCTACAGAAAGATGAACCTGGAGAAGAGTCCCTTAAGCAAGCTGTTCCTGGGGCTCTGTTCACAAACACAAACAGAGCCCCAGGACTGCAACACAATTAGACCCAACCAAATCATGAGAAAACAAAAAGATAATTACTTGACACAATGGAAAGAATGAACAAAACAACAGCCAGACAGAGATTACTCAGTGGCAGAATACCTGACCCCAGTGACTGACCCAAACTTAAGTAAAGCTTTGACTATGTACACACTCAGTGAGCATAGCCTTGCTATTGAGAAAGGCCGTCGTAGGCAGACCTATCTCTCAAGAGAAGACAGGATATGTGCACACTGCCCACAAAATGAGGTGGAAACTGAGCTGCACTTCCTAACCTCCTGCCAAATGTATGACTATATCAGAGACACAGATTTCCCTCAGATTACACAGACCCAGAAAGAATTAGAAAACAAACCCAATTTTGATAAACTCCCATATCTACTGGGTGCCATCACAGCAGCAACATTTGTGACCTGTTGCCACAAGAAAGCTACTGAATTGGGCTCCCGAGTGGCGCAGTGGTCTAAGGCACTGCATCTCAGTGCTAGAGGCATTACTACAGACCCTGGTTCAATTCCAGGCTGTATCACAACCAGCTGTGATTGGGAGTCCCATAGGGCGGTGCACAATTGGCCCACAGTGAAGAACAAACACCATTGTAAATACAACCCATATTGTTTTACCTTTTGTACTTAAACTATTTGAAAAAATATATAACATTTGAAATGTCTTTATTCTTTTGGAACTTTTGTGAGTGTAATGTTTAGTTTTTCTTTTTTTTTTCTTCACTTTTGTTTATTATCTATTTCACTTGCTTTGGCAATGTAAACATATGTTTAGCATGCCAATAAATCCCTTAAATTGAAATTTTATTGAAATTGAGAGAGACACAGAGACATTCAGAGACACAGAGAGAGAGTGTACAGTGCATTCGGAAAGTATTCAGACCCCTTCACTTTTTCCACATTTTGTTATATTACAGCCTTATTCTAAAATGTATTGCTTGTTTTTTTCTCAAGCACCTTTGGCAGTGATTACAGCTTCAAGTATTCTTGGGTATGACACTACAAGCTTGGCAAACCTATATTTGGGAGGTTCTTCCATTCTTTTCTGCAGATCCTCTCAAGCTCTGTCAGGTTGGATGGGGAGAGTCGCTGCACAGCTATTTTCAAGTCTCTCCAGGGATGTTCGATTGGGTTCAAGTCTGGCCTCTGGTTGGGCCACTCAAGGGCATTCAGAGACTTGTCCCGAAGCCACTCCTGCGTTGTCTTGGCTGTGTGCTTAGACTCGTTGTCCTGTTGGTCCCCAGTCTGAGGTCCTGTGCGCTCTGGAGCAGTTTTTCATCAAGGATCTCTCTTTACTTTGCTCCGTTCATCGCTCCCTCGATCCTGATTAGTCTCCCAGTCACTGCCGCTGAAAAACATCCCCACAGCATGATGCTGCCACCACCATGCTTCACCGTATGGATGGTGCCAGGTTTCAGATGTGACACTTGGCATTCAGGCCAAAGAGTTCAATCTTGGTTTCATCAGACCAGAGAATCTTGTTTCTCATGGTCTGAGAGTCGTTTAGGTGCTTTTTTTGCAAACTAGAAAGCGTGCTGTCATGTGTCTTTTACTGAGGAGTGGCTTCTGTCTGGCCACTCTTCCATAAATGCCTGTTTAGTGGAGTGCTGCAGAGATGGTTGTCCTTCTGGAAGGTTCTCCTATCTCCATAGAGGAACTCTGGAGCTCTGTCAGAGTGACCATGGGGTTCTTGGTCACCTCCCTGACCAAGGCCCTTCTACCCCGAGGGCCCTTCTCCCCCCACTGTATTCTTAGGGAACTTCAATGCTGCAGAAATGTTTGGGTACCCTTCCCCAGATCTATGCCTCGGCACAATCCTGTCTCGGAGCTCTACGGACAATTCCTTTGATCTCATGGCTTGGTTTTTGCTCTGACATGCACTGTCAACTGTGGGACCTTATATAGACAGGTGTGTGCCTTTCCAAATCATGTCCAATCAATTGAATTTACAACAGGTGGACTCCAATCAAGTTGTAGAAACATCTCAAGGGTGATCCATGGCAAAGGGTCTGAATACTTAAGTAAAAAAGGTATTTCTGTTTTTTATTTTTCATAAATTAGCAAAAATGTTTTTGCTTTGTCATTATGGGGTATGGTGTGTAGATTGATGAGGGGAAAACAATAATTTAATTAGAATAAGGCTATAACGTAACAAAATGTGGAAAAAGTCAAGGAGTCTGAATACTTTCCGAATGCACTGTATACTGTGGTCCGTCCGTCTGT
The DNA here is from genome assembly GCA_030435695.1 of Brachymystax lenok tsinlingensis. NCBI lineage: Eukaryota > Metazoa > Chordata > Actinopteri > Salmoniformes > Salmonidae > Brachymystax > Brachymystax lenok. The sequence continues at coordinate 9,234,059 of CM059804.1, read as the reverse complement.
CTGTCTGCCTTGTGTTTACACTCTGTGATTATGTTTCGAATTAGCATGTGGGATTTGCGATTGGCATCGCTGGGGCCAACGGTCCAGGGGCAGATAGCAGGGGGATGGGGGTGAGAGGTGGAAATATGGGGGTGAGAGGGAGTAGATAAGGGGCTATAGAGGATAGACAGCTGAACAGACTGTGATAACACAACGGAGTGCCACTGAACCTTGAAAGGTGACCAGCTCTGAGAAACTCTTATCTCTGACTCGCTCTTCCCTTCTCTTTTTGCTGTTGTTTTATGTTTGTTGATTTTCAGTCGATTGCAAAAAAGGGGCACGACATTACAGTACATTCAGTGTAAACAAGATCATTCTCTCGTGCTTTCTCTCTCTTTCTACTTAAAGGCTGAGTCGTTTCTCTCCTCACCCTCTATTCTCTTTCACTCAGACAAAGTGAGTCAGATGCACAGTGCTCCTTAAACTCAAGATCCTTCTACAATACTGAACATAGCCAATAAAAACAATTACTATACTCAATAAACCATTAGAAGACATTAGTTTAGTTCAAGAACAGTTTCCTGCATAACAGCATTTCACTTGAAGGGAATAACAACATTACAATACTGAGTAAACAGTAGAAAGCATTTGAGTTTTTCAATGCAGCGCACACACATACATACAGAACTAGTTCAAGTTGAAAACAGCAGAAGTAATGACACAGACAAATAAGAGGTCAAATGTTTTCTTTACCAGGAAGACAAATAATCAGTTTACCCCCAAACCCCTCTCCCCCTCTCTCCTTTCCTCTACCATCTCTCCCTCTCTCCTCTCCTCTACCATCTCTCCCACTCCTCTCTCTTCTCTCTCCTCTCTCCTCTCTCCTCTCTCCCTCTCTCCTCTCTCTCCTACTCTCAGACACATCAAAGCTCCAGAACCCAAGCCGTAAGCAGTCCGTCTCCAGAAGTCTCAAGCACCTCTTTAACTCCTCCAACAAGTTTGTCAAGACTCTCAAAAGGTGAGCAAGTAGTGTGTTTGTGTAAAATACCCCTTGGATGTACATTATGGACTGTTCCAAGTGGAGTGTATAACTCACACGGACTGTTCCATTTTGCTGGTTCTATAGGGGGGGTTTACCTGGCGGCAGTGTTCTACCACAAAGACAGTCTACTGGTGACCACAGAGGACCAGATCCCTATAGTGGAGGTGGATGACTGTTATGGCAGCTCTCTCATGCAGGACTTCCTATGGTTCACTAAGGTATTGTGGGTAATGTAGTTCATTACAGGGCAGCAGCCATATATAGAGTTTTTTAGCACTAGTGCATCAGGCTGTTTTAATCAAATTACTGTACCTCAATATTTCTTTACAATTATGTTCATAATGCAGTTTCTCTCTCTCTCTCTCAACCTATCCTCCTCACTCTCTCTCTCTAGTTGTCGTGTATGTGGGAGGATGTGCGATGGCTGAGACAGAGCATGTCTGTCTCCATGTCATCCTCCTCCACTCTACAGGTCAGACAGAAGATGTTGGCTGCCGCTGGGCAACTACAGGTACACCCCTGTGTGTGTGTGGGGGGGGGGGGGATGTGAGCCAGAGATTAGTAGATAAGCAGACATACAGATTTAAGGATTTATTGATTGATTGATGTCATTCTCAGAGCTTGTTGGGGACACACAACCTGGGGCGTGTCCACTATGAGCCCATCAAGGATCGTCATGGCAACGTGTTGCTAGTGACGATCCGGGACATGGAAAGCCAGTACTCATTCTTCAGTGGGAAGTGGATGCAGGTGTCCAAGCTACAGAGCCAGAGGAAGAGTCTGTCCACACCTGAAGAACCCTACGCACTGGACATACTGCTAATTACCATACAGGTAGAACATACCTTTACTTTAACCTTACCATAACTCTGCCATAACCCTACTATAACCCTACCATAACCCTACTATAACCCTACTATAACCCTGCCATAACCCTACCATAACCCTACTATAACCCTGCCATAACCCTACTATAACCCTACCATAACCCTACTATAACCCTACCATAACCCTACTATAACCCTGCCATAACCCTACTATAACCCTACTATAACCCTGCCATAACCCTACTATAACCCTGCCATAACCCTACTATAACCCTACTATAACCCTACCATAACCCTACTATAACCCTGCCATAACCCTACTATAACCCTGCCATAACCCTACCATAACCCTACTATAACTCTGCCATAACCCTACTATAACCCTGCCATAACCCTACTATAACCCTGCCATAACCCTGCCATAACCCTACCATAACCCTACTATAACCCTGCCATAACCCTACCATAACCCTACTATAACCCTGCCATAACCCTGCCATAACCCTACTATAACCCTGCCATAACCCTGCCATAACCCTGCCATAACCCTACTATAACCCTGCCATAACCCTGCCATAACCCTGCCATAACCCTACTATAACCCTGCCATAACCCTGCCATAACCCTGCCATAACCCTACTATAACTCTACCATAACCCTGCCATAACCCTGCCATAACCCTGCCATAACCCTACTATAACCCTGCCATAACCCTGCCATAACCCTGCCATAGCCCTGCCATAACCCTGCCATAACCCTGCCATAACCCTTTAACCCTGCCATAACCCTACTATAACTCTACCATAACCCTGCCATAACCCTGCCATAACCCTACTATAACTCTACCATAACCCTGCCATAACCCTACTATAACTCTGCCATAACCCTGCCATAACCCTGCCATAACCCTACTATAACTCTACCATAACCCTGCCATAACCCTACTATAACTCTGCCATAACCCTGCCATAACCCTGCCATAACCCTACTATAACTCTACCATAACCCTGCCATAACCCTACTATAACCCTGCCATAACCCTGCTATAACCCTGCCATAACCCTGCCATAATCCTGCCATAACCCTACTATAACTCTACCATAACCCTGCCATAACCCTACTATAACCCTGCCATAACCCTACTATAACCCTGCCATAACCCTGCCATAACCCTACTATAACTCTACCATAACCCTGCCATAACCCTACTATAACTCTGCCATAACCCTGCCATAACCCTACTATAACTCTACCATAACCTTACCATAACCCTCCCATAACCCTACCATAATTTTACCATAACCTTACCATAACCCTCCCATAACCCTACCATAACCCTACCATAATTTTACCATAACCTTACCATAACCCTACCATAACCCTACCATAATTTTACCATAACCTTACCATAACCCTCCCATAACCTTACCATAGCCTACCATACGGTTCATCACTATATAGGTACCACAAACAAACACGTACACACAATTCTAGCCCTTCTATAGATTGTAATAATACAACAACAAAAATATTTTCTTTCCTCAAATATAACTAATTGGAACACAAAAGCACTAATTCAACATGGTGGAGATAAAAACACAGTAAACAGAAGGTGCAGTATGTGTGGATGGATGGTGTGGTGTGTGTTTTTTGGCGTTGAGTGATAAAGGAAATGATTGCATATCCCAGAACCAATGTATTTCTGTGTCATGGATATATTGGAATTAGTCGATATATGGAATCTTAAATACCCTGACCTAGTGAGATATACATGGAGGAGGCTTAAATACCCTGACCTAGTGAGATATACATGGCGGAGACTTAAATACCCTGACCTAGTGAGATATACATGGAGAAGGCTTAAATACCCTGACCTAGTGAGATATACATGGAGGAGGCTTAAATACCCTGACCTAGTGAGATATACATGGCGGAGGCTTAAATACCCTGACCTAGTGAGATATACATGGAGGAGCCTTAAATACCCTGACCTAGTGAGATATACATGGAGGAGACTTAAATACCCTGACCTAGTGAGATATACATGGAGGAGGCTTAAATACCCTGACCTAGTGAGATATACATGGAGGAGCCTTAAATACCCTGACCTAGTGAGATATACATGGCGGAGGCTTAAATACCCTGACCTAGTGAGACATACATGGAGGAGCCTTAAATACCCTGACCTAGTGAGATATACATGGAGGAGGCTTAAATACCCTGACCTAGTGAGATATACATGGCGGAGGCTGGTCGTCTTGATTACTTTCTTATGTCATTCTCTCTGGCACCAAAAGTTTAAACAGTGTTGATAGGGGACAGAATGCGGTCGGACCATCACATAATTGGCATATATATATATATATTACTCTTACAGAATTTCCACGTGGGCGAGGATATTGGAAATTTAATCAAAGCCTACTGGATGATAACTTGTTTATAACTAGGACACAAGAATTTATAACTGACTTTTTCCAACAACATAGGTACAGCAGAAACCCTTATTGAATGGGACACTTCTAAATGTGCCTTTAGAGGCCATGCAATTCAGTACTCATCTATAAAACAAAAGCAATTTAGATCAAAAGAGTCCATATTAACATAGGAAATTGAAGGACTAACAGTACAGATAGATAGCAATAAAAACTGTACCATAGAGGCACAGAATAAGTTAGAGGAAAAACAAATGGAGGAACTTATTCAAGAAAGATCCAGTATAATATAATATACTGGATGGAACATGGGGGGAAATGCACCAAATTCCTTTTCAATCTTCAACATAGAAATGCTACCAACATGTTTTTATTGAAACTTGTTACACATGATGGAGTCATTCATGATTCACCAAATTATATTTTGAAAGAGGAAGAAAAGTACTTTAAGCATATGTTTTCATTTCAGTCTCCTCCATCTCCACTAAACTAAGATAATTGTATGTATTTTTTTTGCTATTAATAATGTAAAATTAAAGTCTGTAAAGAAAGACTCATGTGAAGGCCAAATTACAGAGGAGGAACTTTTTGATGCAATTAAAGCCTTTAAGGCTGGGAAAACTCTAGGGCTGGATGGCATACCAGTGAAAGTATACCAATTTTTTGTTATATACTCCATTAGCATGTTTTAACCACTCCTATATAAATGGTAGATTATCGGACACTCAACAACAAGGTCTGATTTCATTATTACTGAAAAAGGATCCAAGTGGTATATATAAAGATCCACCCATAAAAAAATGGAGGCCTCTTAAACTTCAGTGTTGTGATGCAAAAATTCTAGCTAAATGCTAGGCGCATAGAATTAAAAAGGTATTGTCAGATATTATTCATCCTAATCAGACAGGTTTTTTACATGGGACGATACATTGGAGATAATATAAGACAAGTACTGGAAACAATAGAATACTATGAAATATCAGAGAAACCAGGCCTGGTTTTCAAAGCTGATTTTGAAAAGGCTTTTGATAAAGTATGACTGGAGTTTATGTATAAATGCCTCTCTTATAAAATGGGTTAAAGTTATGTATAGTAACCCTAGGTGTAAAATAGGAAAAAATGGATACATCTCAGAAAGTTTTAAACTGTCAAGAGGAGTAAAACAAGGTTGTCCACTATCGGCACATCTATTTATTATTTCCATCGAAATGTTAGCTGTTAAAATTAGATCCAACAATAATATTAAGGGATTAGAAATCCGTGGCTTTAAAACAAAGGTTTCATTGTACGCTGATGATTCATGTTTTCTTTTAAAACCACAATTAGAATCTCTCCACGGCCTCATAGAGGATCTAGATACTTTTGCTATCCTCTCTGGATTAAAACCAAATTATGATAAGTGTACTATATTATGTATTGGATCACAAAAAAAATCTACTTTTACATTACCGTGTAGTTTACCAATAAAATAGTCTGACGGGGATGTGGACATACTCAGTATTCAAATCCCGAAAGAAAGAAATGATCTCACTACAATACATTTTTATAGAAGGTTAGAAAAAATAGATAAGATCTTGCTACCATGGAAAGGAAAATACCTGTCTATTTGTGGAAAAATCACCCTGATTAACTCTTTGGTCATATCACAGTTTACCTATTTGCTATGGTTTCGCGTACACCTAGTGAACTGCTTTTTAAATTATATGAGCAAAAAATATTCAATTTTCTTTGGGATGGCAAGCCAGACAAAATGAACGGGCCTATTTATATAACGAATATGAATTCGGAGGGCAGAAATTATTAAATATTAAAGCATTAGACCTCTCACTAAATGCATCAGTCATACAAAAGTTATACTTAAATCCAAAATGGTTCTCTAGTAAATTAGTAAGAATGTCTCACCCCATGTTCAAGAATGGCCTTTTTCCCTTTATTCAGATTACAACTGCTCACTTTCGGTTATTTGAAAATGAAATCATCTCCAAAATATTGTTATTTTTTAAACAAGCCCTAGAAAGTTGGTTGCAATTTCAGTTTAATCCACCTGAAAAACAGAACAAATAATACAACAAATATTGTGGTTAAAGTCAAATATACTAATTGATAAAATAAAACGTATTTTTCGATACATTTTTTAAAAATGTATAATTTTTGTAAATTATATCATAAGTAAGACTGGTGGAGTTATGTCACACATGCAGCTAACACAGACATATGGAAATGTCTGCTCTACCCAAAATTACAACCAACTAATTGCAGCATTACCACAAAAATGGAAGAGGCAAGTAGAAGGGGGAAAAAGTAAGGAACTTGTCTGTCCGCCCTGTATTAAAGACCATGAATGGTTAAAGAAAATTGTGATGAATAAAAACATATACCAAATCATTTAAGGACCAACAAGTTGACAGCTGTGCCATATAAATTGCAAAATAGTTGGGAAGAGATTTTCAATGAACCGATTCCATGGCACATGGTTTATGAATTGACACGCAAAACAACGCCGGATTCAAAACTTCACATTTTTAAATTTAAATTATTATACAAAAATATGCAACCAGTAGAATGTTATATATATGGGGGATACAATCTTCCCAGCTATGCAGATTTGCTGCGAGGAACCAGAGTCATTAAATCATTTATTTTGGTACTGTCCATATGTAGCTCGTTTTTGGTCACAGGTCCAGGAATGGCTGAAGAATTGCAACTACCTAGAACTAACACTGCAGATGGCATTACTGGGTGATTTGAAAAGTCAATAGTCAATCAATCAATAATATAATAATTATTTTAGCAAAAATGTGTCTTTAATTTACAATCTGTAGAAGCTATGAGAATGGAAAGGTTCAGAACTTTTGTGAAGCATCACAGCACAGTTGAAAAATATATGGCAAATAGAAATCCAATATGGATGGTGTTAAGAGATACAGTGGGGCAAAAAAGTATTTAGTCAGCCACCAATTGTGCAAGTTCTCTCACTTAAAAAGATGAGAGAGGCCTGTAATTTTCATCATAGGTACACTTCAACTATGACAGACAAAATGAGGAAGAAAAATCCAGAAAATCACATTGTAGGAGTTGTAATGAATTTATTTGCAAATTATGGTGGAAAAAAATGTATGTATGTATGTATGTATGTGTATATGGATATGGATATTTACCCAAAAAATGTATGGGGGATTGGAAATTAAAATTACATTGATGGAAGCAACAATCTATCCGCAGTATTAAAGCTGATCCACCCCTTAAAAAAAAAAAAAAAAGCAAACACGTGCACACACACACACATAGTCTTGTATAACTAAGCTTGTGGGGACACACAATTCAGGCCCATTCAATATCCTATTTTCCCTAACCCCTAAACCTAACCCAGCTCCTAACTCTAACCCTAAAACTAACCCTAACACTATTTCTAACCTTAACCCTAAACCCCCTAGAAAAAGCATTTGACCTTGTATGGACCAAATGTGCCCAGTTGTTCACATTTTTGTTTGTTTACTATTTTTGTGGGGATTACTGGTCCACACACACACACACACACACACACACACACACACACACACACACACACACACACACACACACACACACACACACACACACACACACACACACACACACACACACACACACACACACACACATTTCACCAACTGACCCTGTATTCTCCCTTTCCCTCTCACGCTCTCTTTCTCTCTCTGTCTGTCTCTCTGTCCCTCTGTCTGTCTCTCTGTCCCTCTGTCTGTCTCTCCATCTCTCTCTCATCCCTCCCTGCCTCCCTCTCTCTCCAGGACATCTCGGCCTACCAGAGGCGTAGCCAGCATCGCCTGACCTCCGGTCTGTACCTGGGTTACCTGAAGCTCAGCAGCTCTGTAGACCAGATCAGAGTGCTGGTGCCACAGAGGATACCCAACATGCTGTGCCATGCGTGGGTACGAGACAACGCCAATGTCTCCAGGTGAGGACACACCACAGCAAGACATTTAAGGTTTTCAAGAACGTCAAAGAACGTGTTTTCACTTCGTCATTATGGTGTATTGTGTATAGATAGATAAAAAAGAATTGGGTCTGTGATATTGACATTTGATAATGCTGTATTGTGCTGTGTAACCGTAGGTCTGTTTTGGGTCTGTCTGCCTGCCTGTCTGTATTGTAGGTGGTAGTAGGGTTGGTCTGTCTGTATTGTAGGTGGTAATAGGGTTGGTCTGTATTGTAGGTGGTAATAGGGTTGGTCTGTATTGTAGATGGTAGTAGGGTTGGCCTGTCTGTATTGTAGGTGGTAATAGGGTTGGCCTGTCTGTATTGTAGGTGGTAATAGGGTTGGTCTGTATAGTAGGTGGTAATAGGGTTGGTCTGTCTGTATTGTAGGTGGTAATAGGGTTGGTCTGTCTGTATTGGAGGTGGTAATAGGGTTGGCCTGTCTGTATTGTAGGTGGTAATAGGGTTGGTCTGTCTGTATTGTAGATGGTAATAGGGTTGGCCTGTCTGTATTGTAGGTGGTAATAGGGTTGGTCTGTATTGTAGGGGGTAATAGGGTTGGTCTGTACTGTAGGTGGTAATAGGGTTGGCCTGTCTGTATTGTAGGTGGTAATATGGTTGGCCTGTCTGTATTGTAGGTGGTAATAGGGTTGGTCTGTATTGTAGGTGGTAGTAGGGTTGGTCTGTATTGTAGGTGGTAATAGGGTTGGCGTGTCTGTATTGTAGGTGGTAATAGGGTTGGCCTGTCTGTATTGTAGGTGGTAATAGGGTTGGTCTGTCTGTATTGGAGGTGGTAATAGGGTTGGGCTGTCTGTATTGTAGGTGGTAATAGGGTTGGTCTGTATTGTAGGTGGTTATAGGGTTGGTCTGTCTGTATTGTAGGTGGTAATAGGGTTGTCCTGTCTGTATGGTAGGTGGTAATAGGGTTGGCCTGTCTGTATTGTAGGTGGTAATAGGGTTGTCCTGTCTGTATTGTAGGTGGTAATAGGGTTGGCCTGTCTGTATTGAAGGTGGTAATAGGGTTGGCCTGTCTGTATTGTAGGTGGTAATAGGGTTGGTCTGTCTGTATTGGAGGTGGTAATAGGGTTGGCCTGTCTGTGTTGTAGGTGGTAATAGGGTTGGTCTGTATTGTAGATGGTAGTAGGGTTGGCCTGTCTGTATTGTAGGTGGTAATAGGGTTGGCCTGTCTGTATTGTAGGTGGTAATAGGGTTGGTCTGTATAGTAGGTGGTAATAGGGTTGGTCTGTCTGTATTGTAGGTGGTAATAGGGTTGGTCTGTCTGTATTGGAGGTGGTAATAGGGTTGGTCTGTCTGTATTGTAGATGGTAATAGGGTTGGCCTGTCTGTATTGGAGGTGGTAATAGGGTTGGTCTGTATTGTAGGGGGTAATAGGGTTGGTCTGTACTGTAGGTGGTAATAGGGTTGGCCTGTCTGTATTGCAGGTGGTAATATGGTAGGCCTGTCTGTATTGTAGGTGGTAATAGGGTTGGTCTGTATTGTAGGTGGTAATAGGGTTGGTCTGTATTGTAGGTGGTAATAGGGTTGGCCTGTCTGTATTGTAGGTGGTAATAGGGTTGGCCTGTCTGTATTGTAGGTGGTAATAGGGTTGTCCTGTCTGTATTGGAGGTGGTAATAGGGTTGGGCTGTCTGTATTGTAGGTGGTAATAGGGTTTGTCTGTATTGTAGGTGGTAATAGGGTTGGTCTGTATTGTAGGTGGTAATAGGGTTGGTCTGTCTGTATTGTAGGTGGTAATAGGGTTGGTCTGTATTGTAGGTGGTAATAGGGTTGGTCTTTATTGTAGGTGGTAATAGGGTTGGTCTGTATTGTAGGTGGTAATAGGGTTGGCCTGTCTGTATTGTTGGTGGTAACAGGGTTGGTCTGTATTGTACATGGTAATAGGGTTGGCCTGTCTATGTTGTAGGTGGTAATAGGGTTGGCCTGTCTGTATTGTAGGTGGTAATAGGGTTGGCCTGTCTGTGTTGTAGGTGGTAATAGGGTTGGACTGTATTTTAGGTGGTAATAGGGTTGGTCTGTATTGTAGGTGGTAATAGGGTTGGCCTGTCTGTGTTGTAGGTGGTAATAGGGTTGGACTGTATTTTAGGTGGTAATAGGGTTGGCCTGTCTGTATTGTAGGTGGTAATAGGGTTGTCGTGTCTGTGCTGTAGGTGGTAATAGGGTTGGTCTGTCTGTATTGGAGGTGGTAATAGGGTTTGCCTGTCTGTATTGTAGGTGGTAATAGGGTTGGCCTGTCTGTATTGGAGGTGGTAATAGGGTTGGCCTGTCTGTGTTGTAGGTGGTAATAGGGTTAGTCTGTCTGTATTGTAGGTGGTAGTAGGGTTGGCCTGTCTGTATTGTAGGTGGTAATAGGGTTGGTCTGTATTGTAGGTGGTAATAGGGTTGGTCTGTGTTGTAGGTGGTAATAGGGTTAGCCTGTCTGTATTGTAGGTGGTAATAGGGTTGGTCTGTATTGTACGTGGTAATAGGGTTGGTCTGTCTGTATTGTAGGTGGTAATAGGGTTGGTCTGTATTGTAGGTGGTAATAGGGTTGGTCTGTATTGTAGGTGGTAAAAGGGTTGGCCTGTCTATAATAGGTTGTATTAGTTTTTCGACTTGGCACCTTAACAATTGTTGTTAGAACGTTAGACATGCTCTGGAACTTTGGCGACTACTAAGTATTTTTTAACCCTCTCGCTTTCGACGTGTAGTTCATACATGCATAATCTGTGAGCAGAATTACTGTCTTACCACAGTTAGCCTGCATTATAGGCTAGCCCCCTAGCAATTCGAGTTCTAGCCAATGAGCTTCAGCCCATTCCCATCTGAGTGATAGCTAGCAAGAGGCACACAGAGCAGAGCGAGGGAGAGAGACAGCAATGACGTGGTGCACATATCTGCACATTTGTGACGTAGTATGTAATTTTTAGGGAACAATTTTGGCTCGTGAGCACTACGTGTAGAACTACTGTACTGGCTAAAAAGTATACGAAAGTACTGGAATTATCTTTAACTCAGAGGAATGCCAGTTTGCTGTTTACACCTCTGATGTTGTCAGCTAACGTTCACCGCATTATACACAATCTCTACTGGGATACTAATCTATCGGCAATATAATGTTACATTGACTGTGTGTGTGTGTGTGTGTTTTTGAGTAATATCAGATCTGATTTCCATCGGTCTGGACTGGGAGGAATGGGTAGAAGTATGTGTGTAATGCTCCTTGGCTACAGCCAGCAGAGTTCCTGGGCGCTAGTCAGCTGTGCTGCAGTCCTAGATCCTAGATACATTGGAAAGTTTTAAGTCAGAAACAAAGGGAAACATTGGACAGTGTTTTTACCCTTCTCATTCCATCTCTCTTATCTTTCGCTCTCTGTCTTCAATTCAATTCAATTCAATAGATTTTATATACATGGCAAGTTAAATTACTTACATTGTCAAAGTCTTCTCTGTCTGTTTGCTCTCGTTCTTTCTCTCTCCCCCTCCATCTTTCTCTCTCTCTCTCGCTCTCTGTCTCTCTCTTTTTCTGTCTACGTCTGTCTCTCTCTTTCTCTCTCCCTCGTGTTAATGTGTGAGACAGAGAGACAGGGCAGCAGTGTGTATTTGAATCTGACAGTAGATAATCATGCTGCAGACGCTGTGCCAAAGCCTCATGTATTTTCATGCACAGATTCAGAAAATATTTTGGGAGCTTTGGCTGTTGACAGATGTAGAGAAACTGGAGAGTGTTGTGACCATGGTCAGATGAGGAGAGAGGAGAGAGAAAGGGATTTTGGTATTTTTGGTATTTAGGATCCCCATTAGCTGTTGCGAAAGCAGCAGCTACTCTTCCTGGGGTCCACACAAAACATGAAACATAGACAAGGACAGAACTACATGTTTTATTTTTAAAGGCTTAAGTAGCCTACATATCAATCCATACACACAAACTATCTAGGTGAAATAGGGGAAAGGCATTGTGCCATGAGGTGTTGCTTTATCTGTTTTTTGAAACCAGGTTTGCTGTTTATTTGAACAATATGAGATGGATCGGAGTTCCATGCAATAATGTCTCTATATAGTACTGTTTTCTTTCTTGAATTTGTTCTGCTGGGGACTGTGAAAATACCCCTGGTGGCATGTCTGGTGGGGTAAGTGTGTATGTCAGAGCTGTGTGTAAGTTGACTATACAAACAATGGGATTTTCAACACATTAACAGACTTGATACAAAATATTGTGCAGTAATGTAATTCTTCACTGGATCAGTCTGAAACTTTGCACACACACTGCTGCCATCTGGTGGCCAAAGACTAAATTACACCTAGACTCCTATCTGAAAGTATGGCCTTTCTCTTGCATTTCAAAGATGATGGAACAAAAAATATTTGACCAGATCTAATGTGTTATATTCTCATACATCAATTTCACATTTCCACAAACTTCAAAGTGTTTCCTTTCAAATGGTATCAAGAATATGCATATCCTTGCTTCAGGTCCTGAGCCACAGGCAGTTAGATACGTGGTACGATCCTAAGAGGTTAATGTTTCTTATAAAAAGAAGAAGTGATGCAGTCAGTCTCACCTCAACTCTTAGCCAAGAGAGACTGGCATGCATAGTATTTATATCAGCCCTCTGATTACAATGAAGAGCAAGACGTGCCTCTCTGTTCTGGGCCAGCTGCACCTTAACTAGGTATTTCCTTGCAGCACTGGACCAAACGACTGGACAATAATCAAGATTAGATAAAACTAGAGCCTGCTTTTTGGAGTGTGGTGTCAAAAAAAGCAGAGCATCTCTTTATTACGGACAGACCTCTCCCCATATTTACAACTATTGAATCTATATGTTTTGACCATGACAGTTTACAATCTAAGGTAACACCAAGTAATTTACTCTCCTCAACTTGTTCAACAGCCACACCATTCATTACCAGATTCAGCTGAGGTCTAGAACCTAGGGAATGATTTGTACCAAGTAAAATACTCTTAGTTGTAGAGATGTTCAGGACCAGTTTATTACTCGCCACCCATTCCAAAACATACTGCAACTCTTTGTTAAGTATTTCAATGACTTCATTAGCTGTGGTTGCTGATGCGTATTTGGTTGAATCATCAGCATACATGTTTAATGCCAGTGGCAGGTCATTGGTAAAAATAGAAAAGAGTAGAGGGCCTAGAGAGCTGCCCAGCGGTACACCACACTTTACATGTTTGACATTAGAGAAGCTTCCATTAAAGAAAAACCTTTGAGTTCTATTAGATAGATTGCTCTGAATCCACGATTTGGCAGAGGTTGAAAAGCCATAACATATACGTGTTTTCAACAACAGGTTATGGTCAATAATATCAAAGGCTGCACTGAAATCTAACAGTACAGCTCCCACAATCTTATTATCATGAATTTCTTTCAACCAATCATCAGTCATTTGTGTCAGTGCAGTACATGTTGAGTTCCATTCTCTATAATCATGCTGAACGTCTGATGTTAATTTGTTTACAGAGAAATAGTATTGTATTTGATCAAACACAGTTTTTTCCAACAGTCTGCTAAGAGCTGGCAACAAGCTTATAGGTCTGCTGTTAGAACCAGTAAAGGCCGCTTTACCACTTGGGTAGAGGAATTACTTTGGCTTCCCTCCCGTCCCGAGGACAAAGACTTTCCTCTAGGCTCAGATTAAAGATATGACAGAAAGGAGTGGCTATAGATTCAGCTACTATCCTCAGTAGCTTTCCATCTACGTTGTCAATGCCAGGAGGTTTGTCATTATTGATCGATAACAATATTTTTTCCACCTCTCACACATTAACTTTACAAAATTCAAACTTGCAATGCTTTTCTTTCATTATTCGTTTTTTTTGATGCATGAATACGATGGCTCACTGTTTGTTGTTGATATTTCCTTCCTACGTTTGCCAACTTTGACAATTAAGTAATCATTCAAATAATTGCCAACATCAAATGGTTTTGTGATGAATAGGCCATCTGATTCCATGAAAGATGGAGTTGAATTTGTCTTTCTGCCGATAATTTCATTTAAAGTTTTTTTCCATAATTCTTTATATCATTGATCTTGGCTTCACAATACAGTTTCTTCTTCTTCTGTTGAGTTTCGTCACATCATTTCTCAATTTGCAGTAAGTCAGCCAGTCAGATGTGCAGCCAGACTTATTAGCCACTCCTTTTGCCCCATCTCTTTCAACCATACAGTTTTTCAATTCCTCATCAATACATGGAGCCTTAAAAACCTCTTAAGCATCATTAAGGAGCGCTGGGGCGCTAGCGCCTCGTTCCCAACACTACCAGGTGAAATGTAAGGCGCCAAATTCAAAATCCAAAAGTATAATTATAAAACATTCATCGATATACAAGTGTTGCATAGTCATCAAAAGCTCTGAGTCTTAGCAATATCACAGCGTTGTCAGATTTCAAAAAGGCTTTACGGCAAAAGCACAACATTTGATTGTTTGAGGATAGCACCCTTCCTTGGCGGGAGTCGCCGAGGGATTTTGGTGGACAACGAAGACGCCGGGGTCCACGTCCACAAAAAACCCAAGGAAAATCCCAAGATTTTCTTTGGGGGGGACACATGGAGCTGTTGGCCGAGCAGAGAGAGCCAGAGCCTGATTGGGAGACGTATGAGGAGTTTAGGGAAGGATATTGGAGAGAGGTGTTGGCGAGTGCAACCTGCACCAGCTCCACGCAACAGGCCTCCAGTGCGCCTTCCCAGTCCGGTACGTCCTGCGTCAGCTCTCCGCACTCGCCCTGAAGAGCGTATCACCAGTCTGGTGCAACCTGCACCGGCTCCACGCAACAGGCCTCTAGTGCACCTTCCCAGCCAGGTACGTCCTGTGCCGGCTCCCCGCACTCGCCCTGAAGAGCGTGTCATCAGTCCGGTGAAACCTGTGCCGGCTCCACACACCAGGCTTCCAGTGCGCCTTCCCAGCCAGGTATGTCCTTTGCCAGCTCTCCGCACTCGCCCTGAAGATCGTGTCATCAGTCCGGTGAAACCTGTTCCGGCTCCACGCAACAGGCTTCCAGTGTGGCTGCCTAGCCCGGTGCCAGGGCCGAAACTTTCCTCTTGGCCAGGGACCAATCCGTGCAAGGCGTTCAGCCCAGCTCCGTGGTCTGAGCGGGTGCTACCTGCTGCACCGGAGCCACCACCGACGCCTAATACCCACCTGAACCCTCCCCATCTAGTTCTGGTTTTGCGGCCAGAGTCCCCACCTTTGGGGGGGGGGGGGTACTGTCACGTCCTGGACATAGATAGCCTCTGGGCACTCTATGGAGGTTTTGGTCAGGACGTGACTAGGGGGAATATTGGTTCTATTATTTGTATTTCTATGTTTTGTATGGTTCCCAATTAGAGGCAGCTGATCGTTACCTCTAATTTTTCCCACCTGCTTGGTGGGATATTGTTTTCGTTTGTGTATTCTTTTGCACTACGTATTGTTACGGTCTGTTCATTCTTTGTTGTTTTTGTACCGTTCCATTTTCTAATTAAAATATGTGGAACTCAACGCACGCTGCGCTTTGGTCTCATCATTACAAAGATCGTGACAGATATAGCCGTTATATTGTGATCACTGCATCCAATGGATACGGATACAGCTTTAGAACAAAGTTCTACGGTATTAGTAAAACGGTGATCGATACATGTGGATGATCTTGTTCCTGTAGTGTTTGTAAACACTGGTAGGTTGATTAATAACCTGAACCAGTTTACAGGCACTGGTTACAGTGAGAAGCTTCCTCTTGAGCGGACAGCTTGATGAAAACCAGTCAATATTCATGTCCCCAAGAATGTAGACCTCTCTGTTTACATCACATACACTATCAATCATTTCACACATATTATATAGATACTGACTGTTAGCACTTGGTGGACTATAGCAACACCCCAAAAGAAAAGGCTTTAGATGTGCCAGGTGAACCTGCAACCACAACACTTCAATAACACTTGACATAAGATCTTCTCTAAGCATTACAGGGATATGGCTCTGATTAAATACAGCAACTCCTCCCCCATAAGCATTTCTGTCTCTTCTATAGATGTTATATCCCTGTATTGCTACTGCTGTATCATCAAATGAATTATGAGTGAGTCTCAGAAATTGCTAATATATGAATATTTTCTGATGTTAGCAAGTTATTGATTTAATGAGAGAGAAAGGAGAGAGAGAGAGGGATGAGGGAAGAGGAGAGAACGGTATGAGAGGATAGAGGTGAGGTGAGGTGAGATAGAAAGATGTTGAGTTTCTCTCTACAGGTGAAACAGAGTTGTGTGTGTGTGTGTGTGTGTGTGTGTGTGTGTGTGTGTGTGTGTGTGTGTGTGTGTGTGTGTGTGTGTGTGTGTGTGTGTGTGTGTGTGTGTGTGTGTGTGTGTGTGTGCGTGTTGTGTAAATGAGTTGTTTGTTGACATTGGTCTGAGGTGGAAGAGGTGACCTCAGTGGTTGGCTGGACACAGGGAGTATTATAAGGTACACACACACTGGGACAGTTACACAAAAGCACACACACACACACACACACACATACATACATACATACACATTCACACACATGCTCTAAGTTTCGGGTAAAGAGGGATATAGACAGGCAGACATACAGTCACTGATTCTGGCAAAGAACAGTACACAGATCGGACCACAGAGCACAGCAGGGGTCAGAAGGAGAGACCACGCACAGGGACATTCCCTGGAGCAAAACAACGTTCCAAACACACACACACACACACACACATACCGACCGATGGAGACATAGTGACACAGACTGTTGGTGCGTGGTATCAGCAGCATCAGCCTTCAGAGTCTAAGGCCCTTACGCTGATGTCACTAGTCTGCTGCTAGTTCAGTGCCGTGCGCCGAGACACTGAACCATCACAACAACTAAGAGTCTGTCATCTTATTCCTTCTAACATTTTCTTCTCACTTGCTTTCTCTCTCTCTCTCTCTCTCTCTCTCTCTCTCTCTCTCTCTCTCTCTCTCTCTCTCTCTCTCTCTCTCTCTCTCTCAGGGAGGAGTGGGACTGGCTGCAGAGGCTGTCAAACATAGAGGATGGAGAGAAGGAGAGAATGGAGGGAGAGAGGGAGGGAGTGGATCAAACGACAGACAGTAACACACCATTGCTCTACTACGAGCTACAGACTGCCCTCAAGGCCCTGCTGAAACTCATCAACCTACCTCTGCACCAGGTACACAAACACACACTCACACGCGTGCGCCTGCACACACACACTCAAACACACACCCCAATATGTCTCTACAGTAATAATAATAACTTAATTTGTATAGCGCTTTACAATACAAGTTACAAAGTGTTTGCATTATAAAATTAAATAAAGAAACCTAGACAGGAGGACATTGACAGATCTTTCAACTTGTCGCCTCGGTTACTAGACCAACGCTCCAACCGCTAGGCTGCCTGCAGTGAAGTCATACATTAAAAGCCTCTTTATAAAAGTGTGTTTTTAGCAGGGATTTAAAAAGAGGCACTGAATCGGCAAGCCTGATCTCCTCTGGCAGACCATTCCAAATTCTAGGGGCCCTAATGACAAATGCCTGATCTCCTTTCGCTTTCAACCTAGACTTTGTAATGGTTAGCATTGCCCTGCCAGAAGATCTCAGGCTGTGTCCTGACTCGTAGGGAGACCAAAGATCCGAGATATAGAATGACGCTAAAACAAGGCTAAAACTTGATTAATAAAATGTTAAAATCTGTTCTAAAAGTGACTGGTAGCCAGTGTAGAGAAGCTAGAATAGGTGTGATATGGTTCCATTTTCTGGTGCCAGTAGCTCAGGCGCCTGACAGGTAAAAGCCATCTCTCATCAGACGCCAGACAGGTAAAAGCCATCTCTCATCAGACGCCAGACAGGTAAAAGCCATCTCTCATCAGACGCCAGACAGGTAAAAGCCATCTCTCATCAGACGCCAGACAGGTAAAAGCCATCTCTCATCAGGCGCCTGACAGGTAAAAGCCATCTCTCATCAGACGCCAGACAGGTTAAAGCCAACTCTCATCAGACGCCAGACAGGTAAAAGCCATCTCTCATCAGACGCCAGACAGGTAAAAGCCATCTCTCATCAGACGCCAGACAGGTAAAAGCCATCTCTCATCAGGCGCTGACAGGAGCCATATTGGATGGTTGATGGTCTGCACTTTCGCGTCAATGAAAAGTTGATGTTTCTTTTTTCTCTTTGAACACTCTGCTCTTTGCTCAGAGTTGTTAATAACACAAACCACCTGAGCTCTTCCCCAGGCTCCCCATTTTAAAGCCATCTATCTCCCTGAGTGTCTCACTGGCTGTGTCCCAAAATGGCACCCATTTCCCAGTAAAGAGCACTACTTTGGACCAGAGCTCTGTGGGCGATTGTCACAAGTAGTGCACGACACATAGCTTGCCTCAGCTCTCTGCTTCTGACGTTCCTAAACATCTGAACATATGTCATTTATTTTCCAAACTGGACATACAGAATGTCTATAACATTTCACTGCCAGAGTGTTCCATTACTTTAGAGATGAAGAGAAAATACAAAAACAAGGTGAACATCTACCAGGACACAGATTGAAGAGTTGGAATGTGGCTTTGCTGAGTCATACCAAATCTGTTGTGAATGTATTGTACTGTTTTGAAAATTGTATAACTGTCTTAATTTTGCTGGACCCTAGGAAGTGTAGTTGCTGCCTTGGCAGAAAATAATGTGGATCCATAATAAATACAAATACCATGTCGTTCTGCCCTAGAGAGTGAGTGTGTCTGTGCTCCTGTTCTTATTCTTACTGTGTGGTCATGTCTGATTGCAGGCCAAGCACTTCCGTATCTACACTCATGAGGTGTTGGAGCTGGGTCATAATGTTTCCTTTCTGCTTCTGCTGCCGGCGGCTGACGATGTGTGTACCGCTCCCGGACAGAGCAACCCCTACACACCACACTCCGGCTTCCTCAACCTCCCTCTCCAAATGTTTGAGCTGGGTACGTCTACACTGACCACTACTTTCTGTTAACCACCTCATCTTGTTAGAACATGGATTTTCTCCCATATCTCCCTTCTCTATCTCTGTGTATTTTTCAAATCTCTCTCTCTCTCTCTCTCTCTCTCTCTCTCTCTCTCTCTCTCTCTCTCTCTCTCTCTCTCTCTCTCTCTCTCTCTCTCTCTCTCTCTGTTAGCCTCTGTTCCTCTCTCTATATGTCTCTCTCTCTCTCTGTGTCTCTGTGTCGTTCTGTCTCTTTCTATCTCTCTCTCTCTCTCTCTCTCTATCTTTCGCTCTCTATCTTTCGCTCTCTATCTCTCGCTCTCTATCTCTCTATCTCTATCGCTCTCTCTCTCTCGCTCTCACTCTCGCTCTCTCTCTGTTCACCTCTGCCGCATCTCTCTCAGTTAGTTCAGTTTTTGTAGATTCCACAGATTCCTCTCTGTTCCTCTCTGTTCCCTAGAGACACTTTAAGTCATTCTGTATGAGGGCTGGGGAGCCAGTTTTTCCCCACAAAAGGGCTTTATTACAGACAGAAATACTCCTCAGTGTCATCAGCTGTCCGGATGGCCGGTCTTAGACGATCCTGCAGGTGAAGAAGCCGTATGTGGAGGTCCTGGGCTGGTGTGGTTACACGTGGTTACACGCGGTTGTGAGGCCGGTTTGACGTACTGCCAAATTCTCTAAAATTACGTTGGAGGCGACTTATGGTAGAGAAATTAACATTAAATTATCTGGCAACAGCTCTGGTGGACATTCCTGCAATCAGCATGCCAATTGCACACTCCCTCACATCTGTGGCATTGTGTGACAAAACTGCACAATTTAGTGGCCTTTTACTGTCCGTGTGTAATGATCATGCTGTTTAATCAGCTTCTTGATATGCCACACCTGTCAGGTGGGTGGATTATCTTGGAAAAGGAGAAATGCTCACTAACAGGGATGTAAAGAAATGTGTGAACAAAAATTTGACATAAATAAGCTTTTTGTACATATGCAACATTTCTGGGATCTAGGCAGTGTTCCCCGGGCGCCGAAGACGTGGATGTCAATTAAGGCAGCCCCCCGCACCTCTCTGATTCAGAGGGGTTGGGTTAAATGCAGATGACACATTTCAGTTGAAGGCATTCAGTTGTACAACTGACTAGGTACCCCCTTTCCTTTTCCTCTGCCTTTTATTTCAGCTCATGTTGTGTTTATATTTTAGGTCACTATATATTCCTATGTATTTATTTCTCTCTCCAGCCCATTTCAGTGCATACCAGGAGAAGTGCATGAGTCTGTACTGCCGCATGTCGTCTGTCTTGGATCTGGATGCACTTATTACCCAGCAGGCACTGCGAGAGGCCATCACGGACACAGAGGTCGCCACCGCCAAACAGAGACACCAACATATACTAGACTATACACAGGTAGGGAGATATATGTTCATATGTATTACAGGTATAGTTTATCTCAACCTGGTCTCAGAGCATTTTGTATTATTCTGTACTCCATTTAATATGATGTTTCATTTAAATGGTATTAATTTGTGGTTGTCCATCATCCATTTCGTATTATATGTTATGAATTTTCAAAACGTACAATATGTTACGAATATTGCAAAATGTATTTATTTTATTTATTTATTTTTATTTAACCTTTATTTAACTAGGCAAGTCAGTTAAGAACAAATTCTTATTTACAATGACGGCCTAGGAACAGTGGGTTAACTGCCTTGTTCAGGGGCAGAATTACGGTCAGTGTGAACAGAAGTGACTTGACACAACAAGATGTAGCTACAAACAAAACAGAGTTAAATGGTTCCATTCTGCCATGAAGCGTCGATTTTCTCAAAAGTGGGGTTACAAGTTTATCAACATTCAAAGTAGAATTACTTCTGCATAGTATGATATACTAATTTCTAGCTCTGATTCTTTACTTTATCCAATGTAAAAATCACCATTTCAACTGTTGCTACCTAAGACTGAATCGAGGCGGTCAGTCACAAATGAGATTCAACCTTGTCGCCATTGGGTTGCTAGACATTCGCGTTATACACCAACCCGTCCACTGCAACCATTTTTGAGTGTCACGGATTTACATTTACTATGTTACGTCTAGTCTATGAGACCAGGCTGCTTACAGTATCTAAGGGAGGCTTGTAGTATATGTGAACTGGGTGAGGGCATACTGGAATACAGACAGTGGTATGTGACCATGTATTTCAGATGGAAGCTATATCTAACTTGTGTAAGGCATTTTTGCTTCATAAAGTCACTTTACTGTTGCTTTCAAGTCTGCCACTTTATGAGAGTCTCTATTAAATCACTATGCTGTGAAATATATATATATTTTTTTACTATTTCTAATACAAGCGCATGAGTCATATTTGTCACATTCATCAAAAGAAAAGTGTTACAAAGCGTATCCATTGGTCTCTAGCACCAAAACAACTGTTGTTGGAGTCATTTTATTGATGTGATGAAGTCTAACTGCTAAGAGTACTAGCTGTTAAATAGTTTGTTTGTCTAACGTTAAAGAACTCCATAACTGCCCAACCTTCTCTCTCATGTCAGAATGTTGAAAGTAAACCCATCTGGTGTTTTCTCTGCGAAGAACCAATCCAGCTTTTGGTAATAGTGACAACCACAAAACCACAAGTGTGTTTCTGTGATCTGAGAGTGTGTGTGTGTGTGTGTGTGTGTCTCTGTGTCTCTGTGTGTCTGTGTGTCTGTGTGTCTGTGTGTCTGTGTGTGTGTCTGTGTGTGTGTCTGTGTCTGTGTGTGTGTCTGTGTGTGTGTGTGTGTGTGTGTGTGCTCGCTTGTGTGTGTGTGCTCGCTTGTGTGTGTGCTTGTGTGCATTTGTGTTATTACAGTGGAGCGAGAGAGAGCAAAGGGAAAAATACCAATCATGACTGACTGAGAGGGAGAGTGTGCGGGCTGTCTGAATGCATCTCGGTGTGTATAACTGCCAATGTCTGTCTCTCAGTCTTTGTTTGTGCATGTATCTGTGGCATGTGTGTGCGTGTGGCTGAACTGGGTTAGTGCAGAAAGGTGACGTTACTCCATCTCATTGTACAGTTTGTTTAGACCATTTGATAATAGGGTATAATATTCCCTTACTGTGGTATTGTGTTGAAGACTGGGTCAGTACTCTAAACATGTTAGTATGTTAGTATTGTATAGAAGACTGGGTCAGTACTCTAAACATGTTAGTATTGTGTAGAAGACTGGGTCAGTACTCTAAACATGTTAGTATTGTGTAGAAGACTGGGTCAGTACTCTAAACATGTTAGTATTGTGTTGAAGACTGGGGCAGTACTCTAAACATGTTAGTATTGTGTAGAAGACTGGGTCAGTACTCTAAACATGTTAGTATTGTGTTGAAGACTGGGTCAGTACTCTAAACATGTTAGTATTGTGTTGAAGACTGGGTCAGTACTCTAAACATGTTAGTATTGTATAGAAGACTGAGGTCAGTACTCTAAACATGTTAGTATTGTGTTGAAGACTGGGTAAGTACTCTAAACATGTTAGTATTGTGTTGAAGACTGGGTCAGTACTCTAAACATGTTAGTATTGTGTAGAAGACTGGGTCAGTACTCTAAACATGTTAGTATTGTGTTGAAGACTGGGTCAGTACTCTAAACATGTTAGTATTGTGTTGAAGACTGGGTCAGTACTCTAAACATGTTAGTATTGTGTTGAAGACTGGGTCAGTACTCTAAACATGTTAGTATTGTGTTGAAGACTGGGTCAGTACTCTAAACATGTTAGTATTGTGTTGAAGACTGGGTCAGTACTCTAAACATGTTAGTTTTGTGTTGAAGACTGGGACAGTACTCTAAACATGTTAGTATTGTGTTGAAGACTGGGTCAGTACTCTAAACATGTTAGTATTGTGTTGAAGACTGGGTCAGTACTCTAAACATGTTAGTTTTGTGTTGACGACTGGGACAGTACTCTAAACATGTTAGTATTGTGTAGAAGACTGGGACAGTACTCTAAACATGTTAGTATTGTGTTGAAGACTGGGCCATGTTAGTATTGTGTAAAAGACTGGGTCAGTACTCTAAACATGTTAGTATTGTGTTGAAGACTGGGTCAGTACTCTAAACATGTTAGTATTGTGTTGAAGACTGGGTCATGTTAGTATTGTGTTGAAGACTGGGTCAGTACTCTAAACATGTTAGTATTGTGTTGATGTGCATCTTATTCAATCACTGGATTTGCCATCACTCCCAACTTAACTGGCTAAATGGGCCCTGGTCAAAAGTTTCATTTTCACCTTACAGCCAATATGGTGCTCAATCTGCACAAATCATTGACAATCAACAATTGAATTAAGTGAAACGAAGGGAAATACCTTGACAGGAGGAAACAATCATTTAATGATTAAACCCCATGACATTTACCTTGTGATGTGAAAATTATTAAAGCATTTTCACATTAAAAGTAATTAGCAAATGCATCCAAGAATATCCTCTTATTATTCTCAGTTCTCCAGTCTTTCTCTCTCTCTCTCTCTCTCTCTCTCTCTCTCTCTCTCTCTCAATTCAATGGCTTTCACAAAAGTGAAATTAACAATGAAGATTAACAGTAAACATTACACTGACAAAAGTCCCGCAAGAATAAAGACATTTCAAATGTGCTAATAAAACATAAATATGGGTTGTATTTACAATGGTGTTTGTTCTTCACTGGTTGCGCTTTTCTTGTGGCAACAGGTCACAAATGCTGCTGCTGTGATATTTCACCCAGTAGATATGTGAGTTTATCAAAATTGGGTTTGTTTTCAAATTCTTTGTGGGTCTGTGTAATCTGAGGGAAAAATGTGTCTCTAGTATGGTCAAACATTTGGCAGGAGGTTAGGAAGTGCAGCTCAGTTTCCACCTCATGTTGTGGGCAGTGTGCACATAGCCTGTCTTCTCTTGAGATCCAGGTCTGCCTACAGCAGCCTTTCTCAATAGCAAGGCTATGCTCACTGAGTCTGTACATAGTCAATGTTTTCCTTAAGTTTGGGTCAGTCACAGTGGTCAGGTATTCTGCCACTGTGTACTCTCTGTTTAAGGCCAAATAGCATTCTAGTTTTCTCAGTTCTTTTGTTAATTCTTTCCAATGTGTCAAGTAATTATATTTTTATTTTTCTCATGATTTAGTTGGGTCTAATTGTATTGCTGTCCTGGGGCTCTGTAGCGTCTGTTTGTGTTTGTGAACAGAGCCCCAGAACCAGCTTGCTTAGGGGACTCTTCTCCAGGTTCATTTCTCTGTAGGTGATGGATTTGTTATGGAAGGTTTGGGAATCGATTCCTTTTAGGTGGTTGTAGAATTGAACGGCTCTTTTCTGGATTTTGATAATTAGCGGGTATCGGCCTAATTCTGCTCTGCATGCATTATTTGATGTTTTACATTGTACACTGAGAATATTTTGCAGAATTCTGCATGCAGAGTCTCAATTTGGTGTTCGTCCCATTTTGTGTTTTCTTGGTTGGTGAGCGGACAGCTTTGTGGAAGTTACCTGTGGCGCTGATGTTTAGGCCGAGGTATGTATAGTTTTTTTGTGTGCTCTAGGGCAACGGCGTCTAGATGGATTTTGTATTTGTGGTCCTGGCAACTGGTCCTTTTTTGGAACACAATTATTTTTGTCTTACTGAGATTTACTGTCAGGGCCCAGGTCTGACAGAATCTGTGCAGAAAATCTAGGCACTGCTGTAGGCCCTCCTTGGTTGGGGACAGAAGCACCAGATCATCAGCAAACAGTAGACATTTTACTTCAGATTCTAGTAGGGTGAGGCCGGGTTCTGCAGACTGTTCTAGTGCCCTCTCCAATTCGTTGATATATATGTTGAAGAGGGTGGGGCTAAAGCTGCATCCCTGTCTCACCCCACGACCCAATGGAAAGAAATGTGTGTTTTTTGCCAATTTTAACCGTACACTTGTTGTTTGTCTACATGGATTTTATAATATTGTATTTTTTCCCCCCAACACCACAGTCCACCCTCATGCCAAATTGAGTCAAAATATTTTTGGAAATCAACAAAGCATGAGAAGACTTTGCCTTTGTTTTGGTTTGTTTGTTTGTCAATTAGGGTGTGCAGAGACAATTGCTCAGTACATATTTTTCACTGAAGAAATGTACGAGTCTGCTGTTAATGATAATGCAGAGGATTTTCCCAAGGTTGCTGTTGACACACATCCCACAATAGTTATTGGGGTAAAATTTGTCTCCACCTTTGTGGATTGCGGTGATCAGTCCTTGGTTCCAAATATTGGGGAAGATGCCAGAGCTAAGGATGATGTTAAAGAATTTAAGTATAGCCAATTGGAATTTGTGGTCTGTATATTTTATAATTTCATTGAGGATATGATCAACACCACAGGTCTTTTTGGGTTGGAGGGTTTGTATGTTGTTGTAACGCCCAGGCCCGAGATTACAGGCTGGAGCGTTTTGGTTTTGTCTTGGTGTAGGGTTTGTTTGTTCTAGGTGTCGTAGTTCTATGTTGGGTAATGGTTCCCAATTAGAGGCAGCTGTGTGTTGTTGTCTCTAATTGGGAACCATATTTAGGTAGGTAGGTTTCACTCTGGGTTCGTGGGTTATTGTGAGTTCATAGCTGGTTTTGTCTAGTCAGTTATGTTCTTCGTTACGTTCTCCGTTTATTGTTTTGTTCCGTCTCGTTCCCGTGTTATCATTAAATATGTATTCTGGCAACGTCGCTGCGTCTTGGTCTGTTCCTTCGGAAGAGAAACGTGACAGTTGTCCTGCAGTTCATCTAGTGGGTTCTGGTAGTCTTTAAAAGTTGATTCTAAGATTTGTATTTGATCATGTATATATTTTTACTGTTTGTTCTTTATAGGGCCAAAAAGATTGGAGAAGTGGTTTATCCATACATCTCCGTTTTGGATACATAACTCTTCCCGTTGTTGTTTGTTTAGCGTTTTCCAATGTTCCCAGAACTGGTTAGAGTCTATGGATTATTCAATTACATTGAGCTGATTTCTGACGTGCCGTTCCTTCATTTTCCGTAGTGTATTTCTGTATTGTTTTAGTGATTCACCGTAGTGAAGGCGTAGGCTCAGGTTTTCTGTGTCTCAATGGACAGGTTTCTCAATTTCTTTCTTAGGTTTTTGCATTTTTCATCAAACCATTTGTCATTGTTGTTATTTTTCTTCTGTTTTCTGTTTGACATTTTTAGATTTGATTGGGAAGCTGAGAGGTCAAATATGCTGTTTAGGTTTTCTACTGCCAATTTGTTGTTGCCTAGTTGTTTTTTGGTAGGTTTCCACACTACTTTCCTTCCATTATTAGAATTTCTTAATATTATCCAGTTCCTTTGGCTTTGATGCCTCATGATTGAGTATTGCTCTGTTCAAGTAGACTGTAATTTTGCTGGGATCTGATAGGAGTGTCAGTGGGCTGACTGTGAACGCTCTGAGAGACTCTGCGTTGAGGTCAGCGATAAAGAAGTCTACAGTACTACTGCCAAGAGATGAGCTATAGGTGTACCTACCATAAGAGTCCCCTCGAAGCCTACAATTGACTATGTCCAACGTGCGACAGAGCTGCAGGAGTTGTGACCCATTTTTGTTGGTTATGTTGTCGTAGTTGTGTCTAGGAGGGCATATGGGGGAGGGAATGCTGTCACCTCCAGGTAGGTGTTTGTCCCCCTGTGTGCTGAGGGTGTCAGGTTCTTGTCCAGTTCTGGCATTTAGGTCGCCACAGACTAGTACATGTCCCTGGGCCTGGAAATGATTGATTTCCCCCTATAAGATGGAGAAGATGTCTTCATTAAAGTATGGGGATTCTAGTGGAGGGATATACAGTGAGGGAAAAAAATATTTGATCCCCTGCTGATTTTGTACGTTTGCCCAATGGCAAAGAAAAGATCAGTCTATTTGAACAGTGAGAGACAGAAGAACAACAAAAAAATCCAGAAAAACGCATGTGAAACATTTTATAAATTGATTTGCATTTAAATGAGGGAAATAAGTATTTGACCCCCTCTCAATCAGAAAGATTTCTGACTCCCAGGTGTCTGTTTCTCACTGTTCAAATAAACCTACCATTAAAATTATAGACTGATTTCTTTGTCAGTGGGCAAATGTACAAAATCAGCAGGGGATCAAATATTTTATTCACTCATTCTAGGAAGCACAATGGAGGAAATTTTTCTCTGTACTGTACTACCTCTCAGCATCAGTAACCTGCTATAAACCCTAAGCTACTGTACTACCTCTCAGCATCAGTAACCTGCTATAAATCTTAAGCTACCGTACCGTACTGTACAACCTCTCAGCATCAGTAACCTGCTATAAAACTTAAGCTACTGTACCGTACTGTACTACCTCTCAGCATCAGTAACCTGCTATAAATCTTAAGCTACTGTACCGTACTGTACTACCTCTCAGCATCAGTAACCTGCTATAAACCTTAAGCTACTGTACCGTACTGTACTACCTCTCAGCATCAGTAACCTGCTATAAACCTTAAGCTACTGTACCGTACTGTACTACCTCTCAGCATCAGTAACCTGCTATAAACCTTAAGCTACTGAACCGTACTGTACTACCTCTCAGCATCAGTAACCTGCTATAAACCTTAAGCTACTGTACCATACTGTACTACCTCTCAGCATCAGTAACCTGCTATAAACCTTAAGCTACTGTACCATACTGTACTACCTCTCAGCATCAGTAACCTGATATAAACCTTAAGCTACTGTACCATACTGTACTACCTCTCAGCATCAGTAACCTGTTATAAACCTTAAGCTACTGTACCATACTGTACTACCTTTCAGCATCAGTAACCTGCTATAAACCTTAAGCTACTGTACCATTCTGTACTACCTCTCAGCATCAGTAACCTGTTATAAACCTTAAGCTACTGTACCATAATGTACTACCTCTCAGCAT
Source organism: Brachymystax lenok tsinlingensis (assembly GCA_030435695.1). NCBI lineage: Eukaryota > Metazoa > Chordata > Actinopteri > Salmoniformes > Salmonidae > Brachymystax > Brachymystax lenok. The sequence goes on along the minus strand of CM059804.1, from coordinate 9,205,965 downwards.
CAGTAACCTGCTATAAACCTTAAGCTACTGTACCATACTGTACTACCTCTCAGCATCAGTAACCTGCTATAAACATTAAGCTACTGTACTACCCCTCAGCATCATTAACCTGCTATAAACCTTAAGCTACTGTACCATACTGTACTACCTCTCAGCATCATTAACCTGTTATAAACCTTAAGCTACTGTACCATACTGTACTACCTCTCAGCATCAGTAACCTGCTATAAACCTTAAGCTACTGTACCATACTGTACTACCTCTCAGCATCAGTAACCTGCTATAAACCTGAAGCTACTGTACCGTACTGTACTACCTCTCAGCATCAGTAATCTGCTATAAACCTTAAGCTACTGTACTATACTGTACTACCTCTCAGCATCAGTAACTTGCTATAAACCTTAAGCTACTGTACCATACTGTACTACCTCTCAGCATCAGTAACCTGCTATAAACCTTAAGCTACTGTACCATACTGTACTACCTCTCAGCATCAGTAACCTGCTATAAACCTTAAGCTACTGTACTACCTCTCAGCATCAGTAACCTGCTATAAACCTTAAGCTACTGTACCATTCTGTACTACCTCTCAGCATCAGTAACCTGTTATAAACCTTAAGCTACTGTACCATACTGTACTACCTCTCAGCATCAGTAACCTGCTATAAACATTAAGCTACTGTACTACCCCTCAGCATCATTAACCTGCTATAAACCTTAAGCTACTGTACCATACTGTACTACCTCTCAGCATTAGTAACCTGCTATAAACCTTAAGCTACTGTACCGTACTATACTACCTCTCAGCATCAGTAACCTGCTATAAACCTTAAGCTACTGTACTATACTGTACTACCTCTCAGCATCAGTAACCTGCTATAAACCTTAAGCTACTGTACCATACTGTACTACCTCTCAGCATCAGTAACCTGCTATAAACCTGAAGCTACTGTACCGTACTGTACTACCTCTCAGCATCAGTAATCTGCTATAAACCTTAAGCTACTGTACTATACTGTACTACCTCTCAGCATCAGTAACTTGCTATAAACCTTAAGCTACTGTACCATACTGTACTACCTCTCAGCATCAGTAACCTGCTATAAACCTTAAGCTACTGTACCATACTGTACTACCTCTCAGCATCAGTAACCTGCTATAAACCTTAAGCTACTGTACTACCTCTCAGCATCAGTAACCTGCTATAAACCTTAAGCTACTGTACCATTCTGTACTACCTCTCAGCATCAGTAACCTGTTATAAACCTTAAGCTACTGTACCATAATGTACTACCTCTCAGCATCAGTAACCTGCTATAAACATTAAGCTACTGTACTACCCCTCAGCATCATTAACCTGCTATAAACCTTAAGCTACTGTACCATACTGTACTACCTCTCAGCATCAGTAACCTGCTATAAACCTTAAGCTACTGTACCGTACTATACTACCTCTCAGCATCAGTAACCTGCTATAAACCTTAAGCTACTGTACTATACTGTACTACCTCTCAGCATCAGTAACTTGCTATAAACCTTAAGCTACTGTACTATATTGTACTACCTCTCAGCATCATTAACCTGCTATAAACCTTAAGCTACTATACCATACTGTACTACCTCTCAGCATCAGTAACCTGCTATAAACCTTAAGCTACTGTACTACCTCTCAGCATCATTAACCTGCTATAAACCTTAAGCTACTGTACCATACTGTACTACCTCTCAGCATCAGTAACCTGCTATAAACCTTAAGCTACTGTACCGTACTGTACTACCTCTCAGCATCAGTAACCTGTTAGAAACCTTAAGCTACTGTACCGTACTGTACTACCTCTCAGCATCAGTAACCTCATATCAACCTTAAGCTACTGTACTACCTCTCAGCATCAGTAACCTGCTATAAACCTTAAGCTACTGTACCATACTGTACTACCTCTCAGCATCAGTAACCTGCTATAAACCTTAAGCTACTGTACCATACTGTACTACCTCTCAGCATCAGTAACCTGCTATAAACCTTAAGCTACTGTACTACCTCTCAGCATCATTAACCTGCTATAAACCTTAAGCTACTGTACCATACTGTACTACCTCTCAGCATCAGTAACCTGCTATAAACCTTAAGCTACTGTACCGTACTGTACTACCTCTCAGCATCAGTAACCTGATATAAACCTTAAGCTACTGTACTACCTCTCAGCATCAGTAACCTGTTATAAACCTTAAGCTACTGTACCGTACTGTACTACCTCTCAGCATCAGTAACCTGTTATAAACCTTAAGCTACTGTACCATACTGTACTACCTCTCAGCATCAGTAACCTGATATAAACCTTAAGCTACTGTACTACCTCTCAGCATCAGTAACCTGTTATAAACCTTAAGCTACTGTACCATACTGTACTACCTCTCAGCATCAGTAACCTGCTGTAAATCTTAAGCTACTGTACTATACTGTACTACCTCTCAGCATCAGTAACCTGCTATAAACCCTAAGCTACTGTACCATACTGTACTACCTCTCAGCATCAGTAACCTGCTATAAATCTTAAGCTACTGTACCATACTGTACTACCTCTCAGCATCAGTAACCTGCTATAAACCTTAAGCTACTGTACTACCTCTCAGCATCATTAACCTGCTATAAACCTTAAGCTACTGTACCATACTGTACCATTCTGTACTACCTCTCAGCATCAGTAACCTGCTATAAACCTTAAGCTACTGTACCATACTGTACTACCTCTCAGCATCAGTAACCTGCTATAAAACTTAAGCTACTGTACTACCTCTCAGCATCAGTAACCTGCTATAAATCTTAAGCTACTGTACCGTACTGTACTACCTCTCAGCATCAGTAACCTGCTATAAACCTTAAGCTACTGAACCGTACTGTACTACCTCTCAGCATCAGTAACCTGCTATAAACCTTAAGCTACTGTACCATACTGTACTACCTCTCAGCATCAGTAACCTGCTATAAACCTTAAGCTACTGTACCATACTGTACTACCTCTCAGCATCAGTAACCTGATATAAACCTTAAGCTACTGTACTACCTCTCAGCATCAGTAACCTGTTATAAACCTTAAGCTACTGTACCATACTGTACTACCTCTCAGCATCAGTAACCTGCTATAAACCTTAAGCTACTGTACCATTCTGTACTACCTCTCAGCATCAGTAACCTGTTATAAACCTTAAGCTACTGTACCATAATGTACTACCTCTCAGCATCAGTAACCTGCTATAAACCTTAAGCTACTGTACCATACTGTACTACCTCTCAGCATCAGTAACCTGCTATAAACATTAAGCTACTGTACTACCCCTCAGCATCATTAACCTGCTATAAACCTTAAGCTACTGTACCATACTGTACTACCTCTCAGCATCATTAACCTGTTATAAACCTTAAGCTACTGTACCATACTGTACTACCTCTCAGCATCAGTAACCTGCTATAAACCTTAAGCTACTGTACCATACTGTACTACCTCTCAGCATCAGTAACCTGCTATAAACCTGAAGCTACTGTACCGTACTGTACTACCTCTCAGCATCAGTAATCTGCTATAAACCTTAAGCTACTGTACCGTACTATACTACCTCTCAGCATCAGTAACCTGCTATAAACCTTAAGCTACTGTACTATACTGTACTACCTCTCAGCATCAGTAACCTGCTATAAACCTTAAGCTACTGTACCATACTGTACTACCTCTCAGCATCAGTAACCTGCTATAAACCTTAAGCTACTGTACCATACTGTACTACCTCTCAGCATCAGTAACCTGCTATAAACCTTAAGCTACTGTACCATACTGTACTACCTCTCAGCATCAGTAACCTGCTATAAACCTTAAGCTACTGTACCATACTGTACTACCTCTCAGCATCAGTAACCTGCTATAAACCTTAAGCTACTGTACCATACTGTACTACCTCTCAGCATCAGTAACCTGCTATAAACCTTAAGCTACTGTACCATACTGTACTACCTCTCAGCATCAGTAACCTGCTATAAACCTTAAGCTACTGTACCATACTGTACTACCTCTCAGCATCAGTAACCTGCTATAAACCTTAAGCTACTGTACCATACTGTACTACCTCTCAGCATCAGTAACCTGCTATAAACCTTAAGCTACTGTACCATACTGTACTACCTCTCAGCATCAGTAACCTGCTATAAACCTTAAGCTACTGTACTATACTGTACTACCTCTCAGCATCAGTAACCTATAAACCTTAAGCTACTGTACCATATATACTGTACTACCTCTCAGCATCAGTAACCTGCTATAAACCTTAAGCTACTGTACCATACTGTACTACCTCTCAGCATCAGTAACCTGCTATAAACCTTAAGCTACTGTACTACTGTACTACCTCTCAGCATCAGTAACCTGCTATAAACCTTAAGCTACTGTACCATACTGTACTACCTCTCAGCATCAGTAACCTGCTATAAACCTTAAGCTACTGTACCATACTGTACTACCTCTCAGCATCAGTAACCTGCTATAAACCTTAAGCTACTGTACCATACTGTGTACTACCTCTCAGCATCAGTAACCTGCTATAAACCTTAAGCTACTGTACCATACTGTACTACCTCTCAGCATCAGTAACCTGCTATAAACCTTAAGCTACTGTACCATACTGTACTACCTCTCAGCATCAGTAACCTGCTATAAACCTTAAGCTACTGTACCATACTGTACTACCTCTCAGCATCAGTAACCTGCTATAAACCTTAAGCTACTGTACCATACTGTACTACCTCTCAGCATCATTAACCTGCTATAAACCTTAAGCTACTGTACCATACTGTACTACTGTACTACCTCTCAGCATCAGTAACCTGCTATAAACCTTAAGCTACTGTACCATACTGTACTACCTCTCAGCATCAGTAACCTGCTATAAACCTTAAGCTACTGTACCATACTGTACTACCTCTCAGCATCAGTAACCTGCTATAAACCTTAAGCTACTGTACCATACTGTACTACCTCTCAGCATCAGTAACCTGCTATAAACCTTAAGCTACTGTACCATACTGTACTACCTCTCAGCATCAGTAACCTGCTATAAACCTTAAGCTACTGTACCATACTGTACTACCTCTCAGCATCAGTAACCTGCTATAAACCTTAAGCTACTGTACCATACTGTACTACCTCTCAGCATCAGTAACCTGCTATAAACCTTAAGCTACTGTACCATACTGTACTACCTCTCAGCATCAGTAACCTGCTATAAACCTTAAGCTACTGTACCATACTGTACTACCTCTCAGCATCAGTAACCTGCTATAAACCTTAAGCTACTGTACCATACTGTACTACCTCTCAGCATCAGTAACCTGCTATAAACCTTAAGCTACTGTACCATACTGTACTACCTCTCAGCATCAGTAACCTGCTATAAACCTTAAGCTACTGTACCATACTGTACTACCTCTCAGCATCAGTAACCTGCTATAAACCTTAAGCTACTGTACCATACTGTACTACCTCTCAGCATCAGTAACCTGCTATAAACCTTAAGCTACTGTACCATACTGTACTACCTCTCAGCATCAGTAACCTGCTATAAACCTTAAGCTACTGTACCATACTGTACTACCTCTCAGCATCAGTAACCTGCTATAAACCTTAAGCTACTGTACCATACTGTACTACCTCTCAGCATCAGTAACCTGCTATAAACCTTAAGCTACTGTACCATACTGTACTACCTCTCAGCATCAGTAACCTGCTATAAACCTTAAGCTACTGTACCATACTGTACTACCTCTCAGCATCAGTAACCTGCTATAAACCTTAAGCTACTGTACCATACTGTACTACCTCTCAGCATCAGTAACCTGCTATAAACCTTAAGCTACTGTACCATACTGTACTACCTCTCAGCATCAGTAACCTGCTATAAACCTTAAGCTACTGTACCATACTGTACTACCTCTCAGCATCAGTAACCTGCTATAAACCTTAAGCTACTGTACCATACTGTACTACCTCTCAGCATCAGTAACCTGCTATAAACCTTAAGCTACTGTACCATACTGTACTACCTCTCAGCATCAGTAACCTGCTATAAACCTTAAGCTACTGTACCATACTGTACTACCTCTCAGCATCAGTAACCTGCTATAAACCTTAAGCTACTGTACCATACTGTACTACCTCTCAGCATCAGTAACCTGCTATAAACCTTAAGCTACTGTACCATACTGTACTACCTCTCAGCATCAGTAACCTGCTATAAACCTTAAGCTACTGTACCATACTGTACTACCTCTCAGCATCAGTAACCTGCTATAAACCTTAAGCTACTGTACCATACTGTACTACCTCTCAGCATCAGTAACCTGCTATAAACCTTAAGCTACTGTACCATACTGTACTACCTCTCAGCATCAGTAACCTGCTATAAACCTTAAGCTACTGTACCATACTGTACTACCTCTCAGCATCAGTAACCTGCTATAAACCTTAAGCTACTGTACCATACTGTACTACCTCTCAGCATCAGTAACCTGCTATAAACCTTAAGCTACTGTACCATACTGTACTACCTCTCAGCATCAGTAACCTGCTATAAACCTTAAGCTACTGTACCATACTGTACTACCTCTCAGCATCAGTAACCTGCTATAAATCCTTAAGCTACTGTACCATACTGTACTACCTCTCAGCATCAGTAACCTGCTATAAACCTTAAGCTACTGTACCATACTGTACTACCTCTCAGCATCAGTAACCTGCTATAAACCTTAAGCTACTGTACCATACTGTACTACCTCTCAGCATCAGTAACCTGCTATAAACCTTAAGCTACTGTACTACTGTACTACCTCTCAGCATCAGTAACCTGCTATAAACCTTAAGCTACTGTACCATACTACTGTACTACCTCTCAGCATCAGTAACCTGCTATAAACCTTAAGCTACTGTACCATACTGTACTACCTCTCAGCATCAGTAACCTGCTATAAACCTTAAGCTACTGTACTACTGTACTACCTCTCAGCATCAGTAACCTGCTATAAACCTTAAGCTACTGTACCATACTGTACTACCTCTCAGCATCAGTAACCTGCTATAAACCTTAAGCTACTGTACTATACTGTACTACCTCTCAGCATCAGTAACCTGCTATAAACCTTAAGCTACTGTACCATACTGTACTACCTCTCAGCATCAGTAACCTGCTATAAACCTTAAGCTACTGTACCATACTGTACTACCTCTCAGCATCAGTAACCTGCTATAAACCTTAAGCTACTGTACCATACTGTACTACCTCTCAGCATCAGTAACCTGCTATAAACCTTAAGCTACTGTACCATACTGTACTACTGTACTACCTCTCAGCATCAGTAACCTGCTATAAACCTTAAGCTACTGTACCATACTGTACTACCTCTCAGCATCAGTAACCTGCTATAAACCTTAAGCTACTGTACCATACTGTACTACCTCTCAGCATCAGTAACCTGCTATAAACCTTAAGCTACTGTACCATACTGTACTACCTCTCAGCATCAGTAACCTGCTATAAACCTTAAGCTACTGTACCATACTGTACTACCTCTCAGCATCAGTAACCTGCTATAAACCTTAAGCTACTGTACCATACTGTACTACCTCTCAGCATCAGTAACCTGCTATAAACCTTAAGCTACTGTACCATACTGTACTACCTCTCAGCATCAGTAACCTGCTATAAACCTTAAGCTACTGTACCATACTGTACTACCTCTCAGCATCAGTAACCTGCTATAAACCTTAAGCTACTGTACCATACTGTACTACCTCTCAGCATCAGTAACCTGCTATAAACCTTAAGCTACTGTACCATACTGTACTACCTCTCAGCATCAGTAACCTGCTATAAACCTTAAGCTACTGTACCATACTGTACTACCTCTCAGCATCAGTAACCTGCTATAAACCTTAAGCTACTGTACCATACTGTACTACCTCTCAGCATCAGTAACCTGCTATAAACCTTAAGCTACTGTACCATACTGTACTACCTCTCAGCATCAGTAACCTGCTATAAACCTTAAGCTACTGTACCATACTGTACTACCTCTCAGCATCAGTAACCTGCTATAAACCTTAAGCTACTGTACCATACTGTACTACCTCTCAGCATCAGTAACCTGCTATAAACCTTAAGCTACTGTACCATACTGTACTACCTCTCAGCATCAGTAACCTGCTATAAACCTTAAGCTACTGTACCATACTGTACTACCTCTCAGCATCAGTAACCTGCTATAAACCTTAAGCTACTGTACCATACTGTACTACCTCTCAGCATCAGTAACCTGCTATAAACCTTAAGCTACTGTACCATACTGTACTACCTCTCAGCATCAGTAACCTGCTATAAACCTTAAGCTACTGTACCATACTGTACTACCTCTCAGCATCAGTAACCTGCTATAAACCTTAAGCTACTGTACCATACTGTACTACCTCTCAGCATCAGTAACCTGCTATAAACCTTAAGCTACTGTACCATACTGTACTACCTCTCAGCATCAGTAACCTGCTATAAACCTTAAGCTACTGTACCATACTGTACTACCTCTCAGCATCAGTAACCTGCTATAAACCTTAAGCTACTGTACCATACTGTACTACCTCTCAGCATCAGTAACCTGCTATAAACCTTAAGCTACTGTACCATACTGTACTACCTCTCAGCATCAGTAACCTGCTATAAACCTTAAGCTACTGTACCATACTGTACTACCTCTCAGCATCAGTAACCTGCTATAAACCTTAAGCTACTGTACCATACTGTACTACCTCTCAGCATCAGTAACCTGCTATAAACCTTAAGCTACTGTACCATACTGTACCATACTGTACTACCTCTCAGCATCAGTAACCTGCTATAAACCTTAAGCTACTGTACCATACTGTACTACCTCTCAGCATCAGTAACCTGCTATAAACCTTAAGCTACTGTACCATACTGTACTACCTCTCAGCATCAGTAACCTGCTATAAACCTTAAGCTACTGTACCATACTGTACTACCTCTCAGCATCAGTAACCTGCTATAAACCTTAAGCTACTGTACCATACTGTACTACCTCTCAGCATCAGTAACCTGCTATAAACCTTAAGCTACTGTACCATACTGTACTACCTCTCAGCATCAGTAACCTGCTATAAACCTTAAGCTACTGTACCATACTGTACTACCTCTCAGCATCAGTAACCTGCTATAAACCTTAAGCTACTGTACTACTGTACTACCTCTCAGCATCAGTAACCTGCTATAAACCTTAAGCTACTGTACCATACTGTACTACCTCTCAGCATCAGTAACCTGCTATAAACCTTAAGCTACTGTACCATACTGTACTACCTCTCAGCATCAGTAACCTGCTATAAACCTTAAGCTACTGTACCATACTGTACTACCTCTCAGCATCAGTAACCTGCTATAAACCTTAAGCTACTGTACCATACTGTACTACCTCTCAGCATCAGTAACCTGCTATAAACCTTAAGCTACTGTACCATACTGTACTACCTCTCAGCATCAGTAACCTGCTATAAACCTTAAGCTACTGTACTATACTGTACTACCTCTCAGCATCAGTAACCTGCTATAAACCTTAAGCTACTGTACCATACTGTACTACCTCTCAGCATCAGTAACCTGCTATAAACCTTAAGCTACTGTACCATACTGTACTACCTCTCAGCATCAGTAACCTGCTATAAACCTTAAGCTACTGTACCATACTGTACTACCTCTCAGCATCAGTAACCTGCTATAAACCTTAAGCTACTGTACCATACTGTACTACCTCTCAGCATCAGTAACCTGCTATAAACCTTAAGCTACTGTACCATACTGTACTACCTCTCAGCATCAGTAACCTGCTATAAACCTTAAGCTACTGTACCATACTGTACTACCTCTCAGCATCAGTAACCTGCTATAAACCTTAAGCTACTGTACCATACTGTACTACCTCTCAGCATCAGTAACCTGCTATAAACCTTAAGCTACTGTACCATACTGTACTACCTCTCAGCATCAGTAACCTGCTATAAACCTTAAGCTACTGTACCATACTGTACTACCTCTCAGCATCAGTAACCTGCTATAAACCTTAAGCTACTGTACCATACTGTACTACCTCTCAGCATCAGTAACCTGCTATAAACCTTAAGCTACTGTACCATACTGTACTACCTCTCAGCATCAGTAACCTGCTATAAACCTTAAGCTACTGTACCATACTGTACTACCTCTCAGCATCAGTAACCTGCTATAAACCTTAAGCTACTGTACCATACTGTACTACCTCTCAGCATCAGTAACCTGCTATAAACCTTAAGCTACTGTACCATACTGTACTACCTCTCAGCATCAGTAACCTGCTATAAACCTTAAGCTACTGTACCATACTGTACTACCTCTCAGCATCAGTAACCTGCTATAAACCTTAAGCTACTGTACCATACTGTACTACCTCTCAGCATCAGTAACCTGCTATAAACCTTAAGCTACTGTACCATACTGTACTACCTCTCAGCATCAGTAACCTGCTATAAACCTTAAGCTACTGTACCATACTGTACTACCTCTCAGCATCAGTAACCTGCTATAAACCTTAAGCTACTGTACCATACTGTACTACCTCTCAGCATCAGTAACCTGCTATAAATCTTAAGCTACTGTACTATACTGTACTACCTCTCAGCATCAGTAACCTGCTATAAACCCTAAGCTACTGTACCATACTGTACTACCTCTCAGCATCAGTAACCTGCTATAAATCTTAAGCTACTGTACCATACTGTACTACCTCTCAGCATCAGTAACCTGCTATAAACCTTAAGCTACTGTACTATACTGTACTACCTCTCAGCATCATTAACCTGCTATAAACCTTAAGCTACTGTACCATACTGTACCATACTGTACTACCTCTCAGCATCAGTAACCTGCTATAAACCTTAAGCTACTGTACCATACTGTACTACCTCTCAGCATCAGTAACCTGCTATAAACCTTAAGCTACTGTACCGTACTGTACTACCTCTCAGCATCAGTAACCTGCTATAAACCTTAAGCTACTGTACCATACTGTACTACCTCTCAGCATCAGTAACCTGCTATAAACCTTAAGCTACTGTACCATACTGTACTACCTCTCAGCATCAGTAACCTGCTATAAACCTTAAGCTACTGTACCATACTGTACTACCTCTCAGCATCAGTAACCTGCTATAAACCTTAAGCTACTGTACCATACTGTACTACCTCTCAGCATCAGTAACCTGCTATAAACCTTAAGCTACTGTACCATACTGTACTACCTCTCAGCATCAGTAACCTGCTATAAACCTTAAGCTACTGTACCATACTGTACTACCTCTCAGCATCTCTGTACTGTACCCTCTCAGCATCAGTAACCTGCTATAAACCTTAAGCTACTGTACCATACTGTACTACCTCTCAGCATCAGTAACCTGCTATAAACCTTAAGCTACTGTACCATACTGTACTACCTCTCAGCATCAGTAACCTGCTATAAACCTTAAGCTACTGTACCATACTGTACTACCTCTCAGCATCAGTAACCTGCTATAAACCTTAAGCTACTGTACCATACTGTACTACCTCTCAGCATCAGTAACCTGCTATAAACCTTAAGCTACTGTACCATACTGTACTACCTCTCAGCATCAGTAACCTGCTATAAACCTTAAGCTACTGTACCATACTGTACTACCTCTCAGCATCAGTAACCTGCTATAAACCTTAAGCTACTGTACCATACTGTACTACCTCTCAGCATCAGTAACCTGCTATAAACCTTAAGCTACTGTACCATACTGTACTACCTCTCAGCATCAGTAACCTGCTATAAACCTTAAGCTACTGTACTGCATACTACTATAAACCTTAAGCTACTGTATACTGTACTACCTCTCAGCATCAGTAACCTGCTATAAACCTTAAGCTACTGTACCATACTGTACTACCTCTCAGCATCAGTAACCTGCTATAAACCTTAAGCTACTGTACCATACTGTACTACCTCTCAGCATCAGTAACCTGCTATAAACCTTAAGCTACTGTACCATACTGTACTACCTCTCAGCATCAGTAACCTGCTATAAACCTTAAGCTACTGTACCATACTGTACTACCTCTCAGCATCAGTAACCTGCTATAAACCTTAAGCTACTGTACCATACTGTACTACCTCTCAGCATCAGTAACCTGTTATAAACCTTAAGCTACTGTACCATACTGTACTACCTCTCAGCATCAGTAACCTGCTATAAACCTTAAGCTACTGTACTACCTCTCAGCATCAGTAACCTGCTATAAACCTTAAGCTACTGTACCATACTGTACTACCTCTCAGCATCAGTAACCTGCTATAAACCTTAAGCTACTGTACCATACTGTACTACCTCTCAGCATCAGTAACCTGCTATAAACCTTAAGCTACTGTACCATACTGTACTACCTCTCAGCATCAGTAACCTGCTATAAACCTTAAGCTACTGTACTACCTCTCAGCATCATTAACCTGCTATAAACCTTAAGCTACTGTACCATACTGTACCATACTGTACTACCTCTCAGCATCAGTAACCTGCTATAAACCTTAAGCTACTGTACCATACTGTACTACCTCTCAGCATCAGTAACCTGCTATAAACCTTAAGCTACTGTACTACCTCTCAGCATCAGTAACCTGCTATAAACCTTAAGCTACTGTACCATACTGTACTACCTCTCAGCATCAGTAACCTGCTATAAACCTTAAGCTACTGTACCATACTGTACTACCTCTCAGCATCAGTAACCTGCTATAAACCTTACTGTACTACTCTCAGCTACTGCTATAAACATACTGTACTGTACTACCTCTCAGCATCAGTAACCTGCTATAAACCTTAAGCTACTGTACCATACTGTACTACCTCTCAGCATCAGTAACCTGCTATAAACCTTAAGCTACTGTACTACTACCTCTCAGCATCAGTAACCTGCTATAAACCTTAAGCTACTGTACTACTGTACTACTGTACTACCTCTCAGCATCAGTAACCTGCTATAAACCTTAAGCTACTGTACCATACTGTACTACCTCTCAGCATCAGTAACCTGCTATAAACCTTAAGCTACTGTACTACCTCTCAGCATCAGTAACCTGCTATAAACCTTAAGCTACTGTACCATACTGTACTACCTCTCAGCATCAGTAACCTGCTATAAACCTTAAGCTACTGTACCATACTGTACTACCTCTCAGCATCAGTAACCTGCTATAAACCTTAAGCTACTGTACCATACTGTACTACCTCTCAGCATCAGTAACCTGCTATAAACCTTAAGCTACTGTACCATACTGTACTACCTCTCAGCATCAGTAACCTGCTATAAACCTTAAGCTACTGTACCATACTGTACTACCTCTCAGCATCAGTAACCTGCTATAAACCTTAAGCTACTGTACCATACTGTACTACCTCTCAGCATCAGTAACCTGCTATAAACCTTAAGCTACTACTGTACTACCCTCTCAGCATCAGTAACCTGCTATAAACCTTAAGCTACTGTACCATACTGTACTACCTCTCAGCATCAGTAACCTGCTATAAACCTTAAGCTACTGTATACTGTACTACCTCTCAGCATCAGTAACCTGCTATAAACCTTAAGCTACTGTACCATACTGTACTACCTCTCAGCATCAGTAACCTGCTATAAACCTTAAGCTACTGTACATACTGTACTACCTCTCAGCATCAGTAACCTGCTATAAACCTTAAGCTACTGTACCATACTGTACTACCTCTCAGCATCAGTAACCTGCTATAAACCTTAAGCTACTGTACCATACTGTACTACCTCTCAGCATCAGTAACCTGCTATAAACCTTAAGCTACTGTACCATACTGTACTACCTCTCAGCATCAGTAACCTGCTATAAACCTTAAGCTACTGTACCATACTGTACTACCTCTCAGCATCAGTAACCTGCTATAAACCTTAAGCTACTGTACCATACTGTACTACCTCTCAGCATCAGTAACCTGCTATAAACCTTAAGCTACTGTACCATACTGTACTACCTCTCAGCATCAGTAACCTGCTATAAACCTTAAGCTACTGTACCATACTGTACTACCTCTCAGCATCAGTAACCTGATATAAACCTTAAGCTACTGTACCATACTGTACTACCTCTCAGCATCAGTAACCTGCTTATAAACCTTAAGCTACTGTACCATACTGTACTACCTCTCAGCATCAGTAACCTGCTATAAACCTTAAGCTACTGTACCATACTGTACTACCTCTCAGCATCAGTAACCTGCTATAAACCTAAGCTACTGTAATACTGTACTACCTCTCAGCATCGCACTATAAACCTTAAGTACTGCTATACCAAGCTACTGTACTACCTCTCAGCATCAGTAACCTGCTATAAACCTTAAGCTACTGTACCATACTGTACCATACTGTACTACCTCTCAGCATCAGTAACCTGCTATAAACCTTAAGCTACTGTACCATACTGTACTACCTCTCAGCATCAGTAACCTGCTATAAACCTTAAGCTACTGTACCATACTGTACTACCTCTCAGCATCAGTAACCTGCTATAAACCTTAAGCTACTGTACTATACTGTATACTGTACTACCTCTCAGCATCATTAACCTGCTATAAACCTTAAGCTACTGTACCATACTGTACTACCTCTCAGCATCAGTAACCTGCTATAAACCTTAAGCTACTGTACCATACTGTACTACCTCTCAGCATCAGTAACCTGCTATAAACCTTAAGCTACTGTACCATACTGTACTACCTCTCAGCATCAGTAACCTGATATAAACCTTAAGCTACTGTACTACCTCTCAGCATCAGTAACCTGTTATAAACCTTAAGCTACTGTACCATACTGTACTACCTCTCAGCATCAGTAACCTGCTATAAACCTTAAGCTACTGTACCATACTGTACTACCTCTCAGCATCAGTAACCTGCTATAAACCTTAAGCTACTATATACCACTGTACTACCTCTAAGCATCAGTAACCTGCTATAAACCTTAAGCTACTGTACTACTGTACTACCTCTCAGCATCAGTAACCTGCTATAAACCTAAGCTACTGTACCATACTGTACTACCTCTCAGCATCAGTAACCTGCTATAAACCTTAAGCTACTGTACCATACTGTACTACCTCTCAGCATCAGTAACCTGCTATAAACCTTAAGCTACTGTACCATACTGTACTACCTCTCAGCATCAGTAACCTGCTATAAACCTAAGCTACTGTACCATACTGTACTACCTCTCAGCATCAGTAACCTGCTATAAACCTTAAGCTACTGTACCATACTGTACTACCTCTCAGCATCAGTAACCTGCTATAAACCTTAAGCTACTGTACCATACTGTGCTACCTCTCAGCATCAGTAACCTGTTATAAACCTTAAGCTACTGTACAATACTGTACTACCTCTCAGCATCAGTAACCTGCTATAAACCTTAAGCTACTGTACCTATACTGTACTACCTCTCAGCATCAGTAACCTGCTATAAACCTTAAGCTACTGTACCATACTGTACTACCTCTCAGCATCAGTAACCTGCTATAAACCTTAAGCTACTGTACTATACTGTACTACCTCTCAGCATCAGTAACCTGCTATAAACCTTAAGCTACTGTACTATACTGTACTACCTCTCAGCATCAGTAACCTGTTATAAACCTTAAGCTACTGTACCATACTGTACTACCTCTCAGCATCAGTAACCTGCTATAAACCTTAAGCTACTGTACCATACTGTACTACCTCTCAGCATCAGTAACCTGCTATAAACCTTAAGCTACTGTACCATACTGTACTACCTCTCAGCATCAGTAACCTGCTATAAACCTTAAGCTACTGTACCATACTGTACTACCTCTCAGCATCAGTAACCTGCTATAAACCTTAAGCTACTGTACCATACTGTACTACCTCTCAGCATCAGTAACCTGCTATAAACCTTAAGCTACTGTACCATACTGTACTACCTCTCAGCATCAGTAACCTGCTATAAACCTTAAGCTACTGTACCATACTGTACTACCTCTCAGCATCAGTAACCTGCTATAAACCTTAAGCTACTGTACCATACTGTACTACCTCTCAGCATCAGTAACCTGTTATAAACCTTAAGCTACTGTACCATACTGTACTACCTCTCAGCATCAGTAACCTGATATAAACCTTAAGCTACTGTACTACCTCTCAGCATCAGTAACCTGCTGTAAATCTTAAGCTACTGTACTATACTGTACTACCTCTCAGCATCAGTAACCTGCTATAAACCCTAAGCTACTGTACCATACTGTACTACCTCTCAGCATCAGTAACCTGCTATAAATCTTAAGCTACTGTACCATACTGTACTACCTCTCAGCATCAGTAACCTGCTATAAACCTTAAGCTACTGTACTACCTCTCAGCATCATTAACCTGCTATAAACCTTAAGCTACTGTACCATACTGTACCATACTGTACTACCTCTCAGCATCAGTAACCTGCTATAAACCTTAAGCTACTGTACCATACTGTACTACCTCTCAGCATCAGTAACCTGATATAAACCTTAAGCTACTGTACCATACTGTACTTCCTCTCAGCATCAGTAACCTGATATAAACCTTAAGCTACTGTACCATACTGTATTACCTCTCAGCATCAGTAACCTGCTATAAACCTTAAGCTACTGTACCATACTGTACTACCTCTCAGCATCAGTAACCTGCTATAAACCTTAAGCTACTGTACCATACTGTACTACCTCTCAGCATCAGTAACCTGCTATAAACCTTAAGCTACTGTACCATACTGTACTACCTCTCAGCATCAGTAACCTGCTATAAACCTTAAGCTACTGTACCATACTGTACTACCTCTCAGCATCAGTAACCTGCTATAAACCTTAAGCTACTGTACCATACTGTACTACCTCTCAGCATCAGTAACCTGCTATAAACCTTAAGCTACTGTACCATACTGTACTACCTCTCAGCATCAGTAACCTGCTATAAACCTTAAGCTACTGTACCATACTGTACTACCTCTCAGCATCAGTAACCTGCTATAAACCTTAAGCTACTGTACCATACTGTACTACCTCTCAGCATCAGTAACCTGCTATAAACCTTAAGCTACTGTACCATACTGTACTACCTCTCAGCATCAGTAACCTGCTATAAACCTTAAGCTACTGTACCGTACTGTGCTACCTCTCAGCATCAGTAACCTGTTATAAACCTTAAGCTACTGTACCATACTGTACTACCTCTCAGCATCAGTAACCTGCTATAAACCTTAAGCTACTGTACCATACTGTACTACCTCTCAGCATCAGTAACCTGCTATAAACCTTAAGCTACTGTACCATACTGTACTACCTCTCAGCATCAGTAACCTGCTATAAATCTTAAGCTACTGTACCATACTGTACTACCTCTCAGCATCAGTAACCTGCTATAAACCTTAAGCTACTGTACTATACTGTACTACCTCTCAGCATCAGTAACCTGTTATAAACCTTAAGCTACTGTACCATACTGTACTACCTCTCAGCATCAGTAACCTGCTATAAACCTTAAGCTACTGTACCATACTGTACTACCTCTCAGCATCAGTAACCTGCTATAAACCTTAAGCTACTGTACCATACTGTACTACCTCTCAGCATCAGTAACCTGCTATAAACCTTAAGCTACTGTGCTATACTGTACTACCTCTCAGCATCAGTAACCTGCTGTAAACCTTAAGCTACTGTACCATACTGTACTACCTCTCAGCATCAGTAACCTGCTATAAACCTTAAGCTACTGTACCATACTGTACTACCTCTCAGCATCAGTAACCTGCTATAAACCTTAAGCTACTGTACTACCTCTCAGCATCAGTAACCTGCTATAAACCTTAAGCTACTGTACCATACTGTACTACCTCTCAGCATCAGTAACCTGCTATAAACCTTAAGCTACTGTACCATACTGTACTACCTCTCAGCATCAGTAACCTGCTATAAACCTTAAGCTACTGTACTACCTCTCAGCATCAGTAACCTGCTATAAACCTTAAGCTACTGTACCATACTGTACTACCTCTCAGCATCAGTAACCTGCTATAAACCTTAAGCTACTGTACCATACTGTACTACCTCTCAGCATCAGTAACCTGCTATAAACCTTAAGCTACTGTACCATACTGTACTACCTCTCAGCATCAGTAACCTGCTATAAACCTTAAGCTACTGTACTACCTCTCAGCATCAGTAACCTGCTATAAACCTTAAGCTACTGTACCATACTGTACCATACTGTACTACCTCTCAGCATCAGTAACCTGCTATAAACCTTAAGCTACTGTACCATACTGTACTACCTCTCAGCATCAGTAACCTGCTATAAACCTTAAGCTACTGTACCATACTGTACTACCTCTCAGCATCAGTAACCTGATATAAACCTTAAGCTACTGTACCATACTGTACTACCTCTCAGCATCAGTAACCTGCTATAAATCTTAAGCTACTGTACTATACTGTACTACCTCTCAGCATCAGTAACCTGCTATAAACCTTAAGCTACTGTACCATACTGTACTACCTCTCAGCATCAGTAACCTGCTATAAATCTTAAGCTACTGTACCATACTGTACTACCTCTCAGCATCAGTAACCTGCTATAAACCTTAAGCTACTGTACTATACTGTACTACCTCTCAGCATCATTAACCTGCTATAAACCTTAAGCTACTGTACCATACTGTACCATACTGTACTACCTCTCAGCATCAGTAACCTGCTATAAACCTTAAGCTACTGTACCATACTGTACTACCTCTCAGCATCAGTAACCTGCTATAAACCTAAGCTACTGTACTACCTCTCAGCATCAGTAACCTGCTATAAACCTTAAGCTACTGTACCATACTGTACTACCTCTCAGCATCAGTAACCTGCTATAAACCTTAAGCTACTGTACCATACTGTACTACCTCTCAGCATCAGTAACCTGCTATAAACCTTAAGCTACTGTACCATACTGTACTACCTCTCAGCATCAGTAACCTGCTATAAACCTTAAGCTACTGTACCATACTGTACTACCTCTCAGCATCAGTAACCTGCTATAAACCTTAAGCTACTGTACCATACTGTACTACCTCTCAGCATCAGTAACCTGCTATAAACCTTAAGCTACTGTACCATACTGTACTACCTCTCAGCATCAGTAACCTGCTATAAACCTTAAGCTACTGTACCATACTGTACTACCTCTCAGCATCAGTAACCTGCTATAAACCTTAAGCTACTGTACCATACTGTACTACCTCTCAGCATCAGTAACCTGCTATAAACCTTAAGCTACTGTACCATACTGTACTACCTCTCAGCATCAGTAACCTGCTATAAACCTTAAGCTACTGTACCATACTGTACTACCTCTCAGCATCAGTAACCTGCTATAAACCTTAAGCTACTGTACCATACTGTACTGTACCTACCTCTCAGTACTGTATACTCTCAGCATCAGTAACCTGCTATAAACCTTAAGCTACTGTACTGTACCATACTGTACTACCTCTCAGCATCAGTAACCTGCTATAAACCTTAAGCTACTGTACCATACTGTACTACCTCTCAGCATCAGTAACCTGCTATAAACCTTAAGCTACTGTACCATACTGTACTACCTCTCAGCATCAGTAACCTGCTATAAACCTTAAGCTACTGTACCATACTGTACTACCTCTCAGCATCAGTAACCTGCTATAAACCTTAAGCTACTGTACCATACTGTACTACCTCTCAGCATCAGTAACCTGCTATAAACCTTAAGCTACTGTACCATACTGTACTACCTCTCAGCATCAGTAACCTGCTATAAACCTTAAGCTACTGTACCATACTGTACTACCTCTCAGCATCAGTAACCTGCTATAAACCTTAAGCTACTGTACCATACTGTACTACCTCTCAGCATCAGTAACCTGCTATAAACCTTAAGCTACTGTACTACCTCTCAGCATCAGTAACCTGCTATAAACCTTAAGCTACTGTACCGTACTGTACTACCTCTCAGCATCAGTAACCTGCTATAAACCTTAAGCTACTGTACCATACTGTACTACCTCTCAGCATCAGTAACCTGCTATAAACCTTAAGCTACTGTACCATACTGTACTACCTCTCAGCATCAGTAACCTGCTATAAACCTTAAGCTACTGTACCATACTGTACTACCTCTCAGCATCAGTAACCTGCTATAAACCTTAAGCTACTGTACCATACTGTACTACCTCTCAGCATCAGTAACCTGCTATAAACCTTAAGCTACTGTACCATACTGTACTACCTCTCAGCATCAGTAACCTGCTATAAACCTTAAGCTACTGTACCATACTGTACTACCTCTCAGCATCAGTAACCTGCTATAAACCTTAAGCTACTGTACCATACTGTACTACCTCTCAGCATCAGTAACCTGCTATAAACCTTAAGCTACTGTACCATACTGTACTACCTCTCAGCATCAGTAACCTGCTATAAACCTTAAGCTACTGTACCATACTGTACTACCTCTCAGCATCAGTAACCTGCTATAAACCTTAAGCTACTGTACCATACTGTACTACCTCTCAGCATCAGTAACCTGCTATAAACCTTAAGCTACTGTACCATACTGTACTACCTCTCAGCATCAGTAACCTGATATAAACCTTAAGCTACTGTACTACCTCTCAGCATCAGTAACCTGCTGTAAATCTTAAGCTACTGTACTATACTGTACTACCTCTCAGCATCAGTAACCTGCTATAAACCTTAAGCTACTGTACCATACTGTACTACCTCTCAGCATCAGTAACCTGCTATAAATCTTAAGCTACTGTACCATACTGTACTACCTCTCAGCATCAGTAACCTGCTATAAACCTTAAGCTACTGTACTACCTCTCAGCATCATTAACCTGCTATAAACCTTAAGCTACTGTACCATACTGTACCATACTGTACTACCTCTCAGCATCAGTAACCTGCTATAAACCTTAAGCTACTGTACCATACTGTACTACCTCTCAGCATCAGTAACCTGATATAAACCTTAAGCTACTGTACTACCTCTCAGCATCAGTAACCTGATATAAACCTTAAGCTACTGTACCATACTGTACTACCTCTCAGCATCAGTAACCTGCTGTAAATCTTAAGCTACTGTACTATACTGTACTACCTCTCAGCATCAGTAACCTGCTATAAACCCTAAGCTACTGTACCATACTGTACTACCTCTCAGCATCAGTAACCTGCTATAAATCTTAAGCTACTGTACCATACTGTACTACCTCTCAGCATCAGTAACCTGCTATAAACCTTAAGCTACTGTACTACCTCTCAGCATCATTAACCTGCTATAAACCTTAAGCTACTGTACCATACTGTACCATACTGTACTACCTCTCAGCATCAGTAACCTGCTATAAACCTTAAGCTACTGTACCATACTGTACTACCTCTCAGCATCAGTAACCTGATATAAACCTTAAGCTACTGTACCATACTGTACTACCTCTCAGCATCAGTAACCTGCTATAAACCTTAAGCTACTGTACCATACTGTACTACCTCTCAGCATCAGTAACCTGCTATAAACCTTAAGCTACTGTACCATACTGTACTACCTCTCAGCATCAGTAACCTGCTATAAACCTTAAGCTACTGTACCATACTGTACTACCTCTCAGCATCAGTAACCTGCTATAAACCTTAAGCTACTGTACCATACTGTACTACCTCTCAGCATCAGTAACCTGCTATAAACCTTAAGCTACTGTACCATACTGTACTACCTCTCAGCATCAGTAACCTGCTATAAACCTTAAGCTACTGTACCATTCTGTACTACCTCTCAGCATCAGTAACCTGCTATAAACCTTAAGCTACTGTACCATACTGTACTACCTCTCAGCATCAGTAACCTGCTATAAACCTTAAGCTACTGTACCATACTGTACTACCTCTCAGCATCAGTAACCTGCTATAAATCTTAAGCTACTGTACCATACTGCACTACCTCTCAGCATCAGTAACCTGATGTAAATCTTAAGCTACTGTACCATACTGTACTACCTCTCAGCATCAGTAACCTGCTATAAACCTTAAGCTACTGTACCATACTGTACTACCTCTCAGCATCAGTAACCTGCTATAAACCTTAAGCTACTGTACTACCTCTCAGCATCCTTAACCTGCTATAAACCTTAAGCTACTGTACCATACTGTACTACCTCTCAGCATCAGTAACCTGCTATAAATCTTAAGCTACTGTACTATACTGTACTACCTCTCAGCATCAGTAACCTGCTATAAACCTTAAGCTACTGTACTATACTGTACTACCTCTCAGCATCAGTAACCTGTTATAAACCTTAAGCTACTGTACCATACTGTACTACCTCTCAGCATCAGTAACCTGCTATAAACCTTAAGCTACTGTACCATACTGTACTACCTCTCAGCATCAGTAACCTGCTATAAACCTTAAGCTACTTTACCATACTGTACTACCTCTCAGCATCAGTAACCTGTTATAAACCTTAAGCTACTGTACCATACTGTACTACCTCTCAGCATCAGTAACCTGCTGTAAATCTTAAGCTACTGTACTATACTGTACTACCTCTCCGCATCAGTAACCTGCTATAAACCTTAAGCTACTGTACCATACTGTACTACCTCTCAGCATCAGTAACCTGCTATAAATCTTAAGCTACTGTACCATACTGTACTACCTCTCAGCATCAGTAACCTGCTATAAACCTTCAGCTACTGTACTACCTCTCAGCATCATTAACCTGCTATAAACCTTAAGCTACTGTACCATACTGTACCATACTGTACTACCTCTCAGCATCAGTAACCTGCTATAAACCTTAAGCTACTGTACCATACTGTACTACCTCTCAGCATCAGTAACCTGATATAAACCTTAAGCTACTGTACTACCTCTCAGCATCAGTAACCTGATATAAACCTTAAGCTACTGTACTACCTCTCAGCATCAGTAACCTGCTGTAAATCTTAAGCTACTGTACTATACTGTACTACCTCTCAGCATCAGTAACCTGCTATAAACCCTAAGCTACTGTACCATACTGTACTACCTCTCAGCATCAGTAACCTGCTATAAATCTTAAGCTACTGTACCATACTGTACTACCTCTCAGCATCAGTAACCTGCTATAAACCTTAAGCTACTGTACTACCTCTCAGCATCATTAACCTGCTATAAACCTTAAGCTACTGTACCATACTGTACCATACTGTACTACCTCTCAGCATCAGTAACCTGCTATAAACCTTAAGCTACTGTACCATACTGTACTACCTCTCAGCATCAGTAACCTGATATAAACCTTAAGCTACTGCACTACCTCTCAGCATCAGTAACCTGCTATAAACCTTAAGCTACTTTACCATACTGTACTACCTCTCAGCATCAGTAACCTGCTATAAACCTTAAGCTACTGTACTATACTGTACTACCTCTCAGCATCATTAACCTGCTATAAACCTTAAGCTACTGTACCATACTGTACTACCTCTCAGCATCAGTAACCTGCTATAAACCTTAAGCTACTGTACCATTCTGTACTACCTCTCAGCATCAGTAACCTGATATAAACCTTAAGCTACTGTACTACCTCTCAGCATCAGTAACCTGTTTTAAACCTTAAGCTACTGTACCGTACTGTACTACCTCTCAGCATCAGTAACCTGCTATAAACCTTAAGCTACTGTAACATACTGTACTACCTCTCAGCATCAGTAACCTGCTATAAACCTTAAGCTACTGTACCATTCTGTACTACCTCTAAGCATCAGTAACCTGCTATAAACCTGAAGCTACTGTACCGTACTGTACTACCTCTCAGCATCAGTAACCTGCTATAAACCTTAAGCTACTGTACCATACTGTACTACCTCTCAGCATCAGTAACCTGCTATAAACCTTAAGCTACTGTACCATTCTGTACTACCTCTCAGCATCAGTAACCTGCTATAAACCTTAAGCTACTGTACCATACTGTACTACCTCTCAGCATCAGTAACCTGATATAAACCTTAAGCTACTGTACCATACTGTACTACCTCTCAGCATCAGTAACCTGCTATAAACCTTAAGCTACTTTACCATACTGTACTACCTCTCAGCATCAGTAACCTGCTATAAACCTTAAGCTACTGTACTATACTGTACTACCTCTCAGCATCATTAACCTGCTATAAATCTTAAGCTACTGTACCATACTGCACTACCTCTCAGCATCAGTAACCTGATGTAAATCTTAAGCTAGTGTACCATACTGTACTACCTCTCAGCATCAGTATCCTGTTATAAACCTTAAGCTACTGTACCATACTGTACTACCTCTCAGCATCAGTAACCTGCTATAAACCTTAAGCTACTGTACTACCTCTCAGCATCATTAACCTGCTATAAACCTTAAGCTACTGTACCATACTGTACTACCTCTCAGCATCAGTAACCTGCTATAAATCTTAAGCTACTGTACTATACTGTACTACCTCTCAGAATCAGTAACCTGCTATAAACCTTAAGCTACTGTACTATACTGTACTACCTCTCAGCATCAGTAACCTGTTATAAACCTTAAGCTACTGTACCGTACTGTACTACCTCTCAGCATCAGTAACCTGCTATAAACCTTAAGCTACTGTACCATACTGTACTACCTCTCAGCATTAGTAACCTGCTATAAACCTTAAGCTACTTTACCATACTGTACTACCTCTCAGCATCAGTAATCTGCTATAAACCTTAAGCTACTGTACTATACTGTACTACCTCTCAGCATCAGTAACCTGCTATAAACCTTAAGCTACTGTACCATACTGTACTACCTCTCAGCGTCAGTAACCTGCTATAAACCTTAAGCTACTGTACCATACTGTACTACCTCTCAGCATCAGTAACCTGCTATAAACCTTAAGCTACTGTACTACCTCTCAGCATCATTAACCTGCTATAAACCTTAAGCTACTGTACCATACTGTACTACCTCTCAGCATCAGTAACCTGTTATAAACCTTAAGCTACTGTACCATACTGTACTACCTCTCAGCATCAGTAACCTGATATAAACCTTAAGCTACTGTACTACCTCTCAGCATCAGTAACCTGCTGTAAATCTTAAGCTACTGTACTATACTGTACTACCTCTCAGCATCAGTAACCTGCTATAAACCCTAAGCTACTGTACCATACTGTACTACCTCTCAGCATCAGTAACCTGCTATAAATCTTAAGCTACTGTACCATACTGTACTACCTCTCAGCATCAGTAACCTGCTATAAACCTTAAGCTACTGTACTACCTCTCAGCATCATTAACCTGCTATAAACCTTAAGCTACTGTACCATACTGTACCATACTGTACTACCTCTCAGCATCAGTAACCTGCTATAAACCTTAAGCTACTGTACCATACTGTACTACCTCTCAGCATCAGTAACCTGATATAAACCTTAAGCTACTGTACTACCTCTCAGCATCAGTAACCTGCTATAAACCTTAAGCTACTGTACCATACTGTACTACCTCTCAGCATCAGTAACCTGCTATAAACCTTAAGCTACTGTACTATACTGTACTACCTCTCAGCATCAGTAACCTGCTATAAACCTTAAGCTACTGTACCATACTGTACTACCTCTCAGCATCAGTAACCTGCTATAAACCTTAAGCTACTGTACCATACTGTACTACCTCTCAGCATCAGTAACCTGCTATAAACCTTAAGCTACTGTACCATACTGTACTACCTCTCAGCATCAGTAACCTGCTATAAACCTTAAGCTACTGTACTACCTCTCAGCATCAGTAACCTATAAACCTTAAGCTACTGTACCATACTGTACTACCTCTCAGCATCAGTAACCTGCTATAAACCTTAAGCTACTGTAACATACTGTACTACCTCTCAGCATCAGTAACCTGCTATAAACCTTAAGCTACTGTACCATTCTGTACTACCTCTAAGCATCAGTAACCTGCTATAAACCTGAAGCTACTGTACCGTACTGTACTACCTCTCAGCATCAGTAACCTGCTATAAACCTTAAGCTACTGTACCATACTGCACTACCTCTCAGCATCAGTAACCTGCTATAAACCTTAAGCTACTGTACCATTCTGTACTACCTCTAAGCATCAGTAACCTGCTATAAACCTGAAGCTACTGTACCGTACTGTACTACCTCTCAGCATCAGTAACCTGCTATAAACCTTAAGCTACTGTACCATACTGTACTACCTCTCAGCATCAGTATCCTGTTATAAACCTTAAGCTACTGTACCATACTGTACTACCTCTCAGCATCAGTAACCTGCTATAAACCTTAAGCTACTGTACTACCTCTCAGCATCAGTAACCTGCTATAAACCTTAAGCTACTGTACCATACTGTACTACCTCTCAGCATCAGTAACCTGCTATAAATCTTAAGCTACTGTACTATACTGTACTACCTCTCAGAATCAGTAACCTGCTATAAACCTTAAGCTACTGTACTATACTGTACTACCTCTCAGCATCAGTAACCTGTTATAAACCTTAAGCTACTGTACCATACTGTACTACCTCTCAGCATCAGTAACCTGCTATAAACCTTAAGCTACTGTACCATACTGTACTACCTCTCAGCATCAGTAACCTGTTATAAACCTTAAGCTACTTTACCATACTGTACTACCTCTCAGCATCAGTAATCTGCTATAAACCTTAAGCTACTGTACCATACTGTACTACCTCTCAGCATCAGTAACCTGCTATAAACCTTAAGCTACTGTACCATACTGTACTACCTCTCAGCGTCAGTAACCTGCTATAAACCTTAAGCTACTGTACCATACTGTACCATACTGTACTACCTCTCAGCATCAGTAACCTGCTATAAACCTTAAGCTACTGTACCATACTGTACTACCTCTCAGCATCAGTAACCTGATATAAACCTTAAGCTACTGTACCATACTGTACTACCTCTCAGCATCAGTAACCTGCTATAAACCTTAAGCTACTTTACCATACTGTACTACCTCTCAGCATCAGTAACCTGCTATAAACCTTAAGCTACTGTACTATACTGTACTACCTCTCAGCATCATTAACCTGCTATAAACCTTAAGCTACTGTACCATACTGTACTACCTCTCAGCATCAGTAACCTGCTATAAACCTTAAGCTACTGTACCGTACTGTACTACCTCTCAGCATCAGTAACCTGCTATAAACCTTAAGCTACTGTACCATACTGTACTACCTCTCAGCATCAGTAACCTGATATAAACCTTAAGCTACTGTACCATACTGTACTACCTCTCAGCATCAGTAACCTGTTATAAACCTTAAGCTACTGTACCATACTGTACTACCTCTCAGCATCAGTAACCTGCTATAAACCTTAAGCTACTGTAACATACTGTACTACCTCTCAGCATCAGTAACCTGCTATAAACCTTAAGCTACTGTACCATTCTGTACTACCTCTAAGCATCAGTAACCTGCTATAAACCTGAAGCTACTGTACCGTACTGTACTACCTCTCAGCATCAGTAACCTGCTATAAACCTTAAGCTACTGTACTACCTCTCAGCATCAGTAACCTGCTATAAACCTTAAGCTACTTTACCATACTGTACTACCTCTCAGCATCAGTAACCTGCTATAAACCTTAAGCTACTGTACTATACTGTACTACCTCTCAGCATCATTAACCTGCTATAAACCTTAAGCTACTGTACCATACTGTACTACCTCTCAGCATCAGTAACCTGCTATAAACCTTAAGCTACTGTACCGTACTGTACTACCTCTCAGCATCAGTAACCTGCTATAAACCTTAAGCTACTGTACCATACTGTACTACCTCTCAGCATCAGTAACCTGATATAAACCTTAAGCTACTGTACTACCTCTCAGCATCAGTAACCTGTTTTAAACCTTAAGCTACTGTACCATACTGTACTACCTCTCAGCATCAGTAACCTGCTATAAACCTTAAGCTACTGTAACATACTGTACTACCTCTCAGCATCAGTAACCTGCTATAAACCTTAAGCTACTGTACCATTCTGTACTACCTCTAAGCATCAGTAACCTGCTATAAACCTGAAGCTACTGTACCGTACTGTACTACCTCTCAGCATCAGTAACCTGCTATAAACCTTAAGCTACTGTACCATACTGTACTACCTCTCAGCATCAGTAACCTGCTATAAACCTTAAGCTACTGTACCATTCTGTACTACCTCTCAGCATCAGTAACCTGCTATAAACCTTAAGCTACTGTACCATACTGTACTACCTCTCAGCATCAGTAACCTGCTATAAACCCTAAGCTACTGTACCATACTGTACTACCTCTCAGCATCAGTAACCTGCTATAAATCTTAAGCTACTGTACCATACTGTACTACCTCTCAGCATCAGTAACCTGCTATAAATCTTAAGCTACTGTACCATACTGTACTACCTCTCAGCATCAGTAACCTGTTATAAACCTTAAGCTACTGTACCATACTGTACTACCTCTCAGCATCAGTAACCTGCTATAAACCTTAAGCTACTGTACCATACTGTACTACCTCTCAGCATCAGTAACCTGCTATAAACCTTAAGCTACTGTACCATACTGTACTACCTCTCAGCATCAGTAACCTGCTATAAATCTTAAGCTACTGTACTATACTGTACTACCTCTCAGCATCAGTAACCTGCTATAAACCTTAAGCTACTGTACTATACTGTACTACCTCTCAGCATCAGTAACCTGTTATAAACCTTAAGCTACTGTACCATACTGTACTACCTCTCAGCATCAGTAACCTGCTATAAACCTTAAGCTACTGTACCATACTGTACTACCTCTCAGCATCAGTAACCTGTTATAAACCTTAAGCTACTGTACCATACTGTACTACCTCTCAGCATCAGTAACCTGCTATAAACCTTAAGCTACTGTACCATACTGTACTACCTCTCAGCATCAGTAACCTGCTATAAACCTTAAGCTACTGTACCATACTGTACTACCTCTCAGCATCAGTAACCTGCTATAAACCTTAAGCTACTGTACCATACTGTACTACCTCTCAGCATCAGTAACCTGCTATAAACCTTAAGCTACTGTACCATACTGTACTACCTCTCAGCATCAGTAACCTGATATAAACCTTAAGCTACTGTACTACTGTACTACCTCTCAGCATCAGTAACCTGCTATAAATCTTAAGCTACTGTACCGTACTGTACTACCTCTCAGCATCAGTAACCTGCTATAAACCTTAAGCTACTGTAACATACTGTACTACCTCTCAGCATCAGTAACCTGCTATAAACCTTAAGCTACTATACCGTACTGTACTACCTCTAAGCATCAGTAACCTGCTATAAACCTTAAGCTACTGTACCATACTGTACTACCTCTCAGCATCAGTAACCTGCTATAAACCTTAAGCTACTGTACCATACTGTACTACCTCTCAGCATCAGTAACCTGCTATAAACCTTAAGCTACTGTACCATTCTGTACTACCTCTCAGCATCAGTAACCTGCTATAAACCTTAAGCTACTGTACCATACTGTACTACCTCTCAGCATCAGTAACCTGCTATAAACCCTAAGCTACTGTACCATACTGTACTACCTCTCAGCATCAGTAACCTGCTATAAATCTTAAGCTACTGTACCATACTGCACTACCTCTCAGCATCAGTAACCTGATGTAAATCTTAAGCTACTGTACCATACTGTACTACCTCTCAGCATCAGTATCCTGTTATAAACCTTAAGCTACTGTACCATACTGTACTACCTCTCAGCATCAGTAACCTGCTATAAACCTTAAGCTACTGTACTACCTCTCAGCATCAGTAACCTGCTATAAACCTTAAGCTACTGTACCATACTGTACTACCTCTCAGCATCAGTAACCTGCTATAAATCTTAAGCTACTGTACCATACTGTACTACCTCTCAGAATCAGTAACCTGCTATAAACCTTAAGCTACTGTACTATACTGTACTACCTCTCAGCATCAGTAACCTGTTATAAACCTTAAGCTACTGTACCGTACTGTACTACCTCTCAGCATCAGTAACCTGCTATAAACCTTAAGCTACTGTACCATACTGTACTACCTCTCAGCATCAGTAACCTGTTATAAACCTTAAGCTACTGTACCATACTGTACTACCTCTCAGCATCAGTAATCTGCTATAAACCTTAAGCTACTGTACTGTACTACCTCTCAGCATCAGTAACCTGCTATAAACCTTAAGCTACTGTACCATACTGTACTACCTCTCAGCGTCAGTAACCTGCTATAAACCTTAAGCTACTGTACCATACTGTACCATACTGTACTACCTCTCAGCATCAGTAACCTGCTATAAACCTTAAGCTACTGTACCATACTGTACTACCTCTCAGCATCAGTAACCTGATATAAACCTTAAGCTACTGTACCATACTGTACTACCTCTCAGCATCAGTAACCTGCTATAAACCTTAAGCTACTGTACCATACTGTACTACCTCTCAGCATCAGTAACCTGCTATAAACCTTAAGCTACTGTACTATACTGTACTACCTCTCAGCATCAGTAACCTGCTATAAACCTTAAGCTACTGTACCATACTGTACTACCTCTCAGCATCAGTAACCTGCTATAAACCTTAAGCTACTGTACCATACTGTACTACCTCTCAGCATCAGTAACCTGCTATAAACCTTAAGCTACTGTACCATACTGTACTACCTCTCAGCATCAGTAACCTGATATAAACCTTAAGCTACTGTACTACCTCTCAGCATCAGTAACCTGTTTTAAACCTTAAGCTACTGTACCATACTGTACTACCTCTCAGCATCAGTAACCTGCAATAAACCTTAAGCTACTGTAACATACTGTACTACCTCTCAGCATCAGTAACCTGCTATAAACCTTAAGCTACTATACCGTACTGTACTACCTCTAAGCATCAGTAACCTGCTATAAACCTGAAGCTACTGTACCATACTGTACTACCTCTCAGCATCAGTAACCTGCTATAAACCTTAAGCTACTGTACCATACTGTACTACCTCTCAGCATCAGTAACCTGCTATAAACCTTAAGCTACTGTACCATTCTGTACTACCTCTCAGCATCAGTAACCTGCTATAAACCTTAAGCTACTGTACCATACTGTACTACCTCTCAGCATCAGTAACCTGCTATAAACCCTAAGCTACTGTACCATACTGTACTACCTCTCAGCATCAGTAACCTGCTATAAATCTTAAGCTACTGTACCATACTGCACTACCTCTCAGCATCAGTAACATGATGTAAATCTTAAGCTAGTGTACCATACTGTACTACCTCTCAGCATCAGTATCCTGTTATAAACCTTAAGCTACTGTACCATACTCTACTACCTCTCAGCATCAGTAACCTGCTATAAACCTTAAGCTACTGTACCATACTGTACTACCTCTCAGCATCAGTAACCTGCTATAAACCTTAAGCTACTGTACCATACTGTACTACCTCTCAGCATCAGTAACCTGCTATAAATCTTAAGCTACTGTACTATACTGTACTACCTCTCAGAATCAGTAACCTGCTATAAACCTTAAGCTACTGTACTATACTGTACTACCTCTCATCATCAGTAACCTGTTATAAACCTTAAGCTACTGTACCGTACTGTACTACCTCTCAGCATCAGTAACCTGCTATAAACCTTAAGCTACTGTACCATACTGTACTACCTCTCAGCATCAGTAACCTGTTATAAACCTTAAGCTACTTTACCATACTGTACTACCTCTCAGCATCAGTAATCTGCTATAAACCTTAAGCTGCTGTACTACCTCTCAGCATCAGTAACCTGCTATAAACCTTAAGCTACTGTACCATACTGTACTACCTCTCAGCGTCAGTAACCTGCTATAAACCTTAAGCTACTGTACCATACAGTACTACCTCTCAGCTTCAGTAACCTGCTATAAACCTTAAGCTACTGTACTACCTCTCAGCATCATTAACCTGCTATAAACCTTAAGCTACTGTACCATACTGTACTACCTCTCAGCATCAGTAACCTGCTATAAACCTTAAGCTACTGTACCATACTGTACTACCTCTCAGCATCAGTAACCTGCTATAAACCTTAAGCTACTGTACCGTATTGTACTACCTCTTAGCATCAGTAACCTGATATAAACCTTAAGCTACTGTACTACCTCTCAGCATCAGTAACCTGTTATAAACCTTAAGCTACTGTACCGTACTGTACTACCTCTCAGCATCAGTAACCTGTTATAAACCTTAAGCTACTGTACCATACTGTACTACCTCTCAGCATCAGTAACCTGATATAAACCTTAAGCTACTGTACTACCTCTCAGCATCAGTAACCTGTTATAAACCTTAAGCTACTGTATTATACTGTACTACCTCTCAGCATCAGTAACCTGCTGTAAATCTTAAGCTGCTGTACTATACTGTACTACCTCTCAGCATCAGTAACCTGCTATAAATCTTAAGCTACTGTACCATACTGTACTACCTCTCAGCATCAGTAACCTGCTATAAACCTTAAGCTACTGTACTACCTCTCAGCATCCTTAACCTGCTATAAACCTTAAGCTACTGTACCATACTGTACTACCTCTCAGCATCAGTAATCTGCTATAAACCTTAAGCTACTGTACTACCTCTCAGCATCAGTAACATGCTATAAACCTTAAGCTACTGTACCATACTGTACTACCTCTCAGCATCAGTAATCTGCTATAAACCTTAAGCTACTGTACCATACTGTACTACCTCTCAGCATCAGTAACCTGCTATAAACCTTAAGCTACTGTACCGTACTGTACTACCTCTCAGCATCAGTATCCAGTGGACTGCTACTGTCACATGATGTTCATGGTTATCTCTACCTGAATCTTTGCATCTGTTCAATACTTCAAATTCACTTGAAGCTTTGTAATAATCTGTGCCAGTATCACGATGTGTGTCAGACTGAGTAAGGCTGAGGACAAAACACTTCCATGTGATGTCATTTTTAATTCTCTCTCCCCCTCCAGACACTCTCTCTCCCTCTCCAGACACTCTCTCTCCCCCTCCAGACACTCTCTCTCCCCCTCCAGACACTCTCTCTCCCTCTCCAGACACTCTCTCTCCCCCTCCAGACACTCTCTCCCCCTCCAGACACTCTCCCTCCCCCTCCAGACACTCTCTCTCCCCCTCCAGATACTCTCTCTCCCTCTCCAGACACTCTCTCTCCTCCTCCAGACACTCTCTCTCCCCCTACAGACACTCTCTCCCCCCCAGACACTCTCTCTCCCCCTCCAGTTATATGTTTTGTAACTTTTATGTACAACGACTATATGACTCTGTGCGTCTATCTGCTCCCAGCAGCTGGATGAGATTCTTAGAACTATGGTATTTATTATGTATATAATGAGTATGGGGGGTTTCTCTGGTGTATTAGCTGGTTGAGATTCTTTATATTATAACTATGCTATGTATTATGTATATAATGAGTGGGCTTTGTTCTCTGGTGCAGCAGCTGGATGAGATTCTTAGAACTATGATATTTATTATGTATATAATTGTAACGTATACTCCCTCTCCGGCCTCTAGGTCATCAGGCTGCTGATTATCCATCGTCTCGCGCACCTGCGCTTCATGACACTCTGGACTCCATCACCTCCTTGATTATCTTCCCTATATCTGTCACTCCCCTTGTTTCTCTCCTCAGGTGTTACTGACTCTGTTTTCATGTCGGTGCATTGTTTGTGTTTCGTGTTCATTGTTTCTTTTATTTATTAAAACACTCACTCCCTGAACTTGCTTCCCGACTCTCAGCGCACTCGTTACAATAATGAGTGAGTTTTGTTCTCTGGTGCAGCAGCTGGATGAGAATCTTTATAACTATAATAATCAACTATAACTAACTATAACTATGATAATCAACTATAACTAACTATAACTATGATGCTTTCTAACTATGATAATCAACTATAACTAACTATAACTATAATAATCAACTAGAACTAACTATAACTATGATAATCAACTATAACTAACTATAACTATGATGCTGTCTAACTATGACAATCAACTATAACTAACTATAACTATGATGCTTTCTAACTATGATAATGTACTATAACTAACTAAAACTATGATAATCAACTATAACTAACTATAACTAACTATAACTATGATGCTTTATAACTATGATCATCAACTATAACTAACTATAACTATAATAATCAACTATAACTAACTGTAACTATGATAATCAACTATAACTAACTATAACTATGATAATCAACTATAACTAACTATAACTATGATAATCAAGTATAACTAACTATAACTATAATAATCAACTATAACTAACTATAACTATGATAATCAACTATAACTAACTATAACTATGATAATCAACTATAACTAACTATAACTATAATAATCAACTATAACTAACTGTAACTATAATAATCAACTATAACTAACTATAACTATAATAATCAACTATAACTAACTATAACTATAATAATCAACTATAACTAACTATAACTATAATAATCAACTATAACTAACTATAATAATCAACTATAACTAACTAAAACTATAATAATCAACTATAACTAACTATAACTAACTATAACTATGATAATCAACTATGACTAACTATAACTATGATGCTTTATAACTATGATAATCAACTATAACTAACTATAACTATAATAATCAACTATAACTAACTATAACTATAATAATCAACTATAACTAACTATAACTATGATAATCAACTATAACTAACTGTAACTATAATAATCAACTATAACTAACTATAACTATGATAATCATCTATAACTAACTATAACTATGATAATCAACTATAACTAACTATAACTATGATAATCAACTATAACTAACTATAACTATGATAATCAACTATAACTAACTGTAACTATAATAATCAACTATAACTAACTATAACTATGATGCTTTCTAACCATGATAATCAACTATAACTAACTATAATAATCAACTATAACTAACTATAACTATGATAATCAACTATAACTAACTATAACTATGATAATCAACTATAACTAACTATAACTATAATAATCAACTATAACTAACTATAACTATGATGCTTTCTAACCATGATAATCAACTATAACTAACTATAACTATAATAATCAACTATAACTAACTATAACTATGATAATCAACTATAACTAACTATAACTATAATAATCAACTATAACTAACTATAACTATGATAATCAACTATAACTAACTATAACTATAATAATCAACTATAACTAACTATAATAATCAACTATAACTAACTATAACTATGATAATCAACTATAACTAACTATAACTATAATAATCAACTATAACTAACTATAATAATCAACTATAACTAACTATAACTATAATAATCAACTATAACTAACTATAACTATAATAATCAACTATAACTAACTATAACTATGATGCTTTCTAACCATGATAATCAACTATAACTAACTATAACTATAATAATCAACTATAACTAACTATAACTATGATAATCAACTATAACTAACTATAACTATAATAATCAACTATAACTAACTATAACTATAATAATCAACTATAACTAACTATAATAATCAACTATAACTAACTATAACTATAATAATCATCTATAACTAACTATAATAATCAACTATAACTAACTATAACTATGATGCTTCTAACTATAATAATCAACTATAACTAACTATAACTATAATAATCAACTATAACTAACTATAACTATAATAATCAACTATAACTAACTATAACTATGATAATCAACTATAACTAACTATAACTATGATAATCAACTATAACTAACTATAACTATGATGCTTTCTAACTATGATAATCAACTATAACTAACTATAACTATGATGCTTTCTAACTATGATAATGAACTATAACAAACTAAAACTATGATAATCAACTATAACTAACTATAACTAACTATTACTATGATAATCAACTATGACTAACTATAACTAACTATAACTATGATGCTTTATAACTATGATAATCAACTATAACTAACTATAACTATAATAATCAACTATAACTAACAATATCTATAATAATCAACTATAACTAACTATAACTATGATAATCATCTATAACTAACTATAACTATGATAATCAACTATAACTAACTATAACTATGATAATCAACTATAACTAACTATAACTATGATAATCAACTATAACTATAACTATGATAATCAACTATAACTAACTATAACTATAATAATCAACTATAACTAACTATAACTATAATAATCAACTATAACTAAGTATAACTATGATGCTTCTAACTATAATAATCAACTATAACTAACTATAACTATAATAATCAACTATAACTAACTATAACTATGAGAATCAACTATAACTAACTATAACTATAATAATCAACTATAACTAACTATAACTATGATAATCAACTATAACTAACTATAACTATGATAATCAACTATAACTAACTATAACTATGATAATCAACTATAACTATAACTATGATAATCAACTATAACTAACTATAACTATAATAATCAACTATAACTAACTATAACTAACTATAACTATGATAATCAACTATAACTAACTATAACTATGATAATCAACTATAACTAACTATAACTATGATGCTTTCTAACTATGATAATCAACTATAACTAACTATAACTATAATAATCAACTATAACTAACTATAACTATGATAATCAACTATAACTAACTATAACTATGATAATCAACTATAACTAACTATAACTATGATGCTTTCTAACTATGATAATCAACTATAACTAACTATAACTATAATAATCAACTATAACTAACTATAACTATGATGCTTTCTAACCATGATAATCAACTATAACTAACTATAACTATAATAATCAACTATAACTAACTATAACTATGATAATCAACTATAACTAACTATAACTATGATAATCAACTATAACTAACTATAACTAAGATGCTTTCTAACTATGATAATCAACTATAACTAACTATAACTATAATAATCAACTATAACTAACTATAACTATGATGCTTTCTAACCATGATAATCAACTATAACTAACTATAACTATAATAATCAACTATAACTATAACTATGATAATCAACTATAACTAACTATAACTATAATAATCAACTATAACTAACTATAACTAACTATAACTATGATAATCAACTATAACTAACTATAACTATGATAATCAACTATAACTAACTATAACTATGATGCTTTCTAACTATGATAATCAACTATAACTAACTATAACTATAATAATCAACTATAACTAACTATAACTATGATAATCAACTATAACTAACTATAACTATGATAATCAACTATAACTAACTATAACTATGATAATCAACTATAACTAACTATAACTATGATGCTTTCTAACTATGATAATCAACTATAACTAACTATAACTATAATAATCAACTATAACTAACTATAACTATGATGCTTTCTAACCATGATAATCAACTATAACTAACTATAACTATAATAATCAACTATAACTAACTATAACTATGATAATCAACTATAACTAACTATAACTATGATAATCAACTATAACTAACTATAACTATGATTAACTCTAACTATGATAATCAACTATAACTAACTATAACTATAATAATCAACTATAACTAACTATAACTATGATGCTTTCTAACCATGATAATCAACTATAACTAACTATAACTATAATAATCAACTATAACTAACTATAACTATGATAATCAACTGTAACTAACTATAACTATAATAATCAACTATAACTAACTATAACTATAATAATCAACTATAACTAACTATAACTATGATAATCAACTGTAACTAACTATAACTATAATAATCAACTATAACTAACTATAACTATAATAATCAACTATAACTAACTATAACTAACTATGATAATCAACTATAACTAACTATAACTATAATAATCAACTATAACTAACTGTAACTATAATAATCAACTATAACTAACTGTAACTATGATAATCAACTATAACTAACTATAACTATGATAATCAACTATAACTATAATAATCAACTATAACTAACTGTAACTAACTATGATAATCAACTATAACTAACTATAACTATACTAATCAACTATAACTAACTGTAACTATAATAATCAACTATAACTAACTATAACTATGACAATCAACTATAACTAACTATAACTATGATGCTTTCTAACTATGATAATCAACTATAACTATAATAATCAACTATAACTAACTATAACTATATTAATCAACTATAACTAACTATAACTATAATAATCAACTATAACTAACTATAATAATCAACTATAACTAACTGTAACTATAATAATCAACTATAACTAACTATAACTATAATAATCAACTATAACTAACTGTAACTATAATAATCAACTATAACTAACTGTAACTATAATAATCAACTATAACTAACTATAACTATAATAATCAACTATAACTAACTATAACTATGATGCTTCTAACTATAATAATCAACTATAACTAACTATAACTATAATAATCAACTATAACTAACTATAACTATAATAATCAACTATAACTAACTGTAACTATAATAATCAACTATAACTAACTGTAACTATAATAATCAACTATAACTAACTATAACTATGATAATCAACTATAACTAACTATAACTATGATAATCAACTATAACTAACTATAACTATGATGCTTCTAACTATAATAATCAACTATAACTAACTATAACTATAATAATCAACTATAACTAACTATAACTATAATAATCAACTATAACTAACTGTAACTATAATAATCAACTATAACTAACTGTAACTATAATAATCAACTATAACTAACTATATCTATGATAATCAACTATAACTAACTATAACTATGATAATCAACTATAACTAACTATAACTATGATAATCAACTATAACTAACTATAACTATAATAATCAACTATAACAAACTAAAACTATAATAATCAACTATAACTAACTATAACTAACTATAACTATGATAATCAACTATAACTAACTATAACTATAATAATCAACTATAACTAACTATAACTAACTATAACTATGATAATCAACTATAACTAACTATAACTATGATAATCAACTATAACTAACTATAACTATAATAATCAACTATAACTAACTATAACTATGATAATCAACTATAACTATAACTATGATAATCAACTATAACTAACTATAACTATAATAATCAACTATAACTAACTATAACTATAATAATCAACTATAACTAACTGTAACTAACTATGATAATCAACTATAACTAACTATAACTATACTAATCAACTATAACTAACTGTAACTATAATAATCAACTATAACTAACTATAACTATGACAATCAACTATAACTAACTATAACTATGATGCTTTCTAACTATGATAATCAACTATAACTATAATAATCAACTATAACTAACTATAACTATATTAATCAACTATAACTAACTATAACTATAATAATCAACTATAACTAACTATAACTATAATAATCAACTATAACTAACTGTGTAACTATAATAATCAACTATAACTAACTATATCTATAATAATCAACTATAACTAACTGTAACTATAATAATCAACTATAACTAATTGTAACTATAATAATCAACTATAACTAACTATAACTATAATAATCAACTATAACTAACTATAACTATGATGCTTCTAACTATAATAATCAACTATAACTAACTATAACTATAATAATCAACTATAACTAACTATAACTATAATAATCAACTATAACTAATTGTAACTATAATAATCAACTATAACTAACTGTAACTATAATAATCAACTATAACTAACTATAACTATGATAATCAACTA
The DNA here is from genome assembly GCA_030435695.1 of Brachymystax lenok tsinlingensis. Lineage (NCBI taxonomy): Eukaryota > Metazoa > Chordata > Actinopteri > Salmoniformes > Salmonidae > Brachymystax > Brachymystax lenok. The sequence goes on along the minus strand of CM059804.1, from coordinate 9,165,774 downwards.
TAACTAACTATAACTATGATAATCAACTATAACTAACTATAACTATGATAATCAACTATAACTAACTATAACTATAATAATCAACTATAACAAACTAAAACTATAATAATCAACTATAACTAACTATAACTAACTATAACTATGATAATCAACTATAACTAACTATAACTATAATAATCAACTATAACTAACTATAACTAACTATAACTATGATAATCAACTATAACTAACTATAACTATAATAATCAACTATAACTAACTATAACTATAATAATCAACTATAACTAACTGTAACTATAATAATCAACTATAACTAACTATAACTATGATAATCAACTATAACTAACTGTAACTATAATAATCAACTATAACTATAATAATCAACTATAACTAACTATAACTATAATAATCAACTATAACTAACTATAACTATAATAATCAACTATAACTATAATAATCAACTATAACTATAATAATCAACTATAACTAACTATAACTAACTATAACTATGATAATCAACTATAACTAACTATAACTATGATAATCAACTATAACTAACTATAACTATAATAATCAACTATAACTAACTATAACTATGATAATCAACTATAACTAACTATAACTATGATAATCAACTATAACTAACTGTAACTATAATAATACACTATAACTATAATAATCAACTTTAACTAACTATAACTATAATAATCAACTATAACTAACTATAACTATAATAATCAACTATAACTATAATAATCAACTATAACTATAATAATCAACTATAACTATAATAATCAACTATAACTAACTATAACTAACTATGATAATCAACTATAACTAACTATAACTATGATAATCAACTATAACTAACTATAACTATAATAATCAACTATAACTAACTGTAACTATAATAATCAACTATAACTATAATAATCAACTATAACTAACTGTAACTATAATAATACACTATAACTATAATAATCAACTATAACTAACTATAACTATAATAATCAACTATAACTATAATAATCAACTATAACTATAATAATCAACTATAACTATAATAATCAACTATAACTAACTATAACTAACTATGATAATCAACTATAACTAACTATAACTATAATAATCAACTATAACTATAATAATCAACTATAACTATAATAATCAACTATAACTAACTATAACTAACTATGATAATCAACTATAACTAACTATAACTAACTATGATAATCAACTATAACTAACTATAACTATGATAATCAACTATAACTAACTATAACTATAATAATCAACTATAACTAACTGTAACTATAATAATCAACTATAACTATAATAATCAACTATAACTAACTGTAACTATAATGCTTTATAACTGTGTAGTGTGTATACTGATGTTTTGTTCTGTATTGCAGCAGCTGGATGAGATGTGGCAGGAGCTGCGCTGGATCAATGTTGCCCTGCAGTGTGCCCGCTACAAGCAGCCCTGTGGCGGTGTGCCCATCACCAGCCTGGTCAATGCCAGCAAGCCTGAGTCAGACCAGGGGGCACAGAAGAGTGACTCAGCATCCTCTACCATGGACTACCTACCCACACCATCACCCTCACCTGAGCTACGACCCAGGAAGGCTGTTAGTGGTGAGGAGAATAACACAAACACACACACACACCATCTTGGCTGTCCATCGAAGATGATGATGAAGATGCTCGTCTTGTGGATGGGGGGGTAGGGGTGTGTTAGCACTTCAAGACACCCCCACTCACATCTTTAGGTACGATGCGTACAACAACAACAACAAAATCCCCCTCTCTCTGGAAGTATGTCTTTATTAGATGGTCTAAAGACACACCCCCACTCTACAATCATAGTTTGTTTTGTGTCTGTGTGCAACACTGTCTTGTACATGGACTGTATTTACCTTTATTTAACTAGGCAAGTCAGTTATGAACAAATTCTTATTTTCAACAACAGCCTAGGAACAGTGGGTTAACTGCCTTGTTCAGGGGCAGAACAACAGATTTGTACCTTGTCAGCTCAGGGAATTGAACTTGCAACGTTTTAGGTTACTAGTCCAACGCTCTAACCACTAGGCTACCCTGCCATCCCACTGGACACACACTGGCTGATTCAATGTTGTTTCCACGTAATTTCAATGAAATTATGTTGAACCAACGTGGAATAGACATTGAATTGAACGTCTGTGCCCAATGGGGTGTTTCTGACACTGTCTGTCTGTTTCCTCCCTCAGACTCCCAACTGGGGTCAGATGAGGACGGTTGTTCAGAGGTGTTCCTGCCAACAGACAGCGACTATGACTCCAGCGAGGCCTTGTCCCCCCACGAGCTGTACCTGCTCTACTCTCCCCAACAGGACCTATCCCAGCAGGCTGTGCACGCCCTGGGAGGCAGCGCTCCCGACGTACTGCAGATACACGAGCTAAGGTACAATAACGACCTCTAACCCTGACCCTGATGTACTGCAGATACACAAGCTTAGGTACCACCTTTAACCCTTGACCCTGACGCACTGCAGATACACGAGCTCAGGAAGATAATGACCTCTAACCCCTACACACAAGCTCAGCTAAAGATAGAATTGCTAACCTAAAGAGCTACAACTTTTGTCCTGTCCAGTCCACTTGTGACCCCATAAACCTCTTCTCACCCAGACCCGCCTTTCCCTGCCCCCCCTCTCTCCAAAGACATGTCCTTCTTCAAATCAAATCAAATCAAATTAAATTTTATTTGTCACATACACATGGTTAGCAGATGTTAATGCGAGTGTAGCGAAATGCTTGTGCTTCTAGTTCCAACCATGCAGTAGTATCTAACAAGTAATCTAACAAATTCACAACAACTACCTTATACACACAAGAGTAAAGGAATGAATACGAGTATGTACATATACATATATGGATGAGCGATGGCTGACCAGCATAGGCAAGATGCAGTAGATGGTATGGAGTACAGTATATACACATATATATATATATATGAGATGAGTAATGTAGGATATGTAAACATTATATAAATGGCATTGTTTAAAGTGGCTAGTGATACATTATTTCATCCAGTTATAATTATTAAAGTGGCTAGAGATTTGGGTCGATGGCCGAACGGCATAGGCAAGATACAGTAGATGGTTTAGAGTACAGTGTATACATTTGATATGAGTATGTCGGATACGTAAACATTATATACAAAATTGTTTAAAGTGGCTAGTGATACATTTGTTACATCCAATTCCTATGTTTAAAGTGGCTAGAGATTTAAGTCAGTATGTTGGCAGCAGCCACTCAATGTTAGTGATGGCTGTTTAACAGTCTGATGGCCTTGAGGTATCAAGCTGTTTTTCAGTCTCTCGGTCCCAGCTTTGATGCACCTGTACTGACCTCGCCTTCTGGATGATAGCGGGGTGAACAGGCAGTGGCTCGGGTGGTTGTTGTCCTTGATGATCTTTTTGGCCTTCCTGTGACATCGGGTGGTGTAGGTGTCCTGGAGGGCAGGTAGGTTTCCCCCGGTGATGCGCTGTGCAGTCCTCACTACCCTCTGGAGAGCCTTACGGTTGTGGGCGGAGCAGTTGCCGTACCAGGCGGTGATACAGCCCGACAGGATGCTCTCGATAGTGCATCTGTAAAAGTTTGTGAGTGATTTTGGTGACAAGCCGAATTTCTTCAGCCTCCTGAGGTTGATGATTGAGTTGGATGCGTGCTTGGCCACGCAGTCATGGGTAAACAGGGAGTACAGGAGAGGGCTGAGAACGCACTTGTGGGGCCCCAGTGTTGAGGATCAGCGGAGTGGAGATGTTGTTTCCTACCCTCACCACCTGGGACCGGCCCGTCAGGAAGTCCAGGACCCAGTTGCACAGGGCTGGGTCGAGACCCAGGGTCTCGAGCTTAATGACGAGCTTGGAGGGAACTATGGTGTTAAATGCTGAGCTGTAGTCGATGAACAGCATTCTTACATAAGTATTCCTCTTGTCCAGATGGGTTAGGGCAGTATGCAGTGTGATTGCGATTGCGTCGTCTGTGGACCTATTGGGATGGTAAGCAAATTGGAGTGGGTCCAGGGTGTCTGGCAGGATGGAGGTGATATGATCCTTGACTAATCTCTCAAAGCACTTCATGATGACAGAAGTGAGTGCTACGGGCGATAGTCATTTAGCTCAGTCACCTTAGCTTTCTTGGGAACAGGAACAATGGTGGCCCTCTTGAAGCATGTGGGAACAGCAGACTGGGATAGGGACTGATTGAATATGTCCGTGAACACACCAGCCAGCTGGTCTGCGCATGCTCTGAGGACACGGCCAGGGATGCCATCTGGGCCGGCAGCCTTGCGAGGGTTAACACATTTAAATGTTTTTCTCACATTGGCTGCGGTGAAGGTGAGCCCGCAGGTTTTGGTAGCGGGCCGTGTCGGTGGCACTGCATTGTCCTCAAAGCGAGCAAAGAAGTTGTTTAGTTGGTCTGGGAGCAGGACATCATGGTCCGCGACGGGCTGGTTTTCTTTTGTAGTCCGTGATTGACTGTAGACCCTGCCACATTCCTCTTGTGTCTGAGCTGTTGAATTGTGACTCTACTTTGTCTCTATATTGACGCTTAGCTTGTTTGATTGCCTTGCGGAGGGAATAGCTACACTGTTTGTATTCAGTCATGTTTCCGGTAGCCTTACCCTGGTTAAAAGCAGTGGTTCGCTTTCAGTTTTGCGCGAATGCTGCCATCAATCCACGGTTTCTGGTTGGGGAAGGTTTTAATATTTGCTATGGGTACAACATCACCAATGCACTTGCTAATAAACTCGCTCACGAATCAGCGTATACATCAATGTTGTTGTCAGATGCTATCCGGAACATATCCCAGTCCACGTGCTTGAAGCAATCTTGCAGCATGGAATCAGATTGGTCGGACCAGCGTTGAACAGACCTGAGAACGGGCGTTTCCTGTTTTAGTTTCTGTTTGTAGGCTGGGAGCAACAAAATGGAGTTGTGGTCAGACTTGCCGAAAGGAGGGCGGAGAATAGCCTTGTATGCATCACGGAAGTTGGAATAACAGTGGTCCAGGATTTTACCAGCCCGGGTGGCACATTCGATATGCTGGTAAAATTTCGGGAGCCTTGTTCTTAAATTAGCCTTATTAAAATCCCCAGCCACAATAAATGCAGCCTCAGGATATGTGGTTTCCAGTTTACATAGAGTCCGATGAATTTCTTTCAGTGCCGTCGATGTATCAGCTTGAGGGGGGATGTACACGGCTGTGATTATAATCGAGGAGAATTCTCTTGGTAGATAATGCGGTCTGCATTTGATTGTAATGAATTCTATGTCAGGTGAACAAAAGGACTTGAGTTCCTGTATGTTGTTATGATCACACCACGTCTCGTTAATCATAAGACACACACCCCACCCTTCTTCTTACCAGATAGAAGTTTGTTTCTGTCGGCGCGATCGTGGAGAAACCAGGTGGCTGTACCGACTCGATAACGTGTCCTGAGTGAGCCATGTTTCCGTGAAGCAAAGAACGTTGCAGTCTCGGATGTCTCTCTGAAAGGCAACCCTCGATCGGATTTCGTCTACTTTGTTGTCAAGAGACTGTACATTGGCGATTAAAATACTCGGAGAGGTGCACGATGCGCCCGTCGGCGTAGCTTGACCAAAAGACCGGCGTTTCCCTCTTCTCCGGCGCCGCCGTTGCTTTGAGTAGCCGGGTGCTATCCAGTCTATTGTTGTGTTTGGGTTAGCAAACCGAGAATCCTCTTTGGGAAAGTCGTATTCCTGGTCGTAATGTTGGTAATTGACGTTGCTCTTATATCCAATAGTTCCTCCCGGTTGTATGTAATAAAACTTAATATTTCCCGGGGTAACAATGTAAGAAGTAATACATAAAAAAACAAAATACTGCATGGTTTCCTGAGAACGTGAAGCGAGGCTGCCATCTCTGTCGGCGCCGGAAGCCCCCTCTCTCCAAAGATGTGTCCCTGTCCCCCTCACTCTCCAAAGATGTGTCCCTGTCCCCCTCACTCTCCAAAGATGTGTCCCTGTCCCCCACTCTCTTTTCCTCTATAATCTAATGTTTTGTATTTTTTACAGAGCCTTGAATAGAACCTAATTGATCTTTTTTTTTCCTTTCCAGGTACAGCATCTGCCAGCCCAAAGACCTCCCTCTCTCCCCCGCCTTCCCCCTCTCCCCAGGCCCACTCCTCTCCCCCGCCTTCCCCCTATCCTCCGCCCCACCCCTCTCCCCTGCCCTCATCCTCCCCGAGACCACCCTTTCTTGCACCAAAATCCTGGAGGGTCTCTCCTTCTCCAAGATGACCCAGGACCAGCACTCCTCCACCCCCCTGCGGCCCCTAGCCAACCCCCCAACCAAGCGGAAGCTGCTGTCCAGGAGCCATGGGGCCTCTGGGGCCCAGCAGGGCTACTTCAGTGGGCCCCAGCGCTGGTTGAAGGGCCACAGCGACAGCCACACTGGGTCCCTGTCTGAGGGGGTCTATACCACGCAGAGGGACCCAGACCTGCCCCTGGATCTCCCATCCCCTCAGGGGGAGACATACATTAGTCATGCTTCCTGTGGCCTGGAGGGCAGTGGGGCGGGGCAGAGCGAGCCCAGGCCCCATGTCAGGAGGATCTTTGTGGAACTGTGTAAGGAAACATTGCCTGAGAACAGGGGCTGGGGAGAGGAGGAGAGAGGGGATGAGAGAGGGCCAGGGGTGATGGTGGTTGTCACAGAGGAGGGGTCAGGAGAGGCCGGATATGAAGGAGCGACAGCCCAGGATGTGGACTCAGGCGACCAAACAAACACACAGGTGTCAGAGATCCTCAGCAGCACGCGCTAGGATTGGATGATAATCAGTAACACGCTCTAGGATTGGATGATAATCAGTAACAAGCTCTAGGATTGGATGATAATCAGTAACACGCTCTACGGATTGGATGATGGTTTGGCAAGGTGCTCCAGGGGCTGGTTGCACCAGTTGGGCATAAAAAAATAATGCACGTTCATGAGATTTGATGCTTCAAAATGATGGTTGCTAGGCAACACCCGTTCGTAGGCTGTTACCATCCTCGTGGCGGTTCTAAACTTACCACCACTTCGCCATCACTTCGCAAAGCCCACCACTATGCATGCATGTTTTCTTAACCAGAACTGGATGGATCCATAAAGAATTACGGTGGGAATAGATATCACACATTTAGCATGTTATAATGTAGCATAAATCAAGTGTATTATTTTGCTATTGACTCGCGCTTAGGCAACTCCAAAGGCCTGCGCAGGTTGTAAAATATGAACACGAGACTCACATTCTTTTGAAAATATAGATTGCTATCATGATGAAGAGTCCCAATTTAACACTACGCTTGCTTCCTGCTAGACGTAGAGTCTATGCCCAGGTCACAGCTCATTGAAGGGCTTACGACCAGGTGGTGCAACAGGTATAATTTTTAGGTCCGGCGTAGAGTGCGTTTTACGTTGGACATAGAGTAACGATCCACTTATAACCCGGTGCAACCGGCCCCAGGATTGGACGATGCTCAGGTAAAAAGTCTAGCATTGGCCCATGTTCAGTAACACACTCTAGCATTTGACAGTGGTTCCGTAACAACCTCCAGGATTGGATGACGGCTTAGCAACATGTTCTAGGAGTGGACAATACTGAGTAATACGATTTTGAACGATTGTACAATGGATAATTGATGACATTTGGATGGAGCACTATCATTTTGGAACGTTGCATACAGTACGTATCCCTCCACGTTGTATCCAAATGCACCTTTACCTGTCTGTTTCTGCCTCTATGTGTGTTTGTGTGGGCCTCGTTCCTTCTTTCATCGCTTTCTCTCTGTCCTTCATATCCCTGTGGACAGGCATGCTGAACTGACTCTGAGCTCGTGGACATGTGTAGCTCACAGACTGGACAACCCTTGCCCTCTCTGTACAATGTACTAGAGACTCAAGTTGCTGGCCAACTGTCTGAACTGTAGAACTCATAACCAAGCCAAGGCTCCAACTGTTATGACCTACAGTTGAAGTCGGAAGTTTACATACACTTAGGTGGAGTCATTAAAACTAGTTTTTCAACCACTCCACACATTTCTTGTTAACAAACTATAGTTTTGGCAAGTCGGTTAGGACATCTACTTTATGCATGACACAAGTCATTTTTCCAACAATTGTTTACAGACAGATTATTTCACTTATAATTCACTGTATCACAATTCCAGTGGTTACATACACTAAGTTGACTGTGCCTTTAAACAGCTTGGAAAATTCCAGAAAATGATATCATGGCTTTAGAAACTTCTGATAGGCTAATTGACTTCATTTAGGTCAATTGTAGGTGTACCTGTGGATGTATTTCAAGGCCTACCTTCAAACTCTTTGCTTGACAGAATGGGAAAATCAAAAGAAATCAGCCAAGACCTCATAAAAACAATTGTAGACCTCCACAAGTCTGGTTCATCCTTAGGAGCAATTTCCTAATGCCTGAAGGTACCACGTTCATCTGCACAAACAATAGTATGCAAGTATAAACACCATGGGGCCACGTAGCCGTCATACCGCTCAGGAAGGAGACGTGTTCTGTCTCCTGTACTTTGGTGCGAAAAGTGCAAATCAATCCCAGAACAACAGCAAAGGACATTGTGAAGATGCTGGAGGAAACAGGTACAAAAGTATCTATATCCACAGTAAAACGAGTCCCATACCGCTCAGCAAGGAAGAAGTCACTGCTCCAAAATCGCCATTAAAAAGCCATACTACGGTTTGCAACTGCACATGGGGACAAAGATCATACTTTTTGGAGAAATGTACTCTGGTCTGATGAAACAAAAATAGAACTGTTTGGCCATAATGACCATTGTTATGTTTGAAGGAAAAAGGGGGAGGCTTGCAAGTCGAAGAACACCATCCCAACCGTGAAGCACGGGGGTGGCAGCATCATGTTGTGGAGGTGCTTTGCTGCAGGAGGGACTGGTGCACTTCACAAATAGATGGCATCATGAGGATGGAACATTATGTGGATATATTGAAGCAACATCTCAAGACATCAGTCAGAAAGGTTAAGTGTGGTCGCAAATGGGTCTTCCAAATGGACAATGACCCCAAGCATACTTCCAAAGTTGTGGCAAAATGGCTTAAGGACAACAATGTCAAGGTATTGGAGTGGCCATAACAAAGCCCTGACCTCAATCCTATAGAAAATGTGTGGGAAGAAGTGAAAAAGCGTGTGTGAGCAAGGAGGCCTACAAACCTGACTCAGTTACACTAGCTCTATCAGGAGGAATGGGCCAAAATTCACCCAACTTATTGTGGGAAGCTTGTGGAAGGCTACCCAAAATGTTTGACCCAAGTTAAACAATTTAAAGGCAATGCTACTAAATACTAATTGAGTGTATGTACACTTCTGACCCACTGGGAATGTGATGAAAGAAATAAAATCTGAAATAAATAACTACTATTATTCTGACATTTCACATTCTTAAAATAAAGTGGTGAACCTAACTGACCTAAGACAGGGATTTTTTTACTAGGGTTAAATGAAAAACTGAGTTTAAATGTATTTGGCTAAGGTGTATGTAAACTTCCGACTTCAACTGTATAACCAATGCAACATGAACTAAAGCACTGGTTTACCTTTGCACTTGAATCTCTGTTGATGGCCGCAAGAGCTCGGAGTTTCTATTTCAATTTGATGGGTATTCGTGGTACATTTGTCGATTTACATATTAGATACAAGCCTTATGTTTCTCTACACAGCAAATTGGCCAGTGTTAACTAGTGTTGCTTTTTCAGTGTAGCATTTCTGGTGTTGATTCAGGAGTTAAATGAACACTGTAAATATTTAAAGAACCACAGTGTTGGTGTTAATAAGCAGAGTTGAACCAAAACCACAGGCATCATTATCATATTTCCCAGCATGCTCTATTGCAGGTTGAATTTTAGAATTGTTTGTTTAAATATCTATGTTTTTTGCATGCACATTGATTAATTGATGTTGTTCTATTTAAAGGGCTCAGTGCAGTCAAAAACGTGATTTTCCTGTATTTATATATCTTTCCACACTATGAGGTTGGAATAATACTGTGAAATTGTGAAAATAATGATAATGCCCTTTTAGTGTAAAAGCTGTTTGAAAAGACGCCTGAAATGTCAGCCTGTTTTGGTGGGATGGAGTTTTGGCCTGCATGGTAACATCACCAGGCTGTAAATTAGTTAATAGACCAATAAGAGAGTTCCAAACTACTATGTCAATAACGTCTAGTTTTCAGGTTTTCTCCTCCCAACTCAGACCCCTCTCAAGCTAAAGTCTTGCTTGAGAAATTGCTTTTTGCTAAGATGCTATTTTTGTTTTCTTTTTGACCGTTTTAATTGATAACAATCACAGTAAGGTACTTCATTGTGACCCAGATATGACTTGATAATGAAATAAAAACAGCTGCATTGGACCTTAAAATATAAATAACATCCCTTTTTCTAAAATAATCTAATCTGTTACTTGGACTTAATGCACCCTTTACTGAAATGGTCGTTCCAGTTTAGATTCGTTAGGTAGTCTCATATCTTAGTCTTCCCAACCCTGGGAGTCGGGTATAAAAATGTATACAAAATAGGATATCCCTGTGGCTGGACTCCAATAGGAATTACACATCACTTTGCAAGGCAGCATAATGTGACTTGCAAGCCTGATATGGAGTTTCAGGCCACTGTATCAGGGTAAAACTAGGCCCTCAAAGTAAGGCCTTAGGAAATATTTATTTTATTGTCTAATACAATTACATTTTAATGATAACATTCGCTTAGGATCTCACTTGGTGAAGACCACAGAACTGAAAATGAATGATTGCAACAACCATGTCTCTGTCACTGACTAATACAGTCATGAGTGGTAACTCTACAATTCAATAGAAAGGCAAGGCACTCTGGGAAATATGCAAATAAGGCTTTACACTAAGCAAAGCGTTAATTTAACTCTGAAAAGTGTGGACCTGAACAAATTTGTGAACCCGTACACTTGAGAATTTGCTGTGTAGGTGGCTCAGCATGGATTATAGGCACTCGCAGTGAATGTACTGTCATGGTTTAAAGTTGGTTTTCTGTGGTAATTAATAATGTGTCATTACCATCATGCTAAGTTGGTTCTTTTGTGGTTCTGTTACAACAAAAAGTCAACTGGAGTATCATTTAGAATAACAGTGACATTCTTCATACACTAAAACAGTCACTTTTCACACCTTTCTCAGACGAACAACATTATCTGAAGACCAGCTTTTAATATCAAATCAAATTGTATTTTGTCACATGCTTTGTAAACAACCGGTGTAGACTAACAGTGAAATTCTTACTTACGGGTTCTTCCCAACAATGCAGAGAGAAAAATATAGAAAAATAATAACACAAGGAATAAATACACAATGAGTAATGATCATTTGACTATATACACAGGGTACCAGTACAGAGTCCACATTTTTTTACTTTTATTTAACTAGGCAAGTCAGTTAAGAACAAATTCTTATTTTCAATGACGGCCTAGGAACAGTGGGTTAACTGCCTTGTTCAGGGGCAGAACGACAGATTTGTACCTTGTCAGCTCAGGGATTCGATCTTGCAACCTTTCGGTTACAACCTTTCCGGTTACAAGTCCAACTCTCTAACCACTAGGCTACCTGCCGCCCACATGCAGGGGTAAGAGGTAATTTAGGTAGATATGTACATATACAGTGCATTCGGAAAGTATTCAGACCCCTTTATTTTTTCCACATTTGGTTAAATTACTGCCTTATCCTAAAATTTATTAAATTGTTTTCCTTCCTCATAATCTACACACAATACCCCATAATGACAAAGCAAAAACAGGTTTTTAGACATTTTAGCCTCGAGTCTTCTTGGGTATGACACTACAAGCTTGGCACACCTGTATTTGGGGAGTTTCTCCCATTTTTCGCTGCAGATCCTTTCAAGCACTGTCAGGTTCGATGGGAAGCGTCTCTGCCCAGCTATTTTCAGGTCTCTCCAGAGATGTTCGATCGGGTTCAAGTCCGGGCTCTGGCTGGGCTACTCAAGGACATTCAGAGACTTGTCCCTAAGCCACTCCTGTGTTGTCTTGGTTGTGTGCTTAGGGTCGTAGATCCTGACTAGCCTCCCAGTCCCTGCTGCTGAAAAACATCCCCACAGCATGAATCTGCCACCACCATGCTTCCCGGTAGGGATGGTGCCAGGTTTCCTCCAGACGTGACGCTTGACATTCAGGCCAAAGGGTTCAATCTTAGTTTCATCAGACCAGAGAATCTTGTTTATCATGGTCAGAGTCATTTAGGTGCCTTTTGGCAAACTCCAAGCGGACTGTCATGTGCAAAAAATAGAAGGAAGGAAAGCGCTGCTAAGGTACACAATAGTATGTTTTGGTAGACAGAAGCTGCTAAGGTACACAATAGTATGTTTTGGTAGACAGAAGCTGCTACGGTACACAATAGTATGTTTTGGTAGACAGAAGCTGCTAAGGTACACAATAGTATGTTTTGGTAGACAGAAGGTGCTACGGTACACAATAGTATGTTTTGGTAGACAGAAGGTGCTAAGGTACACAATAGTATGTTTTGGTAGACAGAACGTGCTAAGGTACACAATAGTATGTTTTGGTAGACAGAAGGTACTAAGGTACACAATAGTATGTTTTGGTAGACAGAACGTGCTAAGGTACACAATAGTATGTTTTGGTAGACAGAAGGTACTAAGGTACACAATAGTATGTTTTGGTAGACAGAAGCTGCTACGGTACACAATAGTATGTTTTGGTAGACAGAAGGTGCTAAGGTACACAATAGTATGTTTTGGTAGACAGAACGTGCTAAGGTACACAATAGTATGTTTTGGTAGACAGAAGGTACTAAGGTACACAATAGTATGTTTTGGTAGACAGAAGGTACTAAGGTACACAATAGTAGGTTTTGGTAGACAGAAGGTGCTAAGGTACACAATAGTAGGTTTTGGTAGACAGAAGCTGCTCTTTGGTAAAAGGGGTAAATTGTTCATCAAAAAGAACAGAGGACCAAGGCACTCTACCATAAAGGCCTGATTGGTGGAGTGCTGCAGAGATGGTTGTCCTTCTGGAAGTTTCTCCCATCACCACAGAGGAATTCTGGAGTTCTGTCAGAGTGACCATCGGGTTCTTGTTCACCTCCCTGACCAAGGCCCTTCTCCCTCGATTGCTTAGTTTGGCCGGGCGGCCAACTCTAGGAAGAGTCTTGATGGTTCAAAACGTATTCCATTTAAGAATGATGGAGGCAACTGTGTTCTTGGGGAACTTCCATGCTGCAGAAATGTTTTGGTACCCTTCCCCAGATCTGTGCCTTGATACAATGCAGCAGGTAGCCTAGTGGGGTGGCAGGTAGCCTAGTGGTTAGCGCGTTGGGCCAGTAACCAAAAGGTTTCTGGATTGAATCTCTGAGCTGACAAGGTAAAAATCTGTTGTTCTGCCTCTGAACAAGGCAGTTAACCCACTGTTCCCCGGTAGGCTGTCATTGTAAATACGAATTTACAGACAATTCCTTTGGCTTGTTTTTCTTCTCTGACATGCACTGTCAACTGTGAGACTTTATATAGACTGGTGTCTGCCTTTCCAAATCATGTCCAATCAATTGAATTTACCACAGGTGGACTCCAATGAAGTTGCAGAAACATCTCAAGGATGATCAATGGAAACAGGATGCACCTGAGCTCAAATTTGAGTCTCATAGCAGACGGTCTGAATACTTATGCAAATAAGATATTTCTGTTCTTTATTTTTTATATATTTTCGCTTTGTCATTATGGGGTATTGTGTGTAGATTGATGAGGAAAGTGTTTAATTTAATACATGTAACGTAACAAAATGTGGAAAAAGTGAAGGAGTCTGAATACTTTCCAAATGCGCTGTAGATAGGGCTCAATATCTTTCTAGTATACAGTAGTAAACAGTTATGAATCTTTAAGTGGACTGTAGGTTGCACCTGGGCCAAGTTCTAACAAGCCCATCGTTAAGATACTAATGATGACGAGAGTATTAAACATTCCATAGCGAGCTGCAATTAATTCCAATATCATAGCCCCAATATCCCTATATGTATTTTTGTACTCTCTATTTTAAAACGTTAATAACTTACTATTTTGCATTGAATGCCTACCATTTGTCTTGTACTTGAATCAAATGGAGATGTATTATTTTGTTGGCATGGACTTGTTTTGTACCTGTGTGGACTGTAGCTTGTGTCCAGTTTGAATTTGTGCCCCCCTTGGTTTGGCATGAGAAGGTCAAGGTTTAGAGATCAGGGGTCATGGACTGGTGGGGTCAGAGGTCAGGGAGTAGAGGCTGCACTTTGCATCCTGAACTTTAGTAGCCATGTGGTGTGAAGTTGTGTTTCCATGACACTTTAAGGCTTGTTTTAAACTATGTTTAATCATGAACACTGTAGCTTTATGTTCTTATCCTGTGTTCTCTGGACCAGAGTATTATACTTTCTATAGTATTAATACTCTGTGGTAGAGATGAATACAGCGTATTAGATTCATGTTATTAGAGTAACATTTCCAAGACCAGCTAATAATTGTGCTCATATGAGGTTTACCACGTCATGGATTATATCAGACTAAACTGCACTTTGAACATGCATGTTTATTTGTTTTATATATATATATTTTATGATACATCAAGCTAAAACCCAAACAATACCTTTCTGGTTTTATCAGAGCCGCATTGCACGGGTAAGAGGGAAACCGGAGCTAGCTTTTCAGTTTTTTTAAATCGCAGCTGATTATAAAACATAATTTAAATGTAACGTACCGATCGAGGCCAGCTTTATCGGTAACGATTGTAAAACAAATTGTTGCATTATTATAATATTAATATGACGGAATAGTAATTGTTGACGTTTAAGTTTGGTGTTGCATCAACAGGCTGGTTATGTTTTCCACTTGTCTCTTAAAGAAATACAGTATATATTAGCAACAATGTTTTTATCCATTAGGACAATATGGAGCTAGGCTAGTAATTATTGTGTCCTCTCTTGACAGTGTATAAGCTACCTGTGCATTTACAGGTTGTTGTAAATTAGTACTGATCTCTTAAGAATGCTTATACTCTCACTTTTACTTATCCAAATGACCAAAATCACTATGTTATTGTCCTTATGTGTTGGGCTTTGGGTTTGGGGCTAGGTCTACTACCAAATCCACCAGTCAATGGGGGTAGGTCTACTACCAAATCCACCAGTCAATGGGGGTAGGCCTACTACCAAATCCACCAGTCAATAGGGGTAGGTCTACTACCAAATCCACCAGTCAATGGGGGTAGGCCTACTAACAAATCCACCAGTCAATGGGGGTAGGCCTACTAACAAATCCACCAGTCAATGGGGGTAGGCCTACTAACAAATCCACCAGTCAATGGGGGTAGGCCTACTACCAAATCACCAGTCAATGGGGGTAGGCCTACTAACAAATCCACCAGTCAATGAATATTTCTCAGGAGTAAAAGCATAATCTGTTGATATGAAATATTGAATATTACTATTTTATTGTCCTATTTATTTAGTGATCTATGTCTCCCCACTTCCACACATTTCTATGAGTCATTATGCTACTACTATTATTATTATTATTTAATGGTCGAACAGATAAAAGGCCGCAGATCAGATCAGTCTCAATGTCTTTATGCCATGTGCACATAGTGGGCCAAAATCAAGAGGGATCATCATATCTGTATATTTTGGCATTTCCTGATAAATAGATGAACTGTCATAATTTCCTAAATGAAAAAAAAGCTAATATGTTTGTGGTTGGGGATGATGTCAGTCTTAAAATCACCAGAGTTCCTATAATGTTTGACCAGTTGAAATAATAAACCTTTCCCATGTGGATGTTGTGCACAACACTGCCTCTGTCCGTCACTCTTCACTCACAACACTGCCTCTGTCCATCACTCTTCACTCACAACACTGCTTCTGTCCATCACTCTTCACTCACAACACTGCCCCTGTCCGTCACTCTTCACTCACAACACTGCCTCTGTCCATCACTCTTCACTCACAACACTGCTTCTGTCCGTCACTCTTCACTCACAACACTGCCTCTGTCCATCACTCTTCACTCAGTACACTGCCTCTGTCCATCACTCTTCACTCACAACACTGCCTCGGTCCATCACTCTTCACTCAGTACACTGCCTCGGTCCATCACTCTTCACTCAGTACACTGCCTCTGTCCGTCACTCTTCACTCACAACACTGCCTCTGTCCATCACTCTTCACTCACAACACTGCTTCTGTCCATCACTCTTCCCTCAGTACACCTCCTCTGTCCGTCACTCTTCACTCACTGCACTGCCTCTGTCCATCACTCTCTTTCAGAGTAACCATCGGGTCCTTGTTCACCTTCCTGACCAAGGCCCTTCTCCCCCGATTGCTCAGTTTGGCCGGGCAGCCAGCTCTAGGAAGAGTCTTGGTGGTTCCAAACTTCTTCCATTTAAGAGTGATGGAGCCCACTGTGTTCTTCAGGGCCTTCAATGCTGCAGAAATGTTTTGGTACCCTTCCCTTTTGGTACCCTTTGGTACCCCTTGTGCATCGACGCAATCCAGTCTCGGAGCTCTACAGACAATTGCTTCGTCCTCATGGCTTGGTTTTTGCTCTGACATGGACTGTAACTGTGGGACCTTATATAGACAGGTATATGCCTTTCCAAATCATGTCCAATCAATTGAATTCACCACAGGTGGACTCCAATCAAGTTCTAGAAAAATCTCAAGGATGATCAACAGAAACAGGATGCACCTGAGCTCAATTTCGAGTCTTATAGCGAAGGGTCTGAATACTTATGTAAATAAGATGTTTTATTTGTAATAAATTAGCAAAAATTTCTTAACCTGTTTTCACTTTGTCATTATGGGGTATATTGATGAGGATTTTTTTATTTTATCCATTTTAGAATAAGGCTGTAACATAGCAAAATGTGGATAAAGTCAAGGGGTGTGAAGAATTTCAGAATTTATGTTTTTTATTTTATTTAACCTTTATTTAACTAGGCAAGTCAGTTAAGAACAAATTCTCATTTATAATGACGGCTTACCAAAAGGCTGTCAAGGTTCGTGTGTAGCTGGTGCATGAATAGTCAGGCGTAGGAGAACAGGACTGAGTGAGCAAAGCACTTTACTCAATGAATCAAACGAACAAAACGCTAACCGCGTAATACAAAACACTTTGCCAAACGCAAACAAGCGAGGCAATAATTAAAACGCACCAGCCGGAACGAAGACGGCTGAACAATAAACAATCACACTCAAAGACATGGGGGAAAACAGAGGGTTAAATACACAACAGATAATGATGGGCAAATCAAACCAGGTGTTGTAAAAAACAAGACAAATGGAAAATGAAAAGTGGATCGATGATGATTAGAAGAACGGTGACGTCGACCGCCGAATGCCGCCCGAACGAGGAGGGGAACCGACTTCAGTCCAAGTCATGACAAAGGCAAAAGACCTCCTGCAGGGCAGGGGCTGGGATAAAAATATAAATTAATAAAATAAAAATATAAGTCAAAACACACATCACAACATATACCCAGTGTATATCAACCGTATACCCACTGTATATTTGTATATCTGCTCATTCTCTTATAGATCTATGCTCATTCTACCTAGTTGTATAGAACGTCTGTATATTTTGTTGATATTCTATTGTCTGGATTCTGTCACTAAATGTTGTCTATCACTAGAAGCACCATATCACCAAGTAACATTCTTACTAGGTTGTCTATCACTAGCAGCACCATATAACCAGGTAACATTTTCAGTATGTTGTCTATCACTAACAGCACCACATCAAAGAGTAATATTCTGAGTATGTTGTCTATCACTAGCAGCACCATATAACCAGGTAACATTTTCAGTATGTTGTCTATCACTAACAGCACCACATCAAAGAGTAATATTCTGAGTATGTTGTCTATCACTAGCAGCACCATATAACCAGGTAACATTCTGAGTATGTTGTCTATCACTAACACCACCATATCTCCAAGTAGCATTCTGAGTATGTTGTCTATCACTAACAGCACCATATCACAGAGTAACATTCTGCGTATGTTGTATATCACTAGCAGCACCACATCTCCAAATAGCATTCTGAGTATGTTGTCTATCACTAACAGCACCATATCACAGAGTAACAATCTGAGTATGGTGTATATCACTAGCAGCACCAGATCACAGAGTAACATTCTGGGTATGTTGTCTATCACTATCAGCACCATATCACCAAGTAACATTCTGGGTAAGTTGTCTATCACTGGCAGCACCATATCAATAAGTAACATTCTGAGTATGTTGTCAATAACTAGCAGCACCATATCACCAGGTAACATTCTGACTGTCTTGTCTATCACTAACAGCACCATATCACAGAGTATGTTGTATATTACTAGCAGCACCATATCACCAAGTAACATTCTGAGTATGTTGTCTATCACTAGCAGCACCATATCACCAAGTAACATTCTGAGTATGTTGTCTATCACTAACAGCACCATATCACCAAGTAGCATTCTGAGTATGTTGTCTATCACTAACAGCACCATATCTCCATGTAGAATTCAGAGTATGTTGTCTATCACTAACAGCACCATATCACAGAGTAACATTCTGAGTATTTTGTATATCACTAGCAGCACCATATCTCCAAGTAGAATTCAGAGTATGTTGTCTATCACTAACAGCACCATATCACAGAGTAGCATTCTGAGTATGTTGTATATAACTAGCAGCACCATATCTCCAAGTAGCATTCTGAGTATGTTGTCTATCACTAACAGCACCAAATCACCAAGTAACATTCTGGGTATGTTGTCTATCACTGGCAGCACCATATCAATAAGTAACATTCTGAGTATGTTGTCAATAACTAGCAGCACCATATCACCAGGTAACATTCTGACTGTCTTGTCTATCACTAACAGCACCATATCACAGAGTAACCATATCACAGAGTATGTTGTATATTACTAGCAGCACCATATCACCAAGTATCATTCTGAGTATGTTGTCAATAACTAACAGCACCATATCACCAGGTAACATTCAGAGTATGTTGTCTATCACTAACAGCACCGTATCACCAAGTAGCATTCTGAGTATGTTGTCTATCACTAGCAGCACCATATCTCCAAGTAGAATTCTAAGTATGTTGTCTATCACTAACAGCACCAAATCACCAAGTAACATTCTGGGTATGTTGTCTATCACTGGCAGCACCATATCAATAAGTAACATTCTGAGTATGTTGTCAATAACTAGCAGCACCATATCACCAGGTAACATTCTGACTGTCTTGTCTATCACTAACAGCACCATATCACAGAGTAACCATATCACAGAGTATGTTGTATATTACTAGCAGCACCATATCACCAAGTATCATTCTGAGTATGTTGTCAATAACTAGCAGCACCATATCACCAGGTAACATTCCGAGTATGTTGTCTATCACTAACAGCACCATATCACCAGGTAACATTCAGAGTATGTTGTCTATCACTAACAGCACCGTATCACCAAGTAGCATTCTGAGTATGTTGTCTATCACTAGCAGCACCATATCTCCAAGTAGAATTCTAAGTATGTTGTCTATCACTAACAGCACCAAATCACCAAGTAACATTCTGGGTATGTTGTCTATCACTGGCAGCACCATATCAATAAGTAACATTCTGAGTATGTTGTCAATAACTAGCAGCACCATATCACCAGGTAACATTCTGACTGTCTTGTCTATCACTAACAGCACCATATCACAGAGTAACCATATCACAGAGTATGTTGTATATTACTAGCAGCACCATATCACCAAGTATCATTCTGAGTATGTTGTCAATAACTAGCAGCACCATATCACCAGGTAACATTCCGAGTATGTTGTCTATCACTAACAGCACCATATCACCAGGTAACATTCAGGTAACATTGGGCGGCAGGTAGCCTAGTGGTTAGAGCGTTGGACTTGTAACCGGAGGGTTGCAAGTTCGAATCCCCGAGCTGACAAGGAAAAAAAAAAAAAAAAAAATCTGTCGTTCTGCCCCTGAACAAGGCAGTTAACCCACTGTTCCCCGGGCGCCGAAGACGTGGAAGTCGATTAAGGCAGCCCCCCGCACCTCTCTGATTCAGAGGGGTTGGGTTAAATGCGGAAGACACATTTCGGTTGAAGGCATTCGGTTGTACAACTGACTAATAATGGTGACTTTGAGTATGTTGTCTATCACTAACAGCACCGTATCACCAAGTAGCATTCTGAGTATGTTGTCTATCACTAGCAGCACCATATCTCCAAGTAGAATTCTAAGTATGTAGTCTATCACTAACAGCACCGTATTCCCAAGTATCATTCTGAGTATGTTGTCTATCACTAACAGCACCATATCACCAAGTAGAATTCTGAGTATGTTGTATATCACTAACAGCACCATATCACATAGTAACATTCTGAGTATGTTGTCTATCACTAACAGCACCATATCTCCAAGTAGAATTCTAAGTATGTAGTCTATCACAAACAGCACCATATTTCCAAGTGTCATCTGAGTATGTTGTCTATCACTAACAGCACCGTATCACCAAGTAGCATTCTTAGTATGTTGTCTATCACTAGCAGCACCATATCTCCAAGTAGAATTCTAAGTATGTAGTCTATCACTAACAGAACCGTATTTCCAAGTATCACTCTGAGTATGTTGTCTATCACTAACATCACCATGTAGCATTCTGAGTATGTTGTATATCACTAGCAGCACCATATCACATAGTAACATTCTGAGTATGTTGTCTATCACTAGCAGCACCATATCTCCAAGTAGCATTCTGAGTATGTTGTCTATCACTAACAGCACCATATCACCAAGTAGAATTCTGAGTATGTTGTCTATCACTAGCAGCACCATATCTCCAAGTAGCATTCTGGGTATGTTGTATATCACTAGCAGCACCATATCACCAAGTAACATTCTGAGTATGTTGTATATCACTAACAGCACCATATCACCAGGTAACATTCTGAGTATGTTGTCTATCACTAACAGCACCATATCACCAGGTAACATTCTGAGTATGTTGTCTATCACTAACAGCACCATATCACCAAGTAACATTCTGAGTATGTTGTCTATCACTAACAGCACCATATCACCAGGTAACATTCTGAGTATGTTGTCTATCACTAGCAGCACCATATCACCAAGTAACATTCTGAGTATGTTGTCTATCACTAACAGCACCATATCTCCAAGTAGCATTCTGAGTATGTTGTATATCACTAACAGCACCATATCACCAGGTAACATTCTGAGTATGTTGTCTATCACTAGCAGCACCATATCACAGAGTAACATTCTGAGTATGTTGTCTATCACTAACAGCACCATATCTCCAAGTAGCATTCTTAGTATGTTGTCTATCACTAACAGCACCATATCACCAGGTAACATTCTGAGTTTGTTGTATATCACTAGCAGCATCATATCACCAAGTAGAATTCTGAGTATGTTGTATATCACTAGCAGCACCATAGAAGTCTGATTATGTGTTAATGCACTTGGCAAATAAAGGTGATTCTGATTCTACAACTGCCTCTGCCTGTCACTCTTCACTCAGTTCATTGATTAGTGAAATCACTTCAAGGAGTAGAGACAAAACATATCGTTCAGCATTCCATCCTTAATGGAAGAATCTACTTTATTCTAATTGGTGATAGCACTTTATCAATCTGTTAAAATGAAAACTGTTTTTACCTTTCCTAGTATCAGCTCAAGAGATATTGCAGAGTATTGTGTGTGAGTGGAGTTCTCTCACCAACTTAAATCAGTTCTACCAAATCTCCATCAACATGTTAAATGTGCAACCAGAGGAAAAATATTTCTAGATCACCTGTAATCTACACACAGAGACGCATACAAAGCTCTCCCTCCATTTGGTAAATCCGACCATAATTCTATAGTTCTGATTCCTGCTTACAAGCAAAAATGAAAGCAGGAAGCACCAGTGACTCGGTCTATAAAAAAGTTGTCAGATGAAGCAGATGCTAAACTACAGGACTGTTTTGCTATCACAGACTGGAACATGTTCCGGGATTCCTCCGATGGCATTGAGGAGTACACCACATCAGTCACTGGCTTTATCAATAAGTGCATCGAGGACGTCGTCCCCACAGTGACTGTACGTACATACCCCAACCAGAAGCCATGGATTACAGGCAACATTCGCACTGAGCTAAAGGGTAGGACTCTAACCCAGGACTCTAACCCGGAAGCTTACAAGAAATCCTGCTATGTCCTGCGACAAACCATCAAACAGGCAAAGCGTCAATACAGGGCTAAGATTGAATCATACTACACCGGCTCTGACGCTCGTCTTATGTGGCAGGGCTTGCAAACTATTACAGACTACAAAGCGAAGCACAGCCGAGAGCTGCCCAGTGACACGAACCTACCAGACGAGCTAAATCACTTCTATGCTCGCTTCGAGGCAAGCAACATTGAGGCATGCATGAGAGCATGAGCTGTTCCAGACGACTGTGTGATCACGCTCTCCGTAGCCGACGTGAGTAAGACCTTTAAACAAGTCAACATACACAAGGCTGCGGGGCCAGACGGATTACCAGGACGTGTGCTCCGGGCATGTGCTGACCAACTGGCAGGTGTCTTCACTGGCATTTTCAACATGTCCCTGATTGAGTCTGTAATACCAACATGCTTCAAGCAGACCACCATAGTCCCTGTGCCCAAGAACACAAAGGAAACCTGCCTAGACGACTACAGACCCGTAGCACTCATGTCCGTAGCCATGAAGTGCTTTGAAAGGTTGGTAATGGCTCACATCAACAACATTATCCCAGAAACCCTAGACCCCCTCCAATTTGCATACCGCCCAAACAGATAAACAGACGATGCGAGAATGCTATTCATTGACTACAGCTCAGCGTTCAACACCATAGTACCCTCAAAGCTCATCACTAAGCTAAGGATCCTGGGACTAAACACCTCCCTCTGCAACTGGATCCTGGACTTCCTGACGGGCCACCCCCAAGTGGTGAGAGTAGGTAGCAACACATCTGCCACGCTGATCCTCAACACTGGAGCCCCCAAGGGGTGCGTGCTCAGTCCCCTACTGTACTCCCTGTTCACCCACGACTGCATGGCCAGGCACAACTCCAACACCATCATTAAGTTTGCAGACGACACAACAGTGGTAGGCCTGATCACCGACAATGACGAGACAGCCTACAGGGAGGAGGTCAGAGACCTGGCCTTGTGGTGCCAGGACAACAACCTCTCCCTCAACGTAACCAAGACTAAGGAGATGATTGTGGACTATAGGAAAAGGAGGACCGAGCACGCCCCCATTCTCATCGACTGGACCTCTACACCAGGCGGTGTCAGAGGAAGGCCCTAAAAATTGTCAAAGACCCCAGCCACCCCAGTCATAGACTGTTCTCTCTACTACCGCATGGCAAGGGGTACCGGAGTGCCAAGTCTAGGACAAAAAGACTTCTCAACAGTTTTTTACCCCCAAGCCATAAGACTCCTGAACAGGTAATCAAATGGCTATCTGGACTTTGCATTGTGCCCCCCCCCCGCTGCTGCTACTTTCTGTTGATCATATATGCATAGTCACTTTAACTTTACTTTCATGTACATACTACCTCAATTGCACCGACCAACCAGTGCTCCCGCACACTGGCTAACTGGGCAATCTATCTGCATTGTGTCCCACCACCCGCCAACCCCTTTTTTACGCTACTGTTACTCTCTGTTCATCATATATGCATAGTCACTTTAACCATAACTACATGTACATATACTACCTCAATCAGCCTGACTAACCGGTGTCTGTATGTAGCTACTTTTATAGCCTCGCTACTTTTACAGCCTCGCTACTATATATAGCCTTGCTAATGTATATACTGTTGTTTTTATTTCTTTACGTACCTATTGTTCACCTAATACCTTTTTTACACTGTTGGTTAGAGCCTGTAAGTAAGCATTACACTGTAAGGTCTATACCTGTTGTATTCGGAGCACGTGACAAATAAACTTTGATTTGATTTGATTCTCCTAGCCCTCCTCTCCATTCCTCCCCCTTGCTTAATTCTCAGTTGAATACATCTTTTAAATCACATTTGATTGGTCACATACACATTTTCAGCAGATGTTATTGCGGGTGTAACAAAATGCTTGTGTTCCTAGCTCCAACAGTGCAGTAGTATCTAACAATTCACAACAATACACACAAATCTCAAAGTAAAATATATAAATATTAGGACAAGCAATGTCGGATTGGCATTGACTAGAACACAGAAGAATACGCAACTCAACATTTCAAAGGCCTCCAGATATCAGCATCGGTCTGAAGGCATGGTAACTGGTATCCATGGCAACCACACAAAGGTGCTGTGTGCAGTCCTGATCTGCAATATTTTGTGATGAGAGAGAAGGGGAGAGTTAGAGGAGTGCGAGTGGGTGGATACAGGTTTGTAAAGAGAGACAGGGGAGATGAAAAGGAAAAGAATGGATGCCGATGGATTATTGACATGTATTGTCTGCTCTGCAAATTGCCATGAAGATAGTGAGAAATGACTTCATACAGCATTACGATTATTAGATCATTTTGGCATTAATCCTCAGGAGATTGTAAAACTAAAACAGCAGCACAGAGATTTTATATATATATATATATACTGTATATACACTGGAGCTCTCCAAACAGGTCAGCGACAAAGTTGTGGAGTACAGATCAGGGTTGGGTTAGAAAAAAATATCCCAAACTTTGAACATCCCACGGAGCACCATTAAATCCATAATAATGTTTTTAAAGAATATGGCACCACATTAAACCTGCCAAGAGAGGGCCGCCCACCTAAACTCACGGACCAGGCATGGAGGGCATTAATCAGAGAGGCAACAAAGAGACCAAAGATAACACTGAAGGAGCTGCAATACTCCACAGCGGAGATTGGAGTATCTGTCCATAGGACCACTTTAAGCCGTACACTCCACATAGCTGGGATTTACAGAAGAGTGGCCAGAAAAAAAGCCATTGTTTAAGGAAAAAAATAAGCAAACACGTACGGTGTACACCAGCGGAAAAACATGAAGGAGCTGGAGCAGTTTTGCCTTGAAGAATGGGCAAAATTCCCAGTGGCTAGATGTGCCAAGCTTATAGAGACATACCCCAAGAGACTTGCAGCTGTAATTGGTGCAAAAGGTGGCTCTACAAAGTATTGACTTTGTAGAGCCAACCCCCCCAAAAATCTATTTTAATTCCAGGTTGTAAGGCAACAAAATAGGAAAAATGCCAAGGGGGGTGAAGACTTTCGCAAGCCACTGTAAATACATACATATACACAGACATACATATATATACACATATATTTTTTTTAAATATATTTTCCTTTATTACTTTCCAACCCTACCACCCCTACCCTAATTGGAGTAAACTAGTGAACAAAAAAACTTCTACTCCCAGCTTATACGTACTATATACATTTTATAGACACAGTCTATTACACAATAGTTTTATTTTGTTTGTTTTTACTCCTGTCCTCTACCCTCAACCTCTCCCATTTATTTCCGATGTCCATCTGGTTTGATTTCTATTTGCCATATCTTTCAAACTGTGCTCTTTCACAAAAGTTCTTAACCTATATACGTTTTAGGGACACAGTATGTTTTACATGAGTTATCTATTATTAGTTGTTATTAGTCCCACCCTTCAGCTCCATTCAACCCCTCCCATCTATCGCTTAACAAATCAAATCAAATCAAATGTATTTATAAAGGCCCCCTTACATCAGCTGATGTCACATGCTGTACAGAAACCCAGCCTAAAACCCCAAACAGCAAGCAATGCAGGTGTAAAAGCACGGTGGCTAGGAAAAACTCCCTAGAAAGGCCAAAACCTAGGAAGAAACCTAGAGAGGAACCAGGCTGTGAGGGTTGGCCAGTCCTCTTCTGGCTGTGCCGGGTGCAGATTATAACAGAACATGGACAAGATTTTAAAATGTTCATAAAACAGGCAGAACAGTTGAAACTGGAGAAGCAGCACGGCCAGGTGGACTCGGGACATCAAGGAGTCATCAGGCCAGGTAGGCCTTGAGGAATGGTCCTAATGCTCAGGTCCTCAGAGAGAGAGAGAGAGAAGAAGAAAAAAGAAAGAAAGAGAGAGATAATTAGAGAGAGCATACTTAAATTCACACAAGACACCAGATAAGAGAAGAAATACTCCAGATATAACAGACGGACCCTAGCCCCCCGACACATAAACGCCTCCTTTCGTGCGGGCTTGTTTCTCTGTTGTTTGGTGGACTTTCGACTCAGTTGGCAATTACGTGTGTGTTGGCAATTATTCTCGTCCTGTTTGGGCCACCTTTGTTTTTGTGTGCTGCTGTTGAGTTTGGGGCGTTGGTATTACGCGCCGCAATAAATAAGGATTTATTCTCCCTACAACCTGCTCTCTGCACCTGACTCCACACCCACCACTCCTAGCTGTCGTGACAGAAGCCTGCACCTTCAGCATGGAGTCAGCAGGAGCAGCGACTCCCCCTCTTCCATCGATGGAGGAGCGTGTCCTCCACCACACCACCGTCCTCCACCGGATCGGGTCGGCAATGGACCAGATGATGGAGAGAATGGACCGATGGGAGAGCAGTGGTCTCCTTCCCTCGCCCGCCCAACCTTCCCCGCCTCATCAGACTCCTCCGGTGGCGTCCGGATCCAGCTCGCTCCGTCTCGCCCCCCCTAGGGAGTACGATGGGACGGCGGCTGGATGTAAGGGGTTCCTGCTCTAGTTGGAGTTGTACCTGGCCACCGTCCGCCCGACTCCCTCTGGAGAGGAGAGCGTGAGCGCCCTCGTCTCCTGTCTGACGGGTAGAGCCCTGGAATGGGCAAACGCAGTATGGGATAACACTAAGGCCGACGCGCTGTCCCGTCTCTATGACACCGAGGAGCGGTCCATCGAGCCTACTCCCATCCTTCTTGCGTCATGTCTGGTAGCACCGGTGGTATGGGAGGTGGACGGGGATATCGAGCGGGCACGGCGGTTGGAACCTGCGCCTCCTCAGTGTCCTACAGGTCGCCAGTACGTGCCGCTTGGTGTTCGTGACCAATTGATTCGATGGGCTCATACGCTACCCTCTTCGGGTCATCCTGGTATTGAGAGGACAGTGCGGGGTCTTAGGGGGAAATACTGGTGGCCCACGTTGGCTAAGGACGTGAGGTTTTATGTCTCCTCCTGTTCGGTGTGCGCTCAGAGTAAGGCTCCTAGACACCTGCCTAGAGGGAAGTTACAGCCCCTCCCCGTTCCACAACGGCCGTGGTCTCACCTGTCGGTGAATTTCCTCACGGACCTTCCTCCGTCCCAGGGGAACACCACGATCCTGGTCATTGTGGATCGGTTCTCTAAGTCCTGTCATCTTATCCCGTTGCCCGGTCTCCCTACGGCCCTACAGACTGCGGAGGCCCTGTTTACCCACGTCTTCCGGCACTACGGGGTGCCTGAGGACATCGTTTCTGATCGGGGCCCCCAGTTCACGTCCCGAGTGTGGAGGGCGTTTATGGAGCGTCTGGGGGTCTCGATCAGCCTGACCTCAGGTTTTCACCCTGAGAGTAATGGGCAGGTGGAGAGAGTGAACCAGGAGGTGGGTAGGTTTCTGAGGTCGTATTGCCAGGACCGGCCCGGTGAGTGGGCGAGGTACGTCCCATGGGTGGAGGTGGCGCAGAACTCACTCCGTCACTCCTCCACAAACATGTCACCGTTCCAGTGCGTGTTGGGCTACCAGCCGGTCCTGGCACCATTTCATCAGAGCCAGACTGAAGCTCCTGCGGTGGAGGAGTGGGTGCAGCGCTCAAGGGAGACCTGGAGAGCCGTCCAGGAGTCACTTAAACAGGCTGGAGGGCGGCAGAAGAGGAGCGCTGACCGTCACAGCAGTGAGGCCCCCGTGTTCGCACCGGGGGACCGAGTCTGGCTCTCGACCCGGAACTTGCACCTCCGCTTGCCCTGCCGGAAGCTGTGCGCCGCAGTGTGTGGGGCCATTTAAAATCCTGAGGAGGATAAACGAGGTGTGTTATAGGCTACAGCTTCCATCTCACTACCGTATTAACCCCTCGTTTCATGTGTCTCTCCTCAGGCCGGTGGTAGCTGGTCCCCTGCAGGAAGGTGAGGTGCCGGAGGTCCCTCCACCCCCTTTTGGACATCGAGGGTTCCCCGGCGTACACAGTCCGCTCCATTCTGGACTCTAGGCGCCGGGTGAGGGGCCTGCAGTACCTCGTGGACTGGGAGAGTGCGGTCCGGAGGAGAGGTGCTGGGTGCCGTGGCGGATATCTTGGATCCGTCACTACTGGTGGAGTTTCACCGCCTTCAACCGGATCGCCCCGCGCCTCGCCCTCCGGGTCGTCCTCGAGGCCGCTGTTGGCGCGCGGGAGCCGCGCGTCAGGAGGGGGGTACTGTCACGACTTCCACCGACAGTGGCTCCTCTGCCTGTTTGGGCGGCGTTCGGCGGTCGTCGTCACCGGCCTATTAGCTGCCACCGATCCTCCTTTCTATGTATTGATTTTGTTATTGTTTGCACCCGTTTTGTGTTTGTATTTTCTAGGGCTATTTAAGCCGGTCAAGCACGCCTCCTTTTGTGCGGGCTTGTTTCTCTGTTGTTTGGTGGACTTTCGGCTGACGTGTGTGTTGGCAATTATTCTCGTCCTGTTTGGGCCACCTTTGTTTTTGTGTGTTGCTGTTGAGTTTGGGCCGTTGGTATTACGCGCCGCAATAAATAAGGATTTATTCTCCCTACAACCTGCTCTCTGCGCCTGACTCCACACCCACCACTCCTAGCTGTCGCGACATCCAGTGCCTTTCCGTTCACCTTCACACTCCTGGGCCAGACTACACTCAGTCATAGGACCTACTGAAGAGATGAGTCTTCAATAAAGACTTAAAGGTTGAGACAGAGTCTGCGTCTCTCACATGGATAGGCAGACTATTCCATAAAAATGGAGCTCTATAGGAAAAAGCCCTGCCTCCAGCTGTTTGCTTAGAAATTCTAGGGACAGTAAGGAGGCCTGCGTCTTGTGACCGTAGCGTACGTGTAGGTATGTACGGCAGGACCAAATCGGAAAGATAGGTAGGAGCAAGCCCATGTAATGCTTTGTAGGTTAGCAGTAAAACCTTGAAATCAGCCCTTGCCTTAACAGGAAGCCAATGTAGAGAGGCTAGTACTGGAGTAATATGATCAAATTTTGGGGTTCTAGTCAAGATTCTAGCAGCCGTGTTTAGCACTAACTGAAGTTTATTTAGTGCTTTATCCGTGTAGCCGGAAAGTAAAGCATTGCAGTAGTCTAACCTAGAAGTTACAAACGCATGGATTAACTTTTCTGCATCATTTTTGGACAGAAAGTTTCTGATTTTTACAATGTTACGTAAATGGAAAAAAGCTGTCCTTGAAACAGTCTTGATATGTTCGTCAAAAGAGAGATCAGGGTCCAGAGTAATGCCGAGGTCCTTATTTGAGACGACTGTACAACCATTCAACAGAAGATCTCTTTGTTTCTTGGGACCTAGAACTAGCATCTCTGTTTTGTCAGAGTTTAAAAGTAGAAAATGTTCCGCCATCCACTTCCTTATATCTGAAACACAGGCTTCCAGGGAGGGCAATTTTGGGGCTTCACCATGTTTCATCGAAATGTACAGCTGTGTGTCATCCGCATAGCAGTGAAAGTTAACATTATGTTTCCGAATGACATCACCAAGTGGTAAAATATATAGTGAAAACAATAGTGGTCCCAAAACAGAGCCTTGAGGAACACCGAAATTTACAGTTGATTTGTCAGAGGACAAACCATCCACAGAGACAAACTGATATCTTTCCGACAGATAAGATCTAAACCAGGCCAGAACTTGTCCATGTAGACCAATTTGGGTTTCCAATCTCTCCAAAAGAATGTGGTGATCGATGGTATCAAAAGCAGCACTAAGGTCTAGGAGCACGAGGACAGTTGCAGAGCCTCGGTCTGACGCCATTAAAAGGTCATTTACCACCTTCACAAGTGCAGTCTCAGTGCTATGATGGGGTCTAAAACCAGACTGAAGCGTTTCATATACATTGTTTGTCTTCAGGAAGGCAGTGAGTTGCTGCGCAACAGCTTTTTCTAAAATTCTTGAGAGGAATGGAAGATTCGATATAGGCCAATAGTTTTTTTATATTTTCTGGGTCAAGGTTTGGCTTTTTTTAAGAGAGGCTTTATTACTGCCACTTTTAGTGAGTTTGGTACACATCCGGTGGATAGAGAGCTGTTTATTATGTTCAACATTGGAGGGCCAAGCACAGGATGCAGCTCTTTCAGTAGTTTAGTTGGAATAGGGTCCAGTATGCAGCTTGAAGGTTTAGAGGCCATGATTATTTTCATCAATGTGTCAAGAGATATGGTACTATAAAACTTGAGTGTCTCTCTTGATTTTATGTCCTGGCAAAGTTGTGTGGACTCAGGACAACTGAGCTTTGGAGGAATACGCAGATTTAAAGAGGAGTCCGTAATTTGCTTTCTAATGCTCATGATCTTTTCCTCAAAGAAGTTCATGAATGAATCATTGCTAAAGTGAAAGCCATCCTCTCTTGGTGAATGCTGCTTTTTAGTTAGCTTTGCGACAGTATCAAAAGTAAATTTTGGATTATTCTTATTTTCCTCAATTAACTTGGAAAAATAGGATGATCGAGCAGCAGTGAGGGCTCTTCGATACTGCACGGTACTGTCTTTCCAAGCTAGTCGGAAGACTTCCAGTTTGGTGTGGCGCCATTTACGTTCCAATTTTCTGGTAGCTTGCTTCAGAGCTCGGGTATTTTCTGTATACCAGGAAGCTAGTTTTTTATGGCAAATGTTTTTTGTTTTTAGGGGTGCGACTGCATCTAGGGTATTGCGCAAAGTTACATTGAGTTCCTCAGTTAGGTGGTTAACTGATTTTTGTTACTAAGCTCCTAACAACGCAGTCAAACAAGTACATCAAAAATAAGAAACACATCACTGTAACAGTAATGCAACCTATACGTATATAGACCTCCCGAGTGGCGCAGTGGTCTAAGGCACTGCAACTCAGTGCGAGAGGCGTCACTACAGACCCTGGTTCGATTTCAGGCTGTATCACAACTGGCTGTGATTGGGAGTCCCATAGGGTGGCGCACAATTAACCCAGTGTTGTTAGGGTTTGCCCCGGGACTGGCTGTCATTGTAAATAAGAATTTGTTCTTAACCGACTTGCCTAGTTAGATATATTAGAGTGAGTTATGTAAAGAATCCAGTATATCAATAAATATGCAGTGTGTATAAACAGTGGAACTATTAGGCAATGTACAGTAGTAGATATATTATGTTGAGGATACAGTATTTAAATACATAGTATGATACAGGAAGTGTCCATTGGTTTAATGTCTCTGTAACATGGGACAGAAGTGTTGGCTGTGTGTGTGTGTAGACTTCCAATATACAGTTAGGTTCTAATTAAAAAGAGTAAAAGCTCATGGATGATTATTAAAGCTCAAACCAAGTTTATTCACCCAATGGGTCAGACAGCTAAACAGACCAAGACATAAGCACTGGTATTTAACCCTTTCTCCTATGTTGAGTCTCTTCCTTACACATCTGAACAGCCAATACACCTCTGTTGCTAGACAGAACTTTAGTGATATCTGTTCTTCCTCACTTCATCTGACCTGACCTCTGCCCAAATTCCTCACTCCTCCCCAACTCACGGCTGTCCTGTTGACTCGTAGCAGACTGTGGCCCTTCTCCTTCCCATAGAATCCCTGATGTCTAACAATAACATATTCTGACAGAATGTAAATGTTCTACATTCCCCTCTCTCCCTCAGTGACAGGAATAAGGATATTTCATATTTTAAAGTTTAGAAGTCAGAACCCATCAATACAATATACAGTATATGGACTACTGTATATTCTTTGATTATTTAGCATAAGCAGCCGAGAACACATTCTATTTTACTTTATAAAACTGGTTGTTTGGATCCTGCATGCTGATTAGACGAGCAGCGTTCCAAGCCGTGCTGTATTCAATAACGTGCAACTCTGTCATGACTTCCACCGAAGTCGGTCCCTCTCCTTGTTCGGGCGGCGTTCGGCGGTCGACGTCACCGGTTTTCTAGCCATCGCCGATCCACTTTTCATTTTACATTGGTTTTGTCCTTGTTTTACACACCTGGTTTCAATCCCACAATTACTTATTCATTATTTAACCCTCTGTTCCCCCATGTTTGTTTGTGAGTGTTTGTTTATTGTATTGCGGTCCGTTATGTTGGGCTTGGCTATATGTTGACGTGTATTGTGATTAATTTTTGAGTAAAATTGCTAAATTTACTCATATCTGCTGTCCTGCGGCTGACACAGAGTTACACAGAGTTACACATGGAATAAACAAACGTACAGTGGAAAACACTACCATCAGACACACATAACTGAACCACCTATCACACTTTCACAAAAAACATGAAGACATGGCTAAAGGTCAATCAGATTTGTGAACATAATCCCTAGCTGTGTATTGCCGCTTTCCATGTTGTCTGTAGCTTGTGAGGTGTGGAAACACTTTGTTGCTTTTATGGATTTTGTCTTGATGCTATTTGTGCTATGTTTCTCTGTCTGCATGCTCTGTCTTGTTGTGCTATGTTGCTCTGTCTGCATGCTCTGTCTTGTTGTGCTATGTTGCTCTGTCTGCATGCTCTGTCTTGTTGTGCTATGTTGCTCTGTCTGCATGCTCTGTCTTGTTGTGCTATGTTGCTCTGTCTGCATGCTCTGTCTTGTTGTGCTATGTTTCTCTGTCTGCATGCTCTGTCTTGTTGTGCTATGTTGCTCTGTCTGCATGCTCTGTCTTGTTGTGCTATGTTTCTCTGTCTGCATGCTCTGTCTTGTTGTGCTATGTTTCTCTGTCTGCATGCTCTGTCTTGTTGTGCTATGTTGCTCTGTCTGCATGCTCTGTCTTGTTGTGCTATGTTGCTCTGTCTGCATGCTCTGTCTTGTTGTGCTATGTTGCTCTGTCTGCATGCTCTGTCTTGTTGTGCTATGTTGCTCTGTCTGCATGCTCTGTCTTGTTGTGCTATGTTGCTCTGTCTGCATGCTCTGTCTTGTTGTGCTATGTTTCTCTGTCTGCATGCTCTGTCTTGTTGTGCTATGTTTCTCTGTCTGCATGCTCTGTCTTGTTGTGCTATGTTGCTCTGTCTGCATGCTCTGTCTTGTTGTGCTATGTTGCTCTGTCTGCATGCTCTGTCTTGTTGTGCTATGTTGCTCTGTCTGCATGCTCTGTCTTGTTGTGCTATGTTGCTCTGTCTGCATGCTCTGTCTTGTTGTGCTATGTTTCTCTGTCTGCATGCTCTGTCTTGTTGTGCTATGTTTCTCTGTCTGCATGCTCTGTCTTGTTGTGCTATGTTTCTCTGTCTGCATGCTCTGTCTTGTTGTGCTATGTTTCTCTGTCTGCATGCTATGTCTTGCTTGTCCTATGTTGCTCTGCGGGTGCTCACTGCTCATGGATTGTCTGTATTGTAATTGTTTTTAATAACCTGCCCAGGGACTGCGGTTGAAAATTAGCCGGCTGGCTAAAACCGGCACTTTTACTGAAACGTTGATTAATGTGCTCTGTCCCTGTAAAAATGAAAAAATAAACTCAAACAGTCAACAACATAATAGAAAAAAAAGTCTATATACAATGTGTGCAAATGGCATAAGGAAGTAAGGCAAAAATAGGCCATAGTAGCGAAGTAATTACAATTTAGCAAATTAACACGGGAGTGATAGATGTGCAGATGATGATGTGCAAGTAGAAATACTGGTGTGCAAAAGAGCAAAAAATAAGTAAATAAAAACAATATGGGGATGAGGTAGGTAGTTGGATGGGCTATTTACAGATGGGCTGTGTACAGCTGCAAAAATAATGAATGCCGTATGTCCACCAGAAGCACATGCGTTTTGCCCTATGTCGTTTTTGCAGGATGTCTAGTCCGCATTTTCCGTACTTGTGCTTTGCAAGGCTGCAGAAAGGTTTGCAGCGTGGAGAAGGTTGTTTTTGCTGTCTCTGGGTTCCCTGCTGTGTTCGACCAAAGAGCAGATTGCTACCGGGACCTCAATGCTAAAAATGTTGCATGGAGACAGACACATTACCGATACGATTGGATTACCTGGTCAGTTGAATATGAAATAATACGCTGGAAAGTGGAAGCTAGGTGCTGGCAAATACTTAGCTAAACCATCTAGCAAAGTGGTTAGCTTTGTAGTTCGATAGCTAGCTAGCTAACTGGCTTGACTGTTTATTAATTTCTGTTTGTTCCAACGCATGGTAAAGCAACACGCGACTTGAAAATATTGAACATATGCGGTACACAGAACGCACCGCAGCCTAGTGCGGCATCCCCAAAGCGCCAGTGTTGCAGACTGCGCCATTGAAATTGAATGACTTCTGCTAGAACGCAAAGAGTTTGACGCATCTGGTAGACATGAGGATTAAGGACACGAGTCTGTAGCAATATGACAAAAATAACCAGATCTTTGTCTGGACTATATCTTCTGGTGGAAGATTGAAATTGTATGAATTGACTCTTAATAAATAAGAGCCCAAATCTTAACGAACCCAAGAATGCCACCATATCCGTCTCCTCTCTCACTGCTCCTCTTACAGCTTCTCTCCCCTTTCCATAACCCTCTCCCGGCCCCACACCCCTCTTCCTGCTCCACACCCCCCTTCCTGCTCCACACCCCTCTTCCCGCCCCACACCCCTCTTCCCGCCCCACCCCCTCTTCCTGCTCCACCCTTCCTGCTCCCCTTCCCGCCCCACACCCTCTTCTTCCCGCCCCACTTCCTGCCCCACACCCTCTTCCTGCTCCACCCCCCTTCCTGCTCCACACCCCTCTCCTTGCTGGCGGGTGGCACAGTGTTCTGTAGTTCAGGGGACGCCATGTGGGAGTGTGTGATGGTGAGGTGTGAACCGACTGGAATTTCACACCACTGTTGGCAGGGAATATTCCCCGTTGGAGCACTCGGAGCTCTCGGGAGTGCTGTTCCAAGCCACAGGATCGCGGCCCGAGAGCTGCCCTTGCTAGCTGCAGAGCCAAAGGGGGTTGGCACTCTCACAGTGGCCTGTCAGAAAGGGGACTGCAGTCTATCTATCTATCCATCCATCCATCCATTCATCCCTTCATCAATCAGTCTCTCTATCCATCCCTCTCTCTACCTTTGCAAGGTCAAGGGCAGAGCAGCAGACAGTGCTTGGCAGTAAGAGATCTGCACACAATGTTCTTTTTCTTTTCTGCTCTCACTCTCTCTATCACTATCCATCACTCTATCCATCTCAATGCAAAACAATGCATTGCAAAACAAGTCCATGAAGAGAGAGAAGGAATTTGAAATATTGCAAAGTAGCGTTGTGTAATTCTGTAATTCTGTAATTCTAGTGTTTCTTTGAAATGATAATATGTTCGGTCAGGTTTGAACAACAGCGAGCGAGAGAAAGAGGGAAATGGGTGGAAGACAGACACTACTCTTTATGTGTGTTTCTTTTTGTGTGTGCGAATGTGTGTGTTTATGAACTGACCCTTGGCTGCCTCCTTGAAGCCTTCGCACCCAAATGGACCGTCCAAATTGCCCTGTTGTCAGCTCATCAAAGGTCTGCGAGGGGAATTACAAAAAAACAAAACAAATGCCGTTTCTATCTTTATCTAGCTGGGTCACGAAGGTAGCAAGTAACTTTTCTCTCTCGACCTGGGAGGCCTGTTGATTCACCACTAAGATTAACAAGACTTTGTATTTGAACATCAAAGTACACATGTACTGTATTTTGGTGTGTGTGTGTGTGCGCTGGCATCCATGGGTCCATTGTGTGTTTGTGTGTAACGTGTGTGTGTGGCATTATTGCAGGCCACTGCTTCAGACAATGTCTCCACAGCGGTGGAACAGCCAGTGATATACTGCTCCGGGCTGTATCGCAGTAATTTTCTGGAAAATCAAAGGGCAAAATCTGATTGAAAACATGTGGATCTCTGTCCGTAGTGGAAAGACGAGGGAAAAAACACACACTCAAGGAGCAAATTGGAATATACAGATAGTCACAATGACTATGGGGCTTTGTTTGGTGATAACAGAAGCTGATACTCAGAAGTCTATAAATGACGTAATGTTTATACCTCAAACCCAATGATGAAAACTCACAAATGTATTTCCTCATGCCACCATTTAGCCTGCACATAGGCCAACTAAACCAGAAAAACACTTTGATTCAGCACTGGCACATTCGTTTAGAAGATAGACTGTCTGTTGCACTGTTGGACTGCACTTAAATATAGGCTAGCTTGTTCTGCAATGGCTCGGTATGGTTCTACTAAGCTATAGTATTCATCCCCCTTGGTGTTTTTCCTATTTTGTTGCATTACAATCTGTAATTGAAATAGATTTTTATTTGGATTTAATGTAATGGACATACACAAAATAGTCCAAATTGGTGAAGTGAAATGAAAAAAATACAACCCCTCTCCTTGCTGGCGGGTGGCACGGTGTTCTGTAGTTCAGGGGGACACCATGTGGGAGTGTGTGATGGTGAGGTGTGAATCGACTGGAATCTCACACCACTGTTGGCAGGGAATATTCCCTGTTAGAGCACTCGGAGCAACAATGCAACAAAACAACAACAACAAAAAATGAAAAGAGGTACGTGGACTGGGATATGTTCCCGGATAGTCTCAGACAACAACATTGATATATACGCTGATTCCGTGAGCGAGTTCATTTGCAAGTGCATCGGTGATGTTGTACTCACAGTGACTGTTAAAACCTTCCCCAACCAGAAACCGTGGATTGATGGCAGCATTCGCGCAAAACTGAAAGCGCAAACCACTGCTTTTAACCAGGGTAAGGCGACCTGAAACATGACCGAATGCAAACAGTGTAGCTATTCCCTCCGCAAGGCAATCAAACAAGCTTAGCGTCAGTATAGAGACAAAGTAGAGTCGCAGTTCAACGGCTCAGACACGAGACGTATGTGGCAGGCTCTACAGTCAATCATGGATTACAAAAAGAAAACCAGCCCCATCGCGGATACCGACGTCTTGCTCCCAGACAAACTAAACAACTTCTTTGCTCACTTTGAGGACAATACAGTGACACTGACACGGCCCGCTACCAAAACCTGCGGGCTCTCCTTCACCGCAGCCAACGTGAGTAAAGCATTTAAACGTGTTAACAGTCGTAAGGCTGCCAGCCCAGACGGCATCCCTAGCCGCGTCCTCAGAGTATGCGCAGACAAGCTGGCTGGTGTGTTTACGGACATATTCAATCAAGAGAAGGTGGAAAGTTTTAAGTTCCTCTGCGTACAGAGCCTCAACAGCGCTTCTTCAACCTCAGGAGGCTGAAGAAATTTGGTTTGTCACCAAAAACACTCACAAACAAGGACCACCCAAGTCACTGCCTGTTCTCCCCGCTATCATCCAGAAGACGACGTCAGTACAGGTGCATCAACAGCTTCTATCTCAAGGCCATCAGACTGTTAAACAGCCATCACTAACATTGAGTGGCTGCTGCCAACATACTGACTCAAATCTCTAGCCACTTTAATAATTAAAAATTGCATGTAATAAATGTATCACTAGTCACTTTAAACAATGCCACTTTATATAATGTTTACATACCCTACATTACTCATCTCATATGTATATACTGTACTCTATACCATCTACTGCATCTTGCCTATGCCGCATGGCCATCGCTCATCCATATATTTATATGTACATATTCTTATTCATTCCTTTACACTTGTGTGTATGAGGTAGTTGTTGTAAAATTGTTAGATTACTTGTTAGATACTACTGTACAGTCAGAACTAGAAGCACAAGCATTTCGCTACACTCGCATTAACATTGCTAACCATGTGTGGGACCAGTAAAATTTGATTTGCATATGTATTCACCCCCTTTGCTATGAAGCCCCTAAATAAGATCTGATGCAACCAATTACCTTCAGTAGTCACATAATTAGTTAAATAAAGTCCACCTGTGTGAAATCTAAGTGTCACATGATCTGTCACATTATCTCAGTATATAAACACCTGTTCTGAAAGGCCCCAGAGACTGCAACACCACTAAGCAAGGGGTACCACCAAGCAAGTGACACCATGAAGACCAAGGAGCTCTCCAAATAGGTCAGGGACAAAGTTGTGGAGAAGTACAGATCAGGGTTGGGTTATAAAAAAATATCCCAAACTTTGAACATCCCACGGAGCACCATTAAATCCAATATAAAAAAATTGAAATAATATGGCACCACAACAAAGCTGCCAAGAGAGAGCCGCCCACCTAAACTCACGGACCAGGAAAGGAGGGCATTAATCAGAGAGGCAACAAAGAGACCAAAGATAACACTGAAGGAGCTGCAAAACTCCACAGCGGAGATTGGAGTATCTGTCCATAGGGCCACTTTTAGGCTATACAGAAGAGTGGCCCGAAAAAAAGCCATTGTTTAAAGAAAAAAATAAGCAAACCTGTTTGGTATTCACCAAAAGGCATGTGGGTGACACCCCAAACATAAGTAAGAAGGTACTCTGGTCAGAAACTAAAATGTAGCTTTTTGGCCATCAAGGAAAACGCTATGTCTGGCGCAAACCCAACACCTCTCATCACCCCGAGAACACCATCCCCACAGTGAAGCATGGTGGTGGCAGCATCATGTCGGGATGTTTTTCATCGTCAGGGACTGGGAAACTGGTCGGAATTGAAGGATTGAAGGAAATTCTTGAGGGAAACCTGTTTCAGACTTCTAGAGATTTGAGACTGGGATGTCGGTTCACCTTCCAGCAGGACAATGACCCTAAGCATACTGCCACAGCAACACTCAAGTGGTTTAAGGGGAAACATTTAAATGTCTTGGAATGGCCTAGTCAAAGCCCAGACCTCAAGCCAATTGAGAAACTGGCACATCTCCCAGTGGCTAGATGTGCCAAGCTTATAGAGACATTCCAAGAGACATACAGCTGTAATTGCTGCAAAAGGTGGCTCTATTGACTTTGGGGGGTGAATAGTTATGCACGCTCAAGTTTTTTTTGTCTTCTTTCTTGTTTGTTTCACAATAAAAATATATTCCATCTTCAAAGTGGTGGGCATGTTGTGTAAATCAAATGATACAACCCCCCCAAAAATCTATTTTAATTCCAGGTTGTAAGGCAACAAAATAGGAACAATGTCTAGGGGGGTGAATACTTTCTCAAGCCACTGTATATGGAATTGTTTAAAGAAGGTCATACCAAGGATCATTTAGCTATTTGATTTAGAATTTTAAAATGTAATAATAAAACAATATTTGAAAAAAATTTGCACATACAAACGCATTGAATAACAGATTCACAACTTGGAACAACAGATAGTTCCCCAAAAAAATCTATGGAAAGTTTGTTCTGAAGTGTCTGTCCTATATCTGAGACATATAAGACAGATAAGGAAACATTTGTTGTTTTTCTTTACATGTTTTTGGCACTAAACAGTTTCCATATATACAGTGCGTATGGAAAGTATTCAGACTCCTTGACTTTTTCCACATTTTGTTACATTACAAACTGATTTTAAAATTGATTAAATTAAATATAAATGTTCCTCATCAATCTACACACAATATCCCAAAATGACAAACCGAAAACAGGTTTTTAGACATTTTTGCAAATGTAATATTAAACATAAAAAACAGAAATATATTTTTTACATTTTTGCTATGACATTCAAAATGAGCTCAGGTACATCCCATTTCCATGGATCATCCTAGAGATGTTTCTGCAACTTCATTGGATTCCACCTGTGGTAAATTCAATTTATTGGACATGATTTGGAAAGGAACACACCTGTCTATATAAGGTCTCACCGTTGACAATGCATGTCAGAGCAAAAACCAAGCCATGAAGTTGGAGGAATTGTCCGTAGAGCTCCAAGACAGGATTGTGTCGAGGTAGAGATCTGGAGAAGGGTACCAAAACATTTCTGCAGCATTGAAGGTCCCCAAGAACACAGTGGCCTCCATCATTCTTAGATGGAAGAAGTTTGGAAGCACCAAGACTCTTCCTAGAGCTGGCCACCCGGTCAAACTGAGCAATCGGGGGAGAAGGGCCTTGGTCAGGGAGGTGACCATGAACCCGATGGTCACTCTGACAGAGCTCCAGAGTTCCTCTGTGGAGATGGGAGAACCTTCCAGAAGGACAACCATATCTGCAGCACTCCACCAATCAGGCCCTTATGGTAGAGTGGCCAGACGGAAGCCACTCCTCAGTAAAAGGCACATGAAAGCCTGCTTGAAATTTGCCATAAATCACCTAAAGATACTCAGACCATGCGAAACAAGATTCTCTGGTCTGATGAAACCAATATTGAACTCTTTGGCCTGAATGCCAAGCGTCACATCTGAAGGAAACATGGCACCATCCCCACTGTGAAGCATGGTGGTGGCAGCATCATACTGTGGGGAAAGATGAACGGCGCAAAGCACAGAG
The DNA here is from genome assembly GCA_030435695.1 of Brachymystax lenok tsinlingensis. Taxonomy (NCBI): domain Eukaryota; kingdom Metazoa; phylum Chordata; class Actinopteri; order Salmoniformes; family Salmonidae; genus Brachymystax; species Brachymystax lenok. The sequence continues at coordinate 9,125,213 of CM059804.1, read as the reverse complement.
AGATCCTTGATGAAAACCTGTTCCAGAGCGCTCAGGACCTCAGACTGGTGTGAAGGTTCACCTTCCAACAGGGCAATGACCCTAAGCACACAGCCAAGACAATGCAGGAGTGGCTTCGGGACAAGTCTCTGAATGTCCTTGAGTGGCACAGCCATAGCCCGGACTTGAACCCGATCGAACATCTCTGGAGAGACCTGAAAATAGCTGTGTAGTGACGCTCCCGATCCAACGTGACAGAGCTTGAGAGGATCTGCAGAGAAGAATGGGAGAAACTCCCTAAATACAGGTGTACCAACCTTGTAGCGTCATACCCAAGAAGACTGTAGGCTGTAATCGCTGCCAAAGGTTCTTCAACGAAGTCCTGATAAAAGGTCTGAATACTTATGTGATCTTTTTATTTTTTGCCTAAAAAATAAAAACCTGTTTTTCTTTTGTCAATATGGGGTATTGTGTGTAGATTGATGAGTATACTTTTCAAATGCACTGTACTTCCACTTGTAGGAGCCCTAGGTCAAAACAACCGATGTACACACTTGTGAGAGCGTGCACATGTGTATCCCAAACTGTTAGGATGCTACAGAGTTTCATCTTTCCATAGAGGGGTCATAATAGTTTGCAGGCCAAACCTTTTGTGAGAAGACAGATTTTCAGGATGTCTCATGGTCTGACAAACACCGCTCTAGCTCTGTCACAGAAGTGCAAAAAACATATCTCTATCTTAAACTGACAGATTTTTATAGGGATCTTTGTATTATTCTAATGAGATTTCCGCAGGTGCAGACATCGACCTTAGTGGGCTTTAAGAAGCATAGGCCTTTCACTAATATACAGCACAGTCATGCATCCAAGTAACATTTTCAATTTATTTTCCCCTTGGTGTCAGTAGGTTTCGTGAGACGCTTGGCCTGTTTGTCACGGTGGCATAGACAGGGTCCCTATGCAGTCCGATAGGAAAGACTCTTTATCTAAGAATCACCATTTACCCTTAACTTCTGTACAGAGAGACAGACACTCACATACTGTCATACTACTAGGCCAAAAAAATTGGCCAAGGTCAATTTAAAAAGAGGAAGAGAGGAAGTTAAAGAAGCAGAACAGAACTTTAAAGATTGGGAAAAGTGGTTCCCTTTCCCCCCCTCCTTGTGTTGAAAGTGAGTCAGTCAATATGTAGGCCCTATGTCTATTCACATCTTGGATGAGAATTGTGCAGCCATTTATTTAAAGTAGGCTTTTTGAGAAAGATGTAGGCCCTATGCAATGTGAATTTTCATATTTTCCATTCAAGTTTGACACATCATTGATTTGACTATGTTAGGCTAATTAGATATCTAGAATTTATAGGACTATAAAACAAATCTACTGCCACCACACTAGGTGAGTGTGGCAGAGCCTGTCTAGTAACCTACTACATTGTGTCAGTGAGTTGTCACTATGAAATAATGCTACACGGAGAAAGTCATTCCCGTGGTCAGACCTCGCAGCTGGAACTTTAACAAGTTCCCGAAATTCTAGGGCATATTTGTCCCTGTCTCGTGCGGTCGAGCAGAGAGCACAGTCGCCCCTTTATCTGGGCGCTGGAGTTTTCAGCATTAGCGTCGTAGACATTAGTTTTTTTTTTTATCTGGGCCATAATTCAACCTTTACTACATGCGCAAACATTCCAATGGTTTGCCTTCTGGCAGGAGAAGGCAGCGTGCGCCAGGCCGTGTGCACAGCTCCATGGAAGTCAGTCTGACTAATTGAATTGTGACCGTTTAATAAAGGGATGTAGACTACTTTTTATTTTCTTCTGCCGTTAAATTATTACACCACGGAATTACCTGCGCCTATAAAAGATGTCAGCCTGTTATATTTTTTCACCTTTTTGACTCATCTCTTACGAAAAAAACACATTTATTTCACGTGATTTAATTTGAAGTTAATGTGATAACGTGACCACATGTCAAGCAACATGTGATAACATAAAACTACACATGAGCACGGGAGAACATGATCCCATGTGAAATGAATGTGAAATAAATGTGACAACATGGGGATGAAAAATGCCAACATAACTATACAACAGGAGGTTGGTGGCACCTTAATTGGGGAGGACGGGCTCGTGTTAATGGCTGGAACGGGTAAGTGGAAGGGTATCAAATACATAAAACACATGGTTTCCATGAATTTGATTACATTTAGACTCAACCTCACTTGGGATTTGAACTCACAACTTCTTAGTCGCTAGCTACATAAAGTTCCTGCTGCACCAACAGATCTCAAATCAAATCCAATTTCATTTGTCACATGCGCCAAATACAACAGCTGTAGACCTTACAGTGAAACGCTTACTTACAAGCCCTTAACCAACAATGCTTTAAAAAGTTATGAAGAAAAATGTGTTATGTAAAAAATAAACAAGTAGATAAATAGAAAATAAAGTAACAAATATTTAAAGTCCAGCAGTAAAATAACAATAGCGAGGCTACAGGGGATACCAGTACAGAGTCAATGTGCAGGGGGCACCGGTTAGTTGAAGTAATTGAGGTAGTACAGTGAGGGAAAAAAGTATTTGATCCCCTGCTGATTTTGTACGTTTGCCCACTGACAAAGAAATGATAGGTCTATAATTTTAATGGTAGGTTTATTTGAACAGTGAGAGACAAAATAACAACAAGAGAAGGTGACAACAGTTGGTGCGATTATTCGCAAATGGATGAAACACAAAAGAACTGTCAATCTCCCTCGGCCTGGGGCTCCATGCAAGATCTCACCTCGTGGAGTTGCAATGATCATGAGAATGGTGAGGAATCAGCCCAGAACTACACGGGAGGATCTTGTCAATGATCTCATGGCAGCTGGGACCATAGTCACCAAGAAAACAATTGGTAACACACTACGCCGTGAAGGACTGAAATCCTGCAGTGCCCGCAAGGTCCCCTTACTCAAGAAAGCACATATACATGCTTGTCTGAAGTTTGTCAATGAACATCTCAATGATTCAGAGGACAACTGGGTGAAAGTGTTGTGGTCAGATGAGACCAAAATGGAGCTCTTTGGCATAAACTCAACTCGCCGTGTTTGGAGGAGGAGGAATGATGCCTATGACCCCAAGAACACCATCCCCACCGTCAAACATGGAGGTGGAAATATTATGCTTTGGGGGTGTTTTTCTGCTAAGGGGACAGGACAACTTCACCGCATCAAAGGGATGATGGACGGACCATGTACACCTCAAATCTTGGGTGAGAACCTCCTTCCCTCAGCCAGGGCATTGAAAATGGGTCATGGATGGGTATTCCAGCATGACAATGACCCAAAACACACGGCCAAGGCAACAAAGGAGTGGCTCAAGAAGAAGCACATTAAGGTCCTGGAGTGGCCTAGCCAGTCTCCAGACCTTAATCCGATAGAAAATCTGTGGAGGGAGCTGAAGGTTCGAGTTGCCAAACGTCAGCCTCGAAACCTTAATGACTCGGAGAAGATCTGCAAAGAGGAGTGGGACAAAAGGGGGATCAAATACTTTTTTCCCCTCACTGTATGTACATGTAGGTAGAATTAAAGTGACTATGCATAGATAATAAACAGACAGTAGCAGCAGCATAAAAGAGGGGTCTGGGTAGCCCTTTGATTAGCTGTTCTTGAGTCTTATGGCTTGGGGTAGAAGCTGGTAAGAAGCCATTTGGACCTAGACTTGGCGCTCTGGTACCGCTTGCTGTGCGGTAGCAGAGATAACAGTCTATTTCTAGGATGGCTGGCGTCTTTGACAATTTTTAGGGCCTTCCTCTGACACCGCCTGGCATAGAGGTCCTGGATGGCGGATAGCTTTGCCCCAGTGATGTATTGGGCCGTACGTACTACCCTCTGTAGTGCCTTGCGGTCGGAGGCCGAGCAGTTGCCACACCAGGCAACTGCAACCAGTCAGGTGCAGTTGTAGAACTTATTGAGGATCGGAGGACCTATGCCAAATCTTTTCAGTCTCCTGAGGGGGAATAGGCTTTGTCGTGCCCTTTGTCTTAGTGTGTTTGGACCATGATAGTTTGTTGGTGATGTGGACACCAAGGAACTTGAAGTTCTCACCCTGCTCCACTGCAGCCCCGTCAATGAGAATGGGGGCATGCTCAGTCCTCCTTTTCCTGTAGTCCACAATCATCTCCTTTGTCTTGATCACGTTGAGGTAGAGATTGTTGTCCTGGCACCACACGGCCAGGTCTCTGCCCTTCTCCCTATAGGCATCTCATTGTTGTTGGTGATCAGGCCTACCACTGTTGTGTCATCGGCAAACTTGATGATGGTGTTGGAGTCGTGCCTGGCCATGCAGTCAGGAGTGAACAGGGAGTACAGGAGGGGACTGAGCACTTGTTGAGGATCAGTTTGGCGGATGTGTTGTTACCTACCCTTACCACCTGGGGGTGGCCTCTTTAGACATAATGGAGATTGGCAAGAATACATTTCTGCACTTTGCCTAAAGTTGCTGTAAAACTTTTGTAAATATTTACAACAACTTGAAGGTGTTATTTCTATTTAATGACAGTATGCTGCTGTATTATGATCTCGATTACTGTAAAATCTTGTACTGTGATCTTAAATGGGACTCAGCCTTAAACGGGAGCTAGACCACCAGATATGTGGGCGTGAAAAAGATATGGCCACAGACTTATAAGCAAGAATGCATTTCTGCACTTTGCTAAAAGCTGCCCAGAATCAAGTAAATAATTGTCCAATTATCACCACCAAGTAAAACTAGCAGTGCTCAAGAACACATGATGTAGAGTATACATTCATTCTTCTGAGATTTGAATTTGCAACCTCTTGTTTGGGAATGCATTGGACAATTATTTATTTGAATTTGGGATGCTTCTAGCCATGTCCAGAATTGCATTCTTGCCAATAACTCTGTGGCCATATCTCTTTCACGCTCACAGATCTGGTGGTACATTTTAAAGTGCAGTAATGATTGTACCTAAGGCTGTATTCATAACCAAGTGGGAAGTGGGAATTTACCACATACGACAGGGAAAGATCCACTTGAATGGTCCTCCAACTGGTAATTACTAGTGGGAAACGCGTCTATCATCCCTGAGCTCAGACTTCTCCCACATACTGACCTCTGATGTCACCTACTAAGGAAATTAGCTTTATAACATTTGTCAGTTAAATGTAAAAACTTGTATAAAAACTTTTATAATAAACAATCGATAAATATGTTTTTTTATTTGAACTCTATAACTTCTTTAGCAGTGTGATATCTATACTTTTAGTTTATGGTTGACACTGCTTGATGGCTGTTAGCCAACGATTTCAAAACTTCAGAACTGATAAATTCCCACCTCGCACATGATTACGAACGCAGCTTTATATTTAATATATTGGGTAGAAATATGTACCATTATACTAGATTATCCGCACACATACCTTAAAAAGTACAAATCAGTATTATGTGAGTTCCTATGTGTACCTCTGAAGATACCTTTCAGTATGTGGACCTTTGACCTTTTTGGACACCAGGGAACAACAAGCGTTGGACAATGATCCCACCACACTTTGCTGTGTTACAGCCTGAATTTAACAATGATCCCACCACACTTTGCTGTGTTACAGCCTGAATGTAACATTGATTCAATTTTGTTTTTTTGTCACTGTCCTACACACAATACCCCATATTGTGGAATTCAGATTTTCTAAATGTTTACAAATTAATAAAAAATGAAATGTCTTGTGTCAATATGTATTCAACCCCTTTGTTATGGCAAGCATAAATAAGTCCAAGAGTATAAATGTGCATTGCAAGTCACATAATACGCTGCATGGACTCACTCTGTGTGCAGTAATAGTGCTTAACACATACAATTATCTGTAAGGTCCCTCAGTCAAGCAGTGAATTTCAAACACAGATTCAACCACAAAGACCAGCAAGGTTTTCCAATGACTCGCAAAGAATGGCACCTATTGGTTGTCGGGTAAAAGAAAAATCAGACATTGAATATCCCTTTGAGAATTATTAATTTGTTATTAACTACACTTTGGATGGTGTATCAATACAACCAGTCACTACATAGATACAGGGGTCTTTCCTAACTCAGATGCCGGAGAGGAAGGAAAACGCTCAGGCATTTCACCATGAGGCCAATGATGATTTTAAAACAATTACAGAGATGAATGGCTGTGATAGGAGAAAACTGAGGATGTTTCAACAACATTGTAGTTACTCCACAATACTAACCTAATTGACAGAGTGAAAAGATGGAAGCCTGTACAGAATAAAATATTCCAAAACATGCATCCTGTTCACAATAAGGCACTAAAGTAAAACTGCAAAAAATGTGGCAAAGAAATTAACTTAATGTCTTTCTTCACCCCAAACATTACAAAGTGTTATGTTTGCGGTGAATTCAACAACACATCACTGAGTACCACGCTTCATATTTTCAAGCATTGTGGTGGCTGCATGATGTTATGCTTGTCATCGGCATGGAATAGGAAGGTTTTAGGGGGGGATAAATATAAAACAGAATAGAGATAAACACAGGAGAAATTCTAGCAATTCCAGCAAGACAATAACTTGAAACACAAGGCCAAATACACACTGGAGTTGCTTACCAAAATGACATTGAATGTTCCTGAGTGGCCTACAGTTTTGACTTAAATTGACTTGAATATCTATGGCAAGATTTGAAAATGGCTGTCTAACAATGACCAACAACAAACTTGACAGCTGCTGAAGAATTTTAAAAAGAATAATGTGAAAATATTGTACAATCCATGCAGGTGTGCAAAGCCCTTAGAAACTTACCCAGAAAGACTAACAGCTGTAACCACTGCCAAAGGTGATTCTAACATGTATTGACTCAGGGGTGTGAATACTTATGTAAATTACATATTTCATTTTCATTTTCAATACATTGTAAAAAACAATTTTTCATCAATTTTGGATTCAGGCAGTGACTCAACAAAAAGTGGATTAAGTCAAGGGGCATTTCGAAAGGCAATTTATGCATGCTAAAGGCAAGATTTGATCAGATTCATGCTAGCGGACACCCGCATAGCAGTTGTTTTGGCAGTGTTGGAGGTGGAACTGCGTTAGAGCTGTCAAATCCACAAGTGTCTCCGGCATTATACCTGAAGCTGAAATTGCCTTTGGCTTGCACAGAGTTAGGAGAAATCCCATGCAGCCTCAATTATACATTGGTGTTGGTGTTGTCAGATAATCTCACAATTATTGACTTGATCCAAGGCAACTTTTAGCAAAGTGCAGAAATATATTCTTGCCATTAAATCTGTGGACTATTTCTGTCATACCCACAGACCTGGGTGTGTAGCAGGAAATTCAGGTGGCTGTCACCAAAGAGGTTGTGAGTTCAGGTATGGTTGTGTCCCAAGTGTGCTAAATGATGTTGAGGTCAATTCAGTTGGTTAACCATATTCCAATTCCTAATTTTACGGTATTGAATGGGAATTTCTGTGTACTTCCTGAACACATATTTACTGACAAAATACAGCTCAGCTGTAGAAATACATTAAAAGTTGTTTCCACTATTTCCACCACTACTCAGTAACTGGTAATTTACTATAAAATTACAGTTTGTGCCTTCTAAATTAGCATATACAGTGCATTCGGGAAAGTATTCAGAGCCATTCACTTTTTCCACGTTGTTACGTTACAGCCTTATTCTAAAATGGATTGAATCATTTTTTTCCCCTTCATCGATCTACACACAATACCCCATAATGACAAAGCTAAAACAGGTTTTTAGAAATTTTTGCAAATGTATTAAAGCTTAAACTGAAATATCACATTTACGTAAGTATTCAGACCCTTTGTTGAAGCACCTTTGGCAGACTTGAGTCTTCTTGGGTATGACGCTACAAGTTTGGCACACCCATTCTTCTCTGCAGATCCTCTTAACCTCTCAGGGATTGCTGGGGCGCTAGCGGGCTGCTCCCGACACTACCAGGTGAAATGTAAGGCGCCAAATTCAAAATCCAAACGTTGAATTATTAAACATCCACCAATATACAAGTGTTCCATACTCATCAAAAGCTCTGTTTCTTGGCAATATCACAGCGTTGTCAGATTTCAAAAAGGCTTTACGGCGAAAGCAGCACATTTGATTGTATGAGGGTAGCACCTCACATATTTTTCCCATAGCCATGAATCGATTAGCCATCACGGCACACACATAACACATTTCACAGCGAAAACAAATCAATTACCAACGAAGACAATCCATGGTTCTTTTGTTAGAAAAAGTAATGTATTTTATCCATAAATCCTCCATTTGGTTCGCACGTTATAATCAGAAACGACAGCCTCCACTCCTCCATTGAAACATGTCGCGAACTCGTTCATCTTATACCTATAAACTTGTCCAAGAACAATCAAACATAGTTTTAAATGTATCCTTAGGAACACTTTTACGTATATTTACTATTATAAATCAACCGGAATATAAACTGATCAATAAAGACGGTAAAAAAGACACTGCGTGCTCTGGCTGGGCCACTCAAGGACATTCAGAGACTTGTCCCGAAGCCACTCCTGCGTTGTCATGGCTATGTGCTTATGGTCGTTGTCCTGCTGAAAGGTGAACCTTCACCCCAGTCTGAGGTCCTGAGCGCTCTGGAGCAGGTTTTCATCAAGGATCTCTCTATACTTTGCTCCATTCATCTTTACCTCGATCCTGACTAGTCTCCCAGTCCCTGCCGCTGAAGAACATCTCCACAGCATGATACTGCCACCACCATGCTTCACTGTAGGGATGGTATTGGCCAGGTGATGAGCGGTGCCAGGTTTCCTCCAGATATGACACTTGCCATTCAGGCCAAAGAGTTCAATATTGGTTTCATCAGACCAGAGAACCTTGTTTCTCATGGTCTGAGAGTCCTTTAGGTGCCTTTTGGCAAATTCCAAGCAGGCTGTCATGTGCCATTTACTGAGGAGTGGCTTCCTTCTGGCCACTCTACCATAAAGGCCTGATTGGTGGAGTGCTGCAGAGATGCTTGTCCTTCTGGAAGGTTCTCCCATCTCCACAGAGAAACTCTGTCAGGATGACCATCGGGTTCTTGGTCACCTTCCTGACCAAGGCCCTTCTCCCCCGATTGCTCAGTTTGGCCGGGCGGCCAGCTCTAGAAAGAGTCTTGGTGCTTCAAAACATCTTCAATTTGAGAATGATGGAGGCCACTGTGTTCTTGGGAACCTTCAATGCTGCAGAAATTTTTTGGTACCCTTCCCCAGATCTGTGCCTCAACACAATCCTGTCTCTGAGCTTTACGGACAATTCCTTCGACGTCATGGCTTGGGTTTTGCTCTGACATGTACTGTCAACTGTGGGACCTTATAAAGACAGCAGTGTTCCTTTCCAAATGATGTCCAATCAGTTGAATTTACCAAAAGTGGACTCCAATCAAGTTGTACAAATATCTAAAAATGTAATGCGTCTGTGTGTAGCTGGTGTAGAGGAGTCAGGCGCAGGACAGCAGATATGAGTAATAATAGCAATTTTACTCAAGTAAATCACGATACACGTCAAAATAATGCCAAGCCCACAATAACGTACCACAATACAATAAACAATCACTCACAAACAAACATGGGGGAACAGAGGGTTAAATAATGAACAAGTAAATGAAAAGTGGATCGACGACGGCTAGAAAACCGGTGACGTCGACCGCCGAACGCCGCCCGAAGAAGGAGAGGGACCGACTTCGGCGGAAGTCGTGACAAAAAACCTAGTTTTTGCTTTGTCATTATGGCGTATTGTGTGTAGATTGATGAGACCCCTTCACTTCACTTTATTTTTTATTTTAGAATAAGGCTGTAACCTAACAAAATGTGGAAAAAGTGAAGGAGTCTGAATACTTTCCGAATGCACTGTAAATTTAAATGCAATTGCAAGTGAGGCATGCCAAGTTAATTTGCAGGACGGGCCAAAAAGTCCATTGCGATTGGCAGTCAATATGTAGCATAACACTAATTCAGTATTTACCATATAACGACTGTAAAATGTATCACTAAATAAACATGTGAAAACTGTTTTTGGAACACTCACATGTGATTCACATTTTCAAATGTGCAATTCCATGTGCTATCACGGTTCAGTAAAATACATGACCCCTCCTGGGATTTGAACTAACAACCGATGGATCTGAGGTATGCTGTGGTGGGACGCAGGCAGCTGTTTGTTCAGCTGTAATTGCTAATAACCCATCCATAACCACCTAACTAGGCCTATATGTGATAAAGTGAAAATCTGAGACCTGCACTGATATAGAAAATTCCTTGTAGGCTACAGTCAGAGACTGCGCAACAATTGTTGTCTGATATAGATATATTTCTGCTTTTAATATCCGACATTTAGGTAAGCTATTTGTTTAACTTTTCTATAATTAGATACATTCAGCTTCTCTCTGTCATTATATGTTGCCCAGATTATTGTAACAAATCGATAGAATTAATGCTTCAATCTAGTTGACATCGGTAAAGTTCTCATCTTCGGTTCTTTGCGAAAAACGTTTCGGTACTGGCAGTGGCGACCCGTCATTCAGGCCAGGTGGGGCAGAGCCCCATCTGTTTTGAGCCCCACTTATGTATCCACAAAAATTATGAATAATAATAATAATTTTGGTGCCTGTTTTTGCATGTTATTTTGGCATTAATACGTGTCATATATCAGTTTGCAAACAATGAAAAAAATATATATATATGGTCACTTTTTTGCTTTCTTGAGTAAGGCAGCTCCAAAATGCAGGTGTTTCAGCCTAGCTCAGTGCTTTCTGTGGTGGTGGGGCAGCTAGGGGAAAATACGGAGTGTAGGGGTTGGTAATGTTCTCTAGTTGTGCCATGATTGGCTCAGTGTTCTGTCACTCATTGGGACACTACGTCACCGCAAAATCTACGGGGAGAGCTAAAAAAATTCAAGGCCCTTGGGTACTGTCATAGAGTTACATTAGAAGAGCTCATCCAAGAAGGCTCAAGGTCATTGGTCATGGAAAAAATTACGTCAAATCACTTTATATCTACTGTAGCTTTGATTGGACTGATCATGTCAACATCATACTTTCAAAATCGTAGCTAGGCAGCTAGACAAGCAGTCATCCTCAGTATAATCTACTGGCAAATCCTTTTCAATCCTTGTCATGATGAAGAGAAATTATAGATAAAACGTATCGGTGCTCATCGGCCATTGGACATAAACATTACACAACAAGTTGCAAATTGCAAATTCAACAATGAGTGGTTTGGAAGGAATCAGTGGCTAACTGCAAGCGTTGCAAAGCAAACACTAGCCTGCTATTCAGTGAACTGGGTGTGTGGTCCAAGTCTGGGTTAAGGGTCTCTTTTCCAAGCTTAAAAAGATAAACATTCACATGCAACAGACTTCAGTGAGTTTAAGACAATTGCGAACTCTGAAACAAACAAGCTCCGACTGGGAAAATAGTCGGGAACTCTGACCTCTTTCTAGAGCTCCGACTTGAACATCACTGACGTAATGATTCATCCTTGTTTTTTTCCAGAGTTCCCAGTTGTCTTGAAAGCACCATACATCCCAGAGAATGGCCAGGGAGATATGTATAATGTAGCTAAGAAAGTAATACTAAGTGTACGTTGTGTAGTAAGCTGTTAGGCCATGTGCCTCACCCTAATCATTTGGTACCTTTCCCCCTCACAACTTAGCCTACCGTTCTGACTTGATGGTGCACATGTAGCACATAGCCTGTTTTAGATACATGTAATCATCTAACATTGTAAGAGCTTTCATTGTCTGCTTATATGCCCCCTTTATTTATCTTACGATTCTGACTTGGTGTACAGGAAGAAAACTATAAGAACGGCCCATATTCTGAATTCTGTCGCTGTACATTTCAAAAGTGCTGAACAAATATTTATGATTATGTCAGTCCTAGCTCTCTCATTAATGTCTTAATCGAAATGACGGATTGCCTCTTATCTGCGCTCATCCCCTCATGCCATAGTTTGTACATCTCAATTGTCCGTAGAAACCACATTTGTTTAAGCAAGTCAGCCATGTTTTTTTTAAAGGCAGTAAATGAGGCTGAATGAACTGTTTACTCCACCAAGATGTACATGCTAAAATCGCCACTGGGTACCGGGGATAAAATGCAATAACTGAAAAAACACTGGAAAGATGTTCTGTGAAAATGTCCAAATTACATCAGTTTGACTGGTTGTCAGGACATAGAAATCTGTGAAAATGACCCAACATGTTTCTGATTAGATTTCAGTTGGGCTTGGATGCATATTTTATGTGGTTGAAATAATACCAGCTTTATGAAGCTGATAAAGACAGCACCTCTACTGACGGTATCTAACTGCACATTCACATTCTCTCAAGATGCTGAGAGAAATAAATCAGATTTCTCCACTCCTGTTCCCGAGTCAAAATGTAGCCTACATTTGGTATAGATCTATCACTTTACTGCAAGAAAGGCTTAGTTCTGCAGGAGTTAATATGGAGACTATGTAAGAGGTTATAGACCTACAGTTAATATGAAGACTATGTGAGAGGTTATAGACCTACAGTTAATATGAAGACTATGTGAGAGGTTATAGACCTACAGTTAATATGAAGGCTATGTGAGAGGTTATAGACCTACAGTTGATATGAAGACTATGTGAGAGGTTATAGACCTACAGTTAATATGAAGGCTATGTGAGAGGTTATAGACCTACAGTTAATATGAAGGCTATGTGAGAGGTTATAGACCTACAGTTGATATGAAGACTATGTGAGAGGTTATAGACCTACAGTTAATATGAAGACTATGTGAGAGGTTATAGACCTACAGTTAATATGAAGGCTATGTGAGAGGTTATAGACCTACAGTTAATATGAAGACTATGTGAGAGGTTATAGACCTACAGTTGATATGAAGACTATGTGAGAGGTTATAGACCTACAGTTAATATGAAGGCTATGTGAGAGGTTATATACCTACAGTTAATATGAAGGCTATGTGAGAGGTTATAGACCTACAGTTGATATGAAGACTATGTGAGAGGTTATAGACCTACAGTTAATATGAAGGCTATGTGAGAGGTTATATACCTACAGTTAATATGAAGGCTATGTGAGAGGTTATAGACCTACAGTTAATATAAAGACTATGTGAGAGGTTATAGACCTACAGTTAATATGAAGACTATGTGAGAGGTAATAGACCTATAGCCTTCATACCCATCTGAACAATAGGCTACAGTTCACTAGACGTGCTCTAGGCCTATTTGAAGTCCCCATCTCGTGACTGTCGAATTTGTGTGCCAGCACTGCTATCATCCTTTTTACCACTTCACCAAATCTTTCCCAAACAATAGGCTACTTTTCTGGCCCCCCCTACTCTTCATTTGCAACTCTCCATTTTTCAGCTTTTCTCATATTGAATTAAACTTTGACATTGTCCTTTTTGCCTCCGTTGATGGATGAACTTTTTCTGCCCTTCCCAAAAGCATTTGGCGATTGGCGTGTAGGCTATTTGGCAGTTGGCCAACCAGTTCTCACAGTCACACATCAGAATTAGATGTTTCTCAAACATCACATTTTGAAGATGTTCCAAACGTCAAATTTCGAAGTGTTTAATTAAAGCCAGACTCAGTAAGTGTCATTTACATCATTTTGTGATTATGAAATATCAAACTCTAGGGGATACAAAATAAACCACAGACATCACGTAAACAAACCCAGGCGGTGTTGTTACCTTTCCTGCCTCGCCTCCAGACCGTAGTCAGGACGGCTCAGGGGAGGCCTGCACTTGCTAGCTCAAGGGTCAGAGCAATTTACGGATGTTCTGAGGTAATTCCCACCTTTGTGGATCTTATCCTCTACTAATGACATGTTAGTCTGGAATTCCACTGAAGTAGTTGACATTTATTAAACTTGTGCAACATGAGCGTGGCACACAGTTTGGCTACATCTCCGCCACCACAACAACTGCATCAAAAATTTAAGTTAACTTACTACGTTACCCATAATGCACTTAAATGTTTTAGAGCTATACCCCTACTTTACCAACAGGTGCAACGGTAGGGTCGTTATCTGCTTGATCTCTTGCAGTGCAAACACTTGCCTGGAAAAGTCGACCCTCAGCTTCTATAGGGTTGTTGTAAAATACATTTGACATGAAAAAGGTTGCAATAGTAAACTCAACATCCAAGAAGAAAACAATTAGCTAGCTAGCAATTCCAGCAGAGTTTGAAAGTAAGTGCATGAACATTTATTCGGCTGTAGGCTAATCACCCACCAGTAGGCTATGCATACTTGCAAGCAATGTGTTTGTTAGCCAGCTAAATTAGCTAACTAGCTTGCTTCACTTACCAGTAGTAACAGAGCTGGCTTTATTGATTATCTATAGTGTCCAGCATGCTAGCACTGGCCATGCTGAGGAGTCTGAAATATGGTCCAACTAGCAATATTCTCAATCGCTTGCTGAATGAAAATAATTTCATTCAGAATCTCAAGCTAGCAACATCAAAGAAACTGTGTAACGACAGACCCGCCAGTGTTTTCAAATCTGCGCTCCTGCGCATCGTCAGCTGTCTCACTAACAGACAGACAGACGGACTGACAGCAAGGAGGCAATATTATTAACCTTCACGACATGTATTTGTCAGCTAAATTACACATCTCTGTCACTCAATTTCTATAGCTGGATTCAAACTTGCAATCTTTGGAATCAGAGGCAGATGCATATGCCCATCCGCCAAACCGAGTCCTACTTGAACTGTTGCCCCTAGTGGCCGGTTTTCACGTCATCTCCCGACGTCCTTAGACAGATGGATGTCGAATACTTACTTGTATCACGGGTGACCTGGCTGATTTGGCGTGGATCCAGTTAGGCCCTAAAGCTTAGGCTTACGCACTAATGCCAGATAACCTTAAATAATGAAAGAAAAACCTCAATGTAGCCTATGGATATAAATTGAACAAGAATGACACATTTATGGATTTTTTTTAAGGTATTGTTTTGTCTTAATTAAAAAATCCACATGTGAAACTTTATGTGAAATATCATCACATGTGAAGTGTTAATAAAACATGGTTTCACATGATTTCATATGTGAAAATCCACATCAGCACGTGAAGTGTTACAAAAACACAAGGCTTCACATGATTGCACGTCACATGTTAAGGGATGTTTTTGTCAATTAAACTCTTTGTCCACTTTGTGTCCCGGGACAGAAAATGAAAAAAAAAATCAATAAAGGCTTCCATGTCAAATAAAAAGGATGAATAATATTGGTAATGAAAAGGAGCACTTTGCTCACTCTCACCCCGTCCCTGGATAAGTCTAAACACACGTTGAGAGCATCTAACTGGAGAGTGAGTTATAAAATAAACATGGCTCTGGCACCAGACATCATTAAAAAAAATAACTCTCGCAGTTTGTCTGTCTAGAAGAGACCGCTTTCGGCACCTCAGCTGTTGAACTTGAACTGTTGCTTGATTTATGACACCGCTGGTATTCAATGTATGAGATGAATCAGACAGCTAAGACAATGATGTGTTATTGCACTAGAATCTAATGCGCCCGGTTTGGGTGCATCAGTCATGTTTATTTTTATTAGGAAAATGCATTAATTAAGTTTGTATCGATACATTTGGAGAGATATGGGCTATAGGCTCACTCTGAGTTTTACTGGTGGTGGGGAGGGGGGGATTACATCACCGCGCACATGGATATATCGTCTGAGCCACACTGGGCTCAGTTTTGTGTCCGGCACCGGCCAGTGCATCACTTAGCCCCAGACAACATGCGGACACCGAGAAACCAACAGGACCCAACTCTAAGACTAGTGAGAAACCAGAGAAACCAGGACCTGACGCACTTTACGCACGGGAAAGCCCCTTGGAAATGCAGCCAGGTCGGCTCATGCTACTGACACCGCTGGGTCTGGTATAACGTTTTCGTTGAAATAGTGCGATTTTTTTGCCTTGTTAAAACAGTGAAGGACTACGTTCTATCCATTCAGACGCGTGTCGTGGACTCTAAAGTTACGCAGCGAAACTCTCCACTGGCTCAGGACATCAACTTTCCTCGCTCAGACTGCAATCACCGGTTGCTATGGTGACTAGGTTCCCGCCAGCTGAAACTTTCTGAGGTCGTTTTTCGTGGAGTTTGAGAAGCAGATCACCGGTTGGAGCGCGTGCGTGACGACGGGCGCTGGACTACGGGGTGCCACGGGACTCCACACGCACTCTCTCTCTCACACACACTCACAACGACCCCCGGGGGAAAACGGATGATCTTTTCTACCGTATCAGGATTATAATTGTTTATACTGTACTCTATATCACTTGGAACTATTGTTACCAGATAGAGAAATGGATAACTCGTACTGTTTCCTGGCCATGTCCATGCTGGTTCTGTCCTTCGGGTTTAGGATAGAGGAGGGCATGTGCCAACACTACTACCTCCTCCGTCCCATCCCCAGCGACACTCTCCCCATAGTGGAACTCAAAGAGGACCCAGACCCTGTTCTGGATCCGAAAGAACGGGACCTGAACGAGACCGAACTAAGATCCAACCTGGGTAGTCACTTCGACCCCCACTTCATGTCCATCACCCCGCCAGAGGACAAGTACTCGGGCAACGAGGATCTGAGCGACTCGGAGATGCGTCAGAAGCCATCTGTCGCGATGCCTAAAGAGATCAAAGCCATGGAGTTTGAGATCCAGCAAGGCAAGAAGCACAAGCCCAGTAAAAAACTCAGAAGAAGGCTGCAACTGTGGCTGTGGTCTTACACCTTCTGTCCAGTTGTTTATACATGGAACGACCTCGGGAACAGATTCTGGCCGCGCTACGTGAAGGCGGGGAACTGCTACAATAAGCGTTCTTGTTCGGTCCCTGAAGGGATGGTTTGCAAACCTGCCAAATCGGCCCATTTTACGATCTTAAGATGGAGGTGCCTGCAGAGAAAGGGAGGTCTGAAATGCGCTTGGATACCAGTTCAGTACCCCATTATATCTGAGTGCAAATGCTCCTGCTCGAACTGAAATAAACTGAAATGAACTTGTGTTATTACTATTTCAACAAAAAAAAAATCATAGTTACATGATTATTTATGCACTGCCAAGTGTAAGAATGTATATTTTATGTATATGTGGCGCCGTTTAATTTTATGATGACACACTTTGTAGAAAGGTCAGTATTATTATTACAATATAACCAGCATCTACTGTATTTGTTGAACATATATTGAATGTGATGTATCTTTATATTTATATTGAAGAAGAGCACTTCGCATTGCGAACCATTAAAAAACTGTTATTGAAGGACTTTACAGATATTTTCCATTCTTTGGGAAGATAAAATAAATACATGGTTTTATAGACCTCTGATGTGGCAAAATTAGCCAAAATGTAAATTGAGCTTGTGAAACTGGATAAAGGGACAGTTGGTGGGTAAATCATGTAAAATAAGAGTAACTGCCAACCAATTGATTCTTTATGTTTCATGTAGCCACAGTTGAAATAAAACCACACAGATTACACTTGGGAAGGACTTTTTGTTTTGTTAGAACTTGTTTGGTGTACATCTCCTTTGTCCTCAAATTGCAGTACATTTGGCCAGCTTTTGTTGGACTATATAAAAAAAGAAAAAGAAATGGGCCTTACAGACTATGCAGACTGTGGTTGTGGGAAAAGTTTAGGGAAAGTTTTAGTGTACTCTGTTTGATTATTCAGCTGCTGACCACACATATACATGTCTAACATGGCACTTTTCTGCTCTCAACATCTGTCCTGTAGCTACAGATATTGGCACCTCTTGGTCCTCTTCCCTCTTGGTCCTCTTCCCTCTGGGTCCTCTTCCCTCTTGCTCCTCTTCCCTCTTGCTCCTCTTCCCTCTTAGTCCTCTTCCCTCTTGCTCCACTTCCCTCTTAGTCCTCTTCCCTTTTGGACCTCTTCCCTCTTGGTCCTGTCCCTTTTGGACCTCTTCCCTCTTGGTCCTCTTCCCTCTCTGTCCTCTTGCTCCACTTCCCTCTTAGTCCTCTTCCCTCTTGCTCCTCTTCCCTCTTGGTCCTGTTCCCTCTTGGACCTCTTCCCTTTTGGACCTCTTCCCTTTTGGACCTCTTCCATCTTGGTCCTCTTCCCTCTTGGTCCTCTTCCCTATTGGTCCTCTTGGTCCTCTTCCCTCTTGCTCCTCTTCCCTCTTGGTCCTGTCCCTTTTGGACCTCTTCCCTCTTGGTCCTCTTCCCTCTCTGTCCTCTTGCTCCTCTTCCCTCTTAGTCCTCTTCCCTCTTGCCCCTCTTCCCTCTTGGTCCTGTTCCCTCTTGGACCTCTTCCCTCTTGGTCCTGTTCCCTCTTGGACCTCTTCCCTCTTGGTCCTCTTCCCTCTCTGTCCTCTTGCTCCTCTTCCCTCTTAGTCCTCTTCCCTCTTGCCCCTCTTCCCTCTTGGTCCTGTTCCCTCTTGCTCCTCTTCCCTCTTGGTCCTGTTCCCTCTTGGACCTCTTCCCTCTTGGACCTCTTCTCTTTTTTGTTTGTTTTGTATTGTACAGCTCAGTCCCATTGAGTAATCGCACCTGGAAACAGTTTTGAGATGGATGAAACAGTTACACTCACTGAAAGACAGTAGTCCTTTTTCAAACCTGCCGCTTGTGACCGCTGCTGCAGCTGCTACAAAATGAATGAACTATCTAGAGACTACTTTCAATAAGTCTGAATTCTATCAGAAAATTGATGTGATGAGAATGCCCATTTGGGAAAACCCACACTCACTGACACAAGTATTTTTCAAACCCGTGACCTCTGCTGCTGCTACAAATTGAAGAGACTATAGCTTCAGTGAATGTGGACTTTTCTCTTCTATAATCTGCCTTTATAACCCTATGGATTTCTTTTGCACAAATACCATTAAGTTAAGTACAGCACACCAATCTTTCATTCAATCAGAATTTATTTTTATTCACTGTTCAAATCCAGGTACTGTATACTGCGTGTGAAATAGAGAGCCAGGAATGGAAGCAAGCCAATGCGAATCCCAGGCAGGCCAGGAGCACTGCTCATAACAACATAAGCAGGACCTGGTCAACACTGCTTCATTTCATTACACTACCTCTTGATGAATGCTACTACTGGAGCCTTTTACTAATTCAATATACTGTATATTTGACTGTACACATGGTTTCAGGAAAGGGGAGCGAGATTAATTAAATTATCTGTCTGTAGAGACACCAGTTGCCTGCCAGGGACTTGTTTTTCTATATGCCCGTGTGATTAGCGTACGCCTGCTTTGAGAGGTGTGCAAAGCCCAGACACACCTTTTTAATATTTCTAACAAGTGCAACTGAAGTTTTCCTGCTTTCTCCAGACATTTCTTCTTCTTCTTCTTCTACTTCTTCTTCATTTCAACAGTTTTCTGAAGCAGCAGCAAAGCTTATGTGTGGACCTTTTGGAGTCACAACCCAAAGTAATCAAACAAGGACTGGGAAACTAAAGTAGAAGCACATACGCCATAGTATGTGGTTATACTATGCAAATACTATATTATACTATATCAATATGAGTGCCCTAAGAACTTTACTGGAGTAACACAGACAGGACAGCCAATAAATGTGTTTAATTATTTATGTGGTCAAGAAATTCATTACATTTTTATTGGCTATATAACTACAGCACTAATAACGTCCACATTTACAACAACAACGCGCATGCGTTATATTGTTGATAGTGATGGGATCAATTTATAATTTAGAACTTCAACCAGCTTGTTTATTATAATGTAGGCATGTAACCTGGATTGCCTGGTGCAGTGAAGCAGTGGTGGGGCCTTACTTCCCCTGCTCGACGCCAGCTCCATATTTGCGTCTCAAATGGTACCGTATTCCCTATATTGCGCACTAAATAGGGAACACGGTGCCATTTGGAACGCAAGCCATGCCGCTATGCCCTGACAGTCGGAAGGCTCATTGTAAAAGGATTATAAATTAAATACCTTCATTTTCAGATTCCTTCATTTAAGCTGCATGGCGCCTCAAATACATACTGGGGCTGGAGGGATGATCACATGAAAAAAAAACTTTTTAAAAAACTGTCTTGCTGCTCGGGTTATGTCAGGTCTGAGAGAGAGAGAGTGATGAAGGAAAAAAATAAAACGACTTCACTCTCCTCACCAACCAGACAGACAGAGAGAGGACAGGGAGTTTTTATTGCCAGTGTTAAAAGCGTTGAGTACTTTTCTGACACAAATCTTTAATGGGAATGGAATGTGGAGCTCAGAGTCATGTTCTCGTGTTTTAATAGTGCTGATTCCACATCCTTTTAGCACCGTGTCATGACGATCGGCATTCCCGTGCACAGATAGGGCACATGTCCCTTTGCCCTTCCAGTTTCCAATGTGCCCTTTTTCGGTGGTGGTATAATTTCCCCCAAAAAATGTTTTGTTATTTTTATATACATTTTTTTTGGTCGTTGTTCTGAACCCACCACTGCCTGTAAGTTGTCGTTAAATTCCAATCTATGCTTCAGAACCAACAAGTTGCGCAACTTGATTGTTGACCAACCGCTAGTCATCAGCATTGGCGCGCAAAAGGCGGGCGCGCATATCCACACTAGTGACCAGAAATAACTAGTTTAATTTCCTCCAGTTTTGCATGGCAGAAACAGACTAGGCCTATGTTTATCATCCATATAAAATACAGTTTAGCAATCTACTACCGACTCATCTTTGCCAGAACAACAGGCTACCCGGAGATTTGATTTATAATTGTCATATTTCAGATAGGCCTAGTTTGGGTGGCTATTGGCTATATGTCTAAAGATAAGCAGCTGTAAAATCGCACTGCCACCAATATTACGGGATGAACATATTCTGGCGAATTTATTACGTTATTTGTGAGGAAAAACAGGGCTACCCGGCTGGCAACGAGCACTCTGCAGATAGGCTGCCCTCCAAAGTGAGAGCGCGGTGCAGACAGAACCTGCTTTCCATCTGATTCGGCAGCCTCTGCTACAAGTAGGTCGAATGCTTTTTCTTGCTCTTGTGGACTCCAGAGAAGTGACATGATACAGTATTACCACTGTTGATATTGGCTGCTAACATGAATGACTTTCAGCTCCAAATGCAGCAGTAAAACATGTAGTGTATCTTGCGTTTTGAAAATACGTCAACGTTCATGGCTGTAATGACAGGCTACATTTGCCCAACGATTATGCGCGCATGTTCGCTTGTGCACACGTGTATGTGCGTGCGCGGGGGTCGTAAGTTTTGCACCACTTCTTTTCACAGGTTGGGGGTCAAACATTTTGCAAACCACTGGGACACGTGAGAGTGTCAACAAATGGAGTTGGGTTGGATATAATAGTGATAGACTACAGTATTTCTTACCACAACCGCGGGAAGTAGGGGTGCTGAGGGTGCTAATAAATAATAACATTAATTTATAAAACATTTAATTGCCTCTCCCTGTCAGGGAAAAACATCGAAGCACCCCCACCCCCAAACATGTTCCTACAATCTTCCATTTTGACTGAAGGTGTGTTCGTTATTGTTATTGTTACAGATGGTGCTGATTTCCCCTCTTCTTGTAATAATTGGTCAATGAGTCTGTGACGCTGGTTGTGTGAATTGTTTTCTGGGGAGATGCCATTTTTTTTAACTTTTTGAGCACATGCCCCACAAAAGGTCTGTGCACAGCCCTGATGATCGTGATGTTTTGGGTTTCTTTTTTCTTTCTTTAATTGGATCATATCTCTTACAATTACTGGACTGGACTCAATGACCCCCCCACCACCCCCAGACCCCAATGCACCCACACACTCAGCATGTTAAGTAAACTAAAATACTATCTAATAAGAAGAATACTATTCCCACTTTAATTGCCTCTTCAAAGTTCAAAGCCTGTTTTATCCCCGACTTCACTTTTACAGAAGTGCAGTGATTTCATTGATGATGTCCACTAGCTTGTTATGTCCACAACCATTTTAATGAGGTTAACAAGTCAAGGGAATTTTTCCTACCTTTGTATGCTGTTGCGATTTATTCTTTCATCTAGCTACAGTAATCAATAACATCTAACACTTTCAATTCCTTCCTCATGAAATAGTTTTTTCACTTCAATTAGTTTCCACAAAAAGCACCTGAAATCTCACTCTGATGTCTCCTTGCCCTATTTCCCACATCCACTCATAGCCCAGGTCATTGGAGCTCTCTTTCATATGCCCATCTTGTTTTGTTCTCAATCATCAAGGATGGAGAGTGAGGTGGAAGCGAAAGAGGGATAGAGGAAGAGAGGTGGAAGCGAAGGAGGGATAGAGGAGGAGGTGGGTAATTCTTTGGTTTCAAACAGACCGTTATCGGTGGAGGGTAGGCAGGTATGCAGGCCGAGGTCAGACCAGGCTTTGATGTCTGTGTGCTTGTGTGTGTGTGTGCGCGTGTGTGATGTGTGGTGGTTGGCACTGCCAGGTCTGATAGGGAATGCCATCCGTCATGGCAGCTTCTGTGTTAGGATTCTCAGCGCTCCATTCACACACCAGAGATGGCAAAACAGACAGTCTTCTGAGGTTTCAAGAGTGAGCCATCTTTAGCTTAGCGAAGAGGGCAAAGTAACATAGAATGTTAACAAACTTTTCTAGCGCTCAACATTTTAGAAGTAACCCCTATCACTAACAGAAGTGTTCAAATCGTTCATTCGTTCATGCAAAGCAAAGGGAAATGCTGGTATAGTTATGAACACTTAAACTGAATACTCCACATTATAGCTGATAAATTACACGCAACATTCCTCATACTGATCATTTAATGAATACAATTAAACCCCAACTTCTCATTAGATAAAAGTATTATTGTTTCTTTTCACATAATTATAACACATAAAAAGAGGTCACAGATGATGAAAGGAATTTATATATTCTCCGGACATCAGTCAGTGTCTTCATATTACCTCAAGCACGCACCTCTACTCTGTTTCGATCCAGTAGGAAAATGCAGTTATACCTGAGTATGCTTCACTTTAACAGTTTTATAGTTGGTGGGTCACATTTAGTGGCAATGGAGGAATTCACACAGAGGGAAACTCGTGTGTGTGTGCGACACACAAACTAATGCTGAGGGCATTGCCTCGAAGACAGACATGTCAGTATGTCTCTGTGCTGGCTGCGCACACACACACACACACACACACACACACACACACACACACACAAGTAAGCATACAGACACACGCAGACACGTGCGCACACGCACACACAAATCAGATTGCTCACCATGTGCATGTGTGTGTGTCTGTCTGTTTGACTGCGTTCCCATGTGTGTGTTTACGCATGCATACCACAAGGTGCATATCTGCCATTTTCCCAAACACTCCCATTTGACCTGTAGCCTCACACCACTATATATTCTCCTAGCTCTACATCAGTAACCTCATCTGCGCTCATCGGACGGTCCAAAATATTTGCTTACTACACACCTATTTTCAAACATCCAGTTGTATGAATAATTTATATGGGAGAAAAGCTGGCGTTCCTTCTCTTTGCACAGAGCTGAGGACCGCTAAGCAATTATCTCTTCAGAATATTAATGAGGGTTTGAGTCTCTCTGGGCAGGCTGCCATCTTTTAGACCCAGACAGACTGACAGACACATAGCTAGGGAGAAGTTCTCACAAGTAAGCTATGAACCCTTTACGCAGCCCCAAGGAATACTTTACAAAGCCCCTATGAACCCTTTACGAAGCCCCTATGAAGTAGATTGCTCAGTTGGTTGAGGTATGGTGCTTTCAACACCAGAGGTGTGGGTTTGACTCCTGCCCTAGCAAAACCCCAGTGGTTATACCTCTCTGACCTAGCTGGTGACGTTAACCTGCTACAGCCCGTTGACATTTACTCACAATGACTGGCATGTTAGCCTTATTGTTATCCCTGATACCAAAATAAACACACACACACACACACACACACACACACACACACCTGCCCATCCCGATCGTCTCTCTCCAATATTCCGTTGTGTTATCTCGGCATACCACACAGTCACAATGAGCTTGTGTTCTCTAGGACTTCATGTCCATGACTTCTCTCTCTGACAGAGAATAGACAGATACATGTCTGGATCTACCTGAAATGTAACCTCAGAGAAGTGGTGGGGAGATAGAACATGTGTACTAATTGGGTTTAGGTTAGTTCTTCTACATATTTCATATACCGTTCGTCATTTCAAGTGATTGGAAGTGATTAAATACAGCGGTTAGCTAAAGCAGTGTGCAAGCTGCACATCACCACTAGAGGGAGGATAATGCTGAAAGAGTAACAGGCACGGCTACCCAGAGAGAAAGAGAGAAAAAGGGAGGGTCAGAGAGAGAGAGAGATACGCAGAGAGGGTCAGAGAGAGAGAGAGAGAGAGAGAGAAAGAAAGAGAGTCAGAGTGGGTCAGTGAGAGAGAGAGAGAGAGAGAGAGAGAGAGAGAGAGAGAGAGAGAGAGAGAGAGAGAATCAAAGGGTCAGAGAGAGAGAGAATCAGAGTGAGAGAAACAGAGGGTCAGAGAGGGAGAGAGAGAGAAACACAGTCAGAATGAGAGAAACAGAGGGTCAGAGAGGTAGAGAGAAACAGAGAGGGTCAGAGAAGGAGAGAGGGTCAGAGAAGGAGAGAGAGAGAAACAGAGAGGGTCAGAGAAGGAGAGAGAGAGAAACAGAGAGGGTCAGAGTGAGAGAGAGAAACAGAGAGGGTCAGAGAGAGAGAGAGAGAAAGAAACAGAGAGGGTCAGAGAGGTAGAGAGAGAGAAACAGAGAGGGTCAGAGTGAGAGAAACAGAGAGGGTCAGAGAGAGAGAGAGAAACAGAGAGGGTCAGAGAGAGAGAAACAGAGAGGGTCAGAGGGGGAGAGAGAGAAACAGAGAGGGTCAGAGAGAGAGAGAGAGAGAAACAGAGAGGGTCAGAGAGGGAGAGAGAAACAGAGAGGGTCAGAGGGGGAGAGAGAGAAAGAAACAGAGAGGGTCAGAGTGAGAGAAACAGAGAGGGTCAGAGAGAGAGAAACAGAGAGGGTCAGAGAGGGAGAGAGAGAGAAACAGAGGGTCAGAGAGGAAGAGAGAGAGAAACAGAGGGTCAGAGTGAGAGAAACAGAGAGGGTCAGAGAGGAAGAGAGAGAGAGACAGAGAGGGTCAGAGAGAGAGAGAAACAGAGGGTAAGAGAGACAAAAAGAGAGGGTCAGAGAGAGAGAGAGAGAGGGTCAGAGAGAAAGTAACAGAGAGGGTCAGAGAGACAGAGAAAGAGGAAAACAGAGGGGGTCAGAGAGAGAGAGAGACAGAGTGTCCTGGAAGCCTGTGGCTTTAGCGAGGGGCTTTGTGTGGGCTTAAAAACTGTCTGTCTCTCCCTGTGGCAGACAAGACGACAGACACGCTACACAACCTCACCTCAGGATCTGGGGGTAAACCGTCCCATCCCTCTGAGCCACTGACACAATTATAAGATAAGGTCCTGGGACGCCTACTGAACTCTATTACTGACCTCAGAAGGAGGCGAATGCCCGCTACTAATGATTTAACATGCTGGCTCCACCTAAGTAATGCTTTAACATGCTGGCTCCAACTAACTAATGCTGTAACATGCTGGCTCCAACTAACTGATGCTGTAACATGCTGGCTCCAACTAACTGATGCTGTAACATGCTGGCTCCAACTAACTAATGCTGTAACATGCTGGCTCCAACTAACTGATGCTGTAACATGCTGGCTCCAACTAACTGATGCTGTAACATGCTGGCTCCAACTAACTGATGCTGTAACATGCTGGCTCCAACTAACTAATGCTTTAACATGCTGGCTCCAACTAACTAATGCTGTAACATGCTGGCTCCAACTAACTAATGCTGTAACATGCTGGCTCCAACTAACTAATGCTGTAACATGCTGGCTCCAACTATAATGCTGTACCATGCTGGCTCCAACTAACTAATGCTTTAACATGCTGGCTCCAACTAACTCATGCTGTAACATGCTGGCTCCAACTAACTCATGCTTTAACATGCTGGCTCCAACTATAATGCTGTAACATGCTGGCTCCAACTAACTGATGCTGTAAAATGCTGGCTCCAACTAACTAATGCTGTAACATGCTGGCTACAACTAACTAATGCTGTAACATGCTGGCTCCAACTAACTAATGCTGTAACATGCTGGCTCCAACTATAATGCTGTAACATGCTGGCTCCAACTAACTAATGCTTTAACATGCTGGCTCCAACTATATTGCTGTAACCTGCTGGCTCCAACTAATTCATTATTGTGGGGCTCCCGAGTGGCGCAGCGGTCTAAAGCACTGCATCTCAGTGCAAGAGGTGTAATTATAGTACCTGTTTTGAATCCAGGCTGCATCACATCTGGCCGTGATTGGGAGTCCCATAGGGAAACTCACAATAGGCCCAGCGTCGTCCGTGTTTGCCCGGAGTAGGCAGTTATTTTAAATAAGAATTTCTTCTTAACTGACTTGCCTAGTTAAATAAATAAATACAATAATTCTGTAACATGCTGGCTCCAACTAACTAATGCTGTAACATGCTGGCTCCAACTAACTAATGCTGTAACATGCTGGCTCCAACTAACTAATGCTGTAACATGCTGGCTCCAACTAACTAATGCTTTAACATGCTGGCTCCAACTAACTGATGCTGTAACATGCTGGCTCCAACTATAATGCTGTAACATGCTGGCTCCAACTAAC
Organism: Brachymystax lenok tsinlingensis; assembly: GCA_030435695.1. Lineage (NCBI taxonomy): Eukaryota > Metazoa > Chordata > Actinopteri > Salmoniformes > Salmonidae > Brachymystax > Brachymystax lenok. The sequence continues at coordinate 9,098,574 of CM059804.1, read as the reverse complement.
TAATGCTCTAACATGCTGGCTCCAACTAACTAATGCTGTAACATGCTGGCTCCAACTAACTAATGCTGTAACATGCTGGCTCCAACTAACTAATGCTTTAATATGCTGGCTCCAACTAACTGATGCTGTAACATGCTGGCTCAACTATAATGCTGTAACATGCTGGCTCCAACTAACTAATGCTCTAACATGCTGGTTCCAACTAACTAATGCTTTAACATGCTGGCTCCAACTAACTAATGCTGTAACATGCTGGCTCAAATTAAACAAATGCTTTACCTTGCTGGCTCCAACTAACTAATCCTGTAACATATTGGCTCCAACTAACTAATGCTTTAACATCATGGCTCCAACTAACTAATGCTTTAACATGCTGGCTCCAACTAACTAATGCTGTAACATGCTGGCTCAAATTAAACAAATGCTTTACTGTGCTGGCTCCAACTGACTAATCCTGTAACATATTGGCTCCAACTAACTAATACTTTAACATCATGGCTCCAATTAACTAATGCTTTAACATGCTGGCTCTAACTACATAATGCTTAAAAACGCTGGCTCCAACTACATAATGATGTAACATGCTGGCTCCAAATAACTCATGCTTTAATATGCTGGCTCCAACTAACAAATGATTTAACATGCTGGCTCCAACTAACTGATGCTGTAACATGCTGGCTCCAACTAACTAATGCTGTAACATGCTGGCTCCAAATAACAACTGCTTTAACATGCTGGCGCCAACTATCTAATGCTGTAACATGCTGGCTCCAACTAATTGATGCTGTAACATTCTGGCTCCAACTAACTAATGCTGTAACATGCTGACTCCAAATAACTAATGCTTTAATATGCTGGCTCCAACTAACTAATGCTTTAAAATGCTGGCTCCAACTAACTAATGCTGTAACATGCTGGCTCCAACTAACTAATGCTGTAACATGCTGGCTCCAACTAACTAATGCTGTAACATGCTGGCTCCAACTAACTAATGCTGTAACATGCTGGCTCCAACTAACTAATGCTGTAACATGCTGGTGCCAACTATCTAATGCTCTAACATTCTGGCTCCAAATAACTAATGCTTTAACATGCTGGCTCCAACTAACTAATGCTGTAACATGCTGGCTCTAAATAACTAATGCTTTAACATGCTGGCTCCAACTAACACATGCTTTAATATGCTGTCTCCAACTAACTGATGCTGTAACATAATTGCTCCAACTAACTAATGCTTTAACATGCCGGCTCCAACTAACACATGCTTTAATATGCTGTCTCCAACTAACTGATGCTGTAACATGATGGCTCCAAATAACTAATGCTTTAATATGCTGGCTCCAACTCTCTAATTCTGTAACATGCTGTCTCCAACTAACTAATGCTGTAACATGCTGGTGCCAACTATCTAATGCTGTAACATGCTGGCTCCAACTAACTAATGGTGTAACATGCTGGCTCCAACTAAGTCATGCTGTAACATGCTGGCTCCAACTAACTAATGCTTTAACATGCTGGCTCCAACTAACTAATGCTGTAACATGCTGGCTCTAAATAACGAATGCTGTAACATGCTGGCGCCAACTCTCTAATGCTGTATCATGCTGGCTCCAACGAACTGATGCTGTAACATGATGGCTCCAACTATATAAAGCTTTAACATGCTGGCTCCAACTAACTTATGCTGTAACATGCTGGCTCCAACTAACTAATGGTTTAACATGCTGGCTCCAACTATAATGTTGTAACATGCTGGCTCAAATTAAACATATGCTTTACCGTGCTGGCTCCAACTAACTAATGCTTTAACATCATGGCTCCAATTAACTAATGCTTTAACATGCTGGCTCTAACTACATAATGCTTAAAAACGCTGTCTCCAACTACATAAAGATGTATCATGCTGTCTCCAAATAACTAATGCTGTAACATGCTGGCTCCAACTAATTAATGCTTTAACATGCTGGCTCCAACTAACTGATGCTTTAACATGCTGGCTCCAACTAACTAATGCTGTAACATTCTGGTTCCAACTAAGTAATGCTGTAACATGCTGGCTCCAACTAACTAATGCTTTTACATGCTGGCTCCAACTAACTAATGCTTTAACATGCTGGCTCCAACTAACTAATGCTTTAACATGCTGGCGCCAACTATCTAATGCTGTAACATGCTGGCTCCAACTAATTGATGCTGTAACATTCTAGCTCCAACTAACTAATGCTGTAACATGCTGACTCCAAATAACTAATGCTTTAATATGCTGGCTCCAACTAACTAATGCTTTAAAATGCTGGCTCCAACTAACTAATGCTGTAACATGCTGGCTCCAACTAACTAATGCTGTAACATGCTGGCTCCAACTAACTAATGCTGTAACATGCTGGCTCCAACTAACTAATGCTGTAACATGCTGGCTCCAACTAACTAATGCTGTAACATGCTGGCGCCAACTATCTAATGCTCTAACATGCTGGCTCCAACTAACTAATGCTTTAACATGCTGGCTCCAACTAACTAATGCTGTAACATGCTGGCTCTAAATTACTAATGCTTTAATATGCTGGCTCCAACTCTCTAATGCTTTAACATGCTGGCTCCAACTAACACATGCTTTAATATGCTGTCTCCAACTAACTAATGCTGTAACATGCTGGCTCCAAATAACTAATGCTTTAATATGCTGGCTCCAACTATCTAATGCTGTAACATGCTGGCTCCAACTAACTACTGCTGTAACATGCTGGCTCCATCTAAGTAATGCTGTAACATGCTGGCTCCAACTAACTAATGCTTTAACATGCTGGCTCCAACTAACTAATGCTGTAACATGCTGGCTCCAAATAACGAATGCTGTAACATGCTGGCGCCAACTATCTAATGCTGTAACATGCTGGGTCCAACTAACTGATGCTTTAACATGCTGGCTCCAACTATAATGCTGTAACATGCTGGCTCCAACTAACTGATGCTGTAACATGCTGGCTCCAACTAACTAATGCTGTCAACTGCTGGCTCCAACTAACTAATGCTTTAACATGCTGGCTCCAACTAACTAAAGCTGTAAAATGCTGGCTCCAACTAACTAATGCTTTAATATGCTGGCTCCAACTAACTAATGCTTAAACATGCTGGCTCCAACTAACACATGCTTTAATATGCTGGCTCCAACTAACTGATGCTGTAACATGATGGATCCAAATAATTAATGCTTTAATATGCTGGCTCCAACTATCTAATGCTTTAACATGCTGGCTCCAACTAACTAATGCTGTATAATGCTGGCTCCAACTAACTAATGCTTTAACATGCTGGCTCCAACTAACTAATACTGTAACATGCTGGCTCTAAATAACTAATGCTTTAATATGCTGGCTCCAACTAACTAATGCTTTAACATGCTGGCTCCAACTAACACATGCTTTAATATGCTGTCTCCAACTAACTGATGCTATAACATAATTGCTCCAACTAACTAATGCTTTAACATGCTGGCTCCAACTAACTAATGCTGTAACATGCTGGCTCTAAATAACTAATGCTTTAATATGCTGGCTCCAACTAACTAATGCTTTAACATGCTGGCTCCAACTAACACATGCTTTAATATGCCGTCTCCAACTAACTGATGCTGTAACATAATTGCTCCAACTAACTAATGCTTTGACATGCTGGCTCCAACTAACACATGCTTTAATATGCTGTCTCCAACTAACTGATGCTGTAACATAATTGCTCCAACTAACTAATGCTGTAACATGCTGGCTCCAACTAACTACTGCTGTAACATGCTGGCTCCAACTAACTAATGCTGTAACATGCTGGCTCCAACTATCTAATGCTGTAACATGCTGGCTCCAACTAACTAATGCTGTAACATGCTGGCTCCAACTAACTACTGCTGTAACATGCTGGCTCCAACTAAGTAATGCTGTAATATGCTGGCTCCAACTAACTAATGCTTTAACATGCTGGCTCCAACTAACTAATGCTGTAACATGCTGGCTCCAAATAACGAATGCTGTAACATGCTGGCGCCAACTATCTAATGCTGTAACATGCTGGCTCCAACTAACTGATGCTTTAACATGCTGGCTCCAACTATAATGCTGTAACATGCTGGCTCCAACTAACTGATGCTGTAACATGCTGGCTCCAACTAACTAATGCTGTCAACTGCTGGCTCCAACTAACTAATGCTTTAACATGCTGGCTCCAACTAACTAAAGCTGTAAAATGCTGGCTCCAAATAACTAATGCTTTAATATGCTGGCTCCAACTAACTAATGCTTAAACATGCTGGCTCCAACTAACACATGCTTTAATATGCTGTCTCCAACTAACTGATGCTGTAACATGATGGATCCAAATAACTAATGCTTTAATATGCTGGCTCCAACTATCTAATGCTGTAACATGCTGGCTCCAACTAACTAATGCTGTAACATGCTGGCTCCAACTAACTAATGCTGTAACATGCTGGCTCCAACTAACTAAGGCTTTACTATGCTGGCTCCAACTAACTAATGCTGTAACATGCTGGCTCCAACTATCTAATGCTTTAATATCCTGGCTCCAACTAACTAATGCTTTAACATGCTGGCTCCAACTAACACATGCTTTAATATGCTGTCTCCAACTAACTGATGCTGTAACATAATTGCTCCAACTAACTAATGCTTTAACATGCTGGCTCCAACTAACACATGCTTTAACATGCTGGCTCCAACTAACTGATGCTGTAACATGCTGGCTCCAACTAACTAATGCTGTAACATGCTGGCTCCAACTAACTAATGCTGTAACATGCTGGCTCCAACTAACTAAGGCTTTACTATGCTGGCTCCAACTAACTAATGCTGTAACATGCTGGCTCCAACTATCTAATGCTTTAATATCCTGGCTCCAACTAACTAATGCTTTAACATGCTGGCTCCAACTAACACATGCTTTAATATGCTGTCTCCAACTAACTGATGCTGTAACATAATTGCTCCAACTAACTAATGCTTTAACATGCTGGCTCCAACTAACACATGCTTTAATATGCTGTCTCCAACTAACTGATGCTGTAACATAATTGCTCCAACTAACTAATGCTGTAACATGCTGGCTCCAACTAACTAATGCTGTAACATGCTGGCTCTAAATAACTAATGCTTTAATATGCTGGCTCCAACTAACTAATGCTTTAACATGCTGGCTCCAACTAACACATGCTTTAATATGCTGTCTCCAACTAACTGATGCTGTAACATAATTGCTCCAACTAACTAATGCTTTAACATGCTGGCTCCAACTAACACATGCTTTAATATGCTGTCTCCAACTAACTGATGCTGTAACATAATTGCTCCAACTAACTAATGCTGTAACATGCTGGCTCCAACTAACTAATGCTGTAACATGCTGGCTCTAAATAACTAATGCTTTAATATGCTGGCTCCAACTAACTAATGCTTTAACATGCTGGCTCCAACTAACACATGCTTTAATATGCTGTCTCCAACTAACTGATGCTGTAACATAATTGCTCCAACTAACTAATGCTTTGACATGCTGGCTCCAACTAACACATGCTTTAATATGCTGTCTCCAACTAACTGATGCTGTAACATAATTGCTCCAACTAACTAATGCTGTAACATGCTGGCTCCAAATAACTAATGCTTTAATATGCTGGCTCCAACTATCTAATGCTGTAACATGCTGGCTCCAACTAACTAATGCTGTAACATGCTGGCTCCAACTAAGTAATGCTGTAACATGCTGGCTCCAACTAACTAATGGTTTAACATGCTGGCTCCAACTATAATGTTGTAACATGCTGGCTCAAATTAAACATATGCTTTACCGTGCTGGCTCCAACTAACTAATGCTTTAACATCATGGCTCCAATTAACTAATGCTTTAACATGCTGGCTCTAACTACATAATGCTTAAAAACGTTGGCTCCAACTACATAATGATGTATCATGCTGTCTCCAAATAACTAATGCTTTAATATGCTGGCTCCAACTAACTGATGCTGTAACATGCTGGCTCCAACTAACTAATGCTTTAACATGCTGGCTCCAACTAACTGATGCTTTAACATGCTGGCTCCAACTAACTAATGCTGTATCATGCTGGTTCCAACTAAGTAATGCTGTAACATGCTGGCTCCAACTAACTAATGCTTTTACATGCTGGCTCCAACTAACTAATGCTGTATCATGCTGGTTCCAACTAAGTAATGCTGTAACATGCTGGCTCCAACTAACTAATGCTTTAACATGCTGGCTCCAACTAACTAATGCTTTAACATGCTGGCGCCAACTATCTAATGCTGTAACATGCTGGCTCCAACTAATTGATGCTGTAACATTCTAGCTCCAACTAACTAATGCTGTAACATGCTGACTCCAAATAACTAATGCTTTTATATGCTGGCTCCAACTAACTAATGCTTTAAAATGCTGGCTCCAACTAACTAATGCTGTAACATGCTGGCGCCAACTAACTAATGCTGTAACATGCTGGCGCCAACTATCTAATGCTCTAAAATGCTGGCTCCAACTAACTAATGCTTTAACATGCTGGCTCCAACTAACTAATGCTGTAACATGCTGGCTCTAAATTACTAATGCTTTAATATGCTGGCTCCAACTCTCTAATGCTTTAACATGCTGGCTCCAACTAACACATGCTTTAATATGCTGTCTCCAACTAACTAATGCTGTAACATGCTGGCTCCAAATAACTAATGCTTTAATATGCTTGCTCCAACTATCTAATGCTGTAACATGCTGGCTCCAACTAACTACTGCTGTAACATGCTGGCTCCAACTAAGTAATGCTGTAACATGCTGGCTCCAACTAACTAATGCTTTAACATGCTGGCTCCAACTAACTAATGCTGTAACATGCTGGCTCCAAATAACGAATGCTGTAACATGCTGGCGCCAACTATCTAATGCTGTAACATGCTGGGTCCAACTAACTGATGCTTTAACATGCTGGCTCCAACTATAATGCTGTAACATGCTGGCTCCAACTAACTGATGCTGTAACATGCTGGCTCCAACTAACTGATGCTGTAACATGCTGGCTCCAACTAACTAATGCTGTCAACTGCTGGCTCCAACTAACTAATGCTTTAACATGCTGGCTCCAACTAACTAAAGCTGTAAAATGCTGGCTCCAACTAACTAATGCTTTAATATGCTGGCTCCAACTAACTAATGCTTAAACATGCTGGCTCCAACTAACACATGCTTTAATATGCTGGCTCCAACTAACTGATGCTGTAACATGATGGATCCAAATAACTAATGCTTTAATATGCTGGCTCCAACTATCTAATGCTTTAACATGCTGGCTCCAACTATCTAATGCTTTAACATGCTGGCTCCAACTAACTAATGCTGTAACATGCTGGCTCCAACTAACTAATGCTTTAACATGCTGGCTCCAACTAACTAATGCTGTAACATGCTGGCTCTAAATAACTAATGCTTTAATATGCTGGCTCCAACTAACTAATGCTTTAACATGCTGGCTCCAACTAACACATGCTTTAATATGCTGTCTCCAACTAACTGATGCTGTAACATAATTGCTCCAACTAACTAATGCTGTAACATGCTGGCTCCAACTTACTAATGCTGTAACATCCTGGCTCTAAATAACTAATGCTTTAATATGCTGGCTCCAACTAACTAATGCTTTAACATGCTGGCTCCAACGAACACATGCTTTAATATGCCGTCTCCAACTAACTGATGCTGTAACATAATTGCTCCAACTAACTAATGCTTTGACATGCTGGCTCCAACTAACACATGCTTTAATATGCTGTCTCCAACTAACTGATGCTGTAACATAATTGCTCCAACTAACTAATGCTGTAACATGCTGGCTCCAACTAACACATGCTTTAATATGCTGGCTCCAACTATCTAATGCTGTAACATGCTGGCTCCAACTAACTAATGCTGTAACATGCTGGCTCCAACTAACTACTGCTGTAACATGCTGGCTCCAACTAAGTAATGCTGTAATATGCTGGCTCCAACTAACTAATGCTTTAACATGCTGGCTCCAACTAACAAATGCTGTAACATGCTGGCTCCAAATAACGAATGCTGTAACATGCTGGCGCCAACTATCTAATGCTTAAACATGCTTGCTCCAACTAACACATGCTTTAATATGCTGTCTCCAACTAACTGATGCTGTAACATGATGGATCCAAATAACTAATGCTTTAATATGCTGGCTCCAACTATCTAATGCTGTAACATGCTGGCTCCAACTAACTAATGCTGTAACATGCTGGCTCCAACTAACTAATGCTGTAACATGCTGGCTCCAACTAACTAAGGCTTTACTATGCTGGCTCCAACTAACTAATGCTGTAACATGCTGGCTCCAACTAACTAATGCTGTAACATGCTGGCTCCAACTATCTAATGCTGTAACATGCTGACTCCAAATAACTAATACTTTAATATCCTGGCTCCAACTAACTAATGCTTTAACATGCTGGCTCCAACTAACACATGCTTTAATATGCTGTCTCCAACTAACTGATGCTGTAACATAATTGCTCCAACTAACTAATGCTTTGACATGCTGGCTCCAACTAACACATGCTTTAATATGCTGTCTCCAACTAACTGATGCTGTAACATAATTGCTCCAACTATCTAATGCTGTAACATGCTGGCTCCAACTAACTGATGCTTTAACATGCTGGCTCCAACTATAATGCTGTAACATGCTGGCTCCAACTAACTGATGCTGTAACATGCTGGCTCCAACTAACTAATGCTGTCAACTGCTGGCTCCAACTAACTAATGCTTTAATATGCTGGCTCCAACTAACTAATGCTTAAACATGCTGGCTCCAACTAACACATGCTTTAATATGCTGTCTCCAACTAACTGATGCTGTAACATGATGGATCCAAATAACTAATGCTTTAATATGCTGGCTCCAACTAACTAATGCTGTAACATGCTGGCTCCAACTAACTAATGCTGTAACATGCTGGCTCCAACTAACTAATGCTGTAACATGCTGGCTCCAACTATCTAATGCTGTAACATGCTGACTCCAAATAACTAATGCTTTAATATCCTGGCTCCAACTAACTAATGCTTTAACATGCTGGCTCCAACTAACACATGCTTTAATATGCTGTCTCCAACTAACTGATGCTGTAACATAATTGCTCCAACTAACTAATGCTGTAACATGCTGGCTCCAACTAACTAATGCTGTAACATGCTGGCTCTAAATAACTAATGCTTTAATATGCTGGCTCCAACTAACTAATGCTTTAACATGCTGGCTCCAACTAACACATGCTTTAATATGCTGTCTCCAACTAACTGATGCTGTAACATAATTGCTCCAACTAACTAATGCTTTGACATGCTGGCTCCAACTAACACATGCTTTAATATGCTGTCTCCAACTAACTAATGCTGTAACATGCTGGCTCCAAATAACTAATGCTGTAACATGCTGGCTCCAACTAACTACTGCTGTAACATGCTGGCTCCAACTAAGTAATGCTGTAACATGCTGGCTCCAACTAACTAATGCTTTAACATGCTGGCTCCAACTAACTAATGCTGTAACATGCTGGCTCCAACTAACTAATGCTGTAACATGTTGGCTCCAAATAACTAATGCTGTCAACTGCTGGCTCCAACTAACTAATGCTTTAACATGCTGGCTCCAACTAACTAAAGCTGTAAAATGCTGGCTCCAAATAACTAATGCTTTAATATGCTGGCTCCAACTAACTAATGCTTAAACATGCTGGCTCCAACTAACACATGCTTTAATATGCTGTCTCCAACTAACTGATGCTGTAACATGATGGATCCAAATAACTAATGCTTTAATATGCTGGCTCCAACTATCTAATGCTGTAACATGCTGGCTCCAACTAACTAATGCTGTAACATGCTGGTGCCAACTAACTAAGGCTTTACTATGCTGGCTCCAACTAACTAATGCTTTAACATGCTGGCTCCAACTAACTAATGCTGTAACATGCTGGCTCCAACTAACTATGGCTTTACTATGCTGGCTCCAACTAACTAATGCTGTAACATGCTGGCTCCAACTATCTAATGCTGTAACATGCTGACTCCAAATAACTAATGCTTTAATATGCTGGCTCCAACTAACTAATGCTTTAAAATGCTGGCTCCAACTAACTAATGCTGTAACATGCTGGCTCCAACTATCTAATGCTGTAACATGCTGACTCCAAATAACTAATGCTTTAATATGCTGGCTCCAACTAACTAATGCTTTAAAATGCTGGCTCCAACTAACTAATGCTGTAACATGCTGGCTCCAACTAACTAATGCTGTAACATGCTGGCTCCAACTAACTAATGCTGTAACATGCTGGCTCCAACTAACTAATGCTTTAATATGCTGGCTCCAACTAACTAATGCTGTAACATGCTGGTGCCAACTATCTAATGCTCTAACATGCTGGCTCCAACTAACTAATGCTTTAACATGCTGGCTCCAACTAACTAATGCTGTAACATGCTGGCTCCAACTAACTAATGCTTTAATATGCTGGCTCTAAATAACTAATGCTTTAATATGCTGGCTCCAACTATCTAATGCTTTAACATGCTGGCTCCAACTAACACATGCTTTAATATGCTGTCTCCATCTAACTGATGCTGTAACATGCTGGCTCCAAATAACTAATGCTTTAATATGCTGCCTCCAACTATCTAATGCTGTAACATGCTGGCTCCAACTAACTAATGCTGTCAACTGCTGGCTCCAACTAACTAATGCTTTAACATGCTGGCTCCAACTAACTAATGCTTTAACATGCTGGCTCCAACTAACTAAAGCTTTAACATGCTGGCTCCAACTAACTAAAGCTGTAAAATGCTGGCTCCAACTAACACATGCTTTAATATGCTGGCTCCAACTAACTGATGCTGTAACATGATGGATCCAAATAACTAATGCTTTAATATGCTGGCTCCAACTAACTAATGCTGTAACATGCTGGCTCCAACTAACTAATGCTTTAACATGCTGGCTCCAACTAACTAATGCTGTAACATGCTGGCTCTAAATAACTAATGCTTTAATATGCTGGCTCCAACTAACTAATGCTTTAACATGCTGGCTCCAACTAACACATGCTTTAATATGCTGTCTCCAACTAACTGATGCTGTAACATAATTGCTCCAACTAACTAATGCTTTGACATGCTGGCTCCAACTAACACATGCTTTAATATGCTGTCTCCAACTAACTGATGCTGTAACATAATTGTTCCAACTAACTAATGCTGTAACATGCTGGCTCCAATTAACTAATGCTTTAATATGCTGGCTCCAACTATCTAATGCTGTAACATGCTGGCTCCAACTAACTAATGCTGTAACATGCTGGCTCCAACTAACTTATGCTGTAACATGCTGGCTCCAACTAACTAATGCTGTAACATGCTGGCTCTAAATAACTAATGCTTTAATATGCTGGCTCTAAATAACTAATGCTTTAATATGCTGGCTCCAACTAACTAATGCTTTAACATGCTGGCTCCAACTAACACATGCTTTAATATGCTGTCTCCAACTAACTGATGCTGTAACATGCTGGCTCCAAATAACTAATGCTTTAATATGCTGGCTCCAACTATCTAATGCTGTAACATGCTGGCTCCAACTAACTAATGCTGTAACATGCTGGCTCCAACTAACTACTGCTGTAACATGCTGGCTCCAACTAAGTAATGCTGTAACATGCTGGCTCCAACTAACTAATGCTTTAACATGCTGGCTCCAACTAACTAATGCTGTAACATGCTGGCTCCAAATAACGAATGCTGTAACATGCTGGCGCCAACTATCTAATGCTGTAACATGCTGGCGCCAACTATCTAATGCTGTAACATGCTGGGTCCAACTAACTGATGCTTTAACATGCTGGCTCCAACTATAATGCTGTAACATGCTGGCTCCAACTAACTGATGCTGTAACATGCTGGCTCCAACTAACTAATGCTGTCAACTGCTGGCTCCAACTAACTAATGCTTTAACATGCTGGCTCCAACTAACTAATGCTTTAACATGCTGGCTCCAACTAACTAATGCTTTAACATGCTGGCTCCAACTAACTAAAGCTGTAAAATGCTGGCTCCAACTAACACATGCTTTAATATGCTGGCTCCAACTAACTGATGCTGTAACATAATGGATCCAACTAACTAATGCTTTAACATGCTGGCTCCAACTAACTAATGCTTTAACATGCTGGCTCCAACTAACTAATGCTTTAACATGCTGGCTCCAACTAACTAAAGCTGTAAAATGCTGGCTCCAACTAACACATGCTTTAATATGCTGGCTCCAACTAACTGATGCTGTAACATAATGGATCCAAATAACTAATGCTTTAACATGCTGGCTCCAACTAACTAATGCTGTAACATGCTGGCTCTAAATAACTAATGCTTTAATATGCTGGCTCCAACTAACTAATGCTTTAACATGCTGGCTGCAACTAACACATGCTTTAATATGCTGTCTCCAACTAACTGATGCTGTAACATAATTGCTCCAACTAACTAATGCTTTAACATGCTGGCTCCAACTAACTAATGCTGTAACATGCTGGCTCTAAATAACTAATGCTTTAATATGCTGGCTCCAACTAACTAATGCTTTAACATGCTGGCTCCAACTAACTGATGCTGTAACATGCTGGCTCCAACTAACTGATGCTGTAACATGCTGGCTCCAACTAACTGATGCTGTAACATGCTGGCTCCAACTAACTAAAGCTGTCAACTGCTGGCTCCAACTAACTAATGCTTTAACATGCTGGCTCCAACTAACTAAAGCTGTAAAATGCTGGCTCCAAATAACACATGCTTTAATATGCTGGCTCCAACTAACACATGCTGTAACATGCTGGCTCCAACTATCTAATGCTGTAACATGCTGGCTCCAACTAACTAATGCTTTAACATGCTGGCTCCAACTAACTAAAGCTGTAAAATGCTGGCTCCAACTAACACATGCTTTAACATGCTGGCTCCAACTAACACATGCTTTAATATGCTGGCTCCAACTATCTAATGCTTTAATATGCTGGCTCCAACTATCTAATGCTGTAACATGCTGGCTCCAACTAACTAATGCTGTAACATGCTTGCTCCAACTAACTAATGCTTTAACATGCTGGCTCCAACTAACTAATGCTTTAACATGCTGGCTCCAACCAACTAATGCTGTAACATGCTGGCTCCAACTAACTAATGCTGTAACATGCTGGCTCCAACTAACTAAGGCTTTACTATGCTGGCTCCAACTAACTAATGCTGTAACATGCTGGCTCCAACTATCTAATGCTGTAACATGCTGGCTCCAACTAACTTATGCTTTAACATTCTGGCTCCAACTAACTAATGCTTTAACATGCTGGCTCCAACTAACTGATGCTGTAACATGCTGGCTCCAAGTACATAATTCTGTAACATGCTGGCTCAAAATAACTAATCCTTTAATATGCTGGCTCCAACTAACTAATGCTTTAACATGCTGGCTCCAACTAACTAATGCTGTAACATGCTGGCTCCAACTAACTAATGCTGTAACATGCTGGCTCCAAATAACTAATGCTGTAACATGCTGGCGCCAACTATCTGATGCTGTTACATGCTGGCTCAAATTAAACATATGCTTTACCGTGCTGGCTCCAACTAATTAAGGCTGTAACATATTGGCTCCAACTAACTAATGCTTTAACATCATGGCTCCAATGAACTAATGCTTTAACATGCTGGCTCTAACTACATAATGCTTAAAAACGCTGGCTCCAACTACATAATGATGTATCATGCTGTCTCCAAATAACTAATGCTTTAATATGCTGTCTCCAACTAACTAATGTTTTAACATGCTGGCTCCATCTAACAAATGCTTTAACATGCTGGCTCCAACTAACTAATGCTTTAACATGCTGGCTCCAACTAACTAATGCTTTAACATGCTGGCTCCAACTAACTAATGCTTTAACATGCTGGCTCCAACTACATTGGGGCAAAAAAGTACTTAGTCAGCCACCAATTGTGCAAGTTCTCCAACTTAAAAAGATGAGAGAGGCCTGTAATTTTCATCATAGGTACACTTCAACTATGACAGACAAAATGAGGGAGAAAAATCCAGAAATTCACGTTGTAGGATTTTTTATGAATTTATTTGCAAATTATGGTGGAAAATAAGTATTTGGTCAATAACAAAAGTTAATCTCAATACTTTGTTATATACCCTTTGTTGGCAATGACAGAGGTCAAACGTTTTCTGTAAGTCTTCACAAGGTTTTCACACACTGTTGCTGGTATTTTGGCCCATTCCTCCATGCAGATCTCCTCTAGAGCAGTGATGTTTTGGGGCTGTCGCTGGGCAACACGGACTTTCAACTCCCTCCAAAGATTTTCTATGGGGTTGAGATCTGGAGACTGGCTAGGCCACTCCAGGACCTTGAAATGCTTCTTACGAAGCCACTCCTTCATTGCCCGGCGGTGTGTTTGGGATCATTGTCATGCTGAAAGACCCAGCCACGTTTCATCTTCAATGCCCTTGCTGATGGAAGGAGGTTTTCACTCAAAATCTCACGATACATGGCCCCATTCATTCTTTCCTTTACACGGATCAGTCGTCCTGGTCCCTTTGCAGAAAAACAGCCCCAAAGCATGATGTTTCCACCCCATGCTTCACAGTAGGTATGGTGTTCTTTGGATGCAACTCAGCATTCTTTGTCCTCCAAACACGACGAGTTGAGTTTTTACCAAAAAGTTATATTTTGGTTTCATCTGACCATAAGACATTCTCCCAATCCTCATCTGGATCATCCAAATGCTCTCTAGCAAACTTCAGACGGGCCTGAACATGTACTGGCTTAAGCAGGGGGACACGCCTGGCACTGCAGGATTTGCGTCCCTGGCGGCGAGTGTGTTACTGATGGTAGGCTTTGTTACTTTGGTCCCAGCTCTCTGCAGGTCATTCACTAGGTCCCCGTGTGGTTCTGGGATTTTTGCTCACCGTTCTTGTGATCATTTTGACCCCACGGGGTGAGATCTTGCGTGGAGCCCCAGATCGAGGAAGATTATCAGTGGTCTTGTATGTCTTCCATTTCCTAATAATTGCTCCCACAGTTAATTTCTTCAAACCAAGCTGCTTACCTATTGCAGATTCAGTCTTCCCAACCTGGTGCAGGTCTACAATTTTGTTTCTGGTGTCCTTTGACAGCTCTTTGGTCTTGGCCATAGTGGAGTTTGGAGTGTGACTGTTTGAGGTTGTGGACAGGTGTCTTTTATACTGATAACAAGTTCAAACAGGTGCCATTAATACAGGTAACGAGTGGAGGACAGAGGAGCCTCTTAAAGAAGAAGTTACAGGTCTGTGAGAGCCAGAAATCTTGCTTGTTTGTATGTGACCAAATACTTATTTTCCACCATAATTTGCAAATAAATTCATTAAAAATCCTACAATGTGATTTTTTTCTCTCCTTTTGTCTGTCATAGTTGAAGTGTACCTATGATGAAAATGACAGACCTCTCTCATCTTTTTAAGTGAGAGAACTTGCACAATTGGTGGCTGACTAAATACTTTTTTGCCCCACTGTATCTAATGCTGTAACCTGCTGGCTCAAACTAACTAATGCTTTAACATGCTGGCTCCAACTAACTAATGCTGTAACCTGCTGGCTCCAACTAAGTAATGCTGTAACATGCTGGCGCCAACTATCTAATGCTGTGACATGCTGGCTCCAACTAACTAATGCTTTAACATGCTGGCTCCAACAAACTGATGCTGTAACATGCTGCCTCCAATTAACTAATGCTTTAACATGCTGGCTCCAACTAACTAATGCTTTAACATGCTGGCTCCAACAAACTGATGCTGTAACATGCTGCCTCAAATTAAACAAATGCTTTACCGTGCTGGCTTCAACTAACTAATGCTGTAACATATTGGCTCCAACTAACTAATGCTTTAAAATGCTGGCTCCAACTAACTGATGCTGTAACATGCTGGCTCCAACTACATATTGCTGTAACATGCTGGCCCCAAATAACTAATGCTTTAATATGCTGGCTCCAACTATCTAATGCTTTAACATGCTGGCTCCAACTAACAAATGCTTTAATGTGCTGGCTCCAACTAACTGATGCTGTAACATGCTGGCTCCAACTAACAAATGCTGTAACATGCCGGATCCAACTAACTAATGCTTTAACATGCTGGCTCCAACTACATAATGCTGTAACATGCTGGCTCAAAATAACTAATGCTTTAACATCATGGCTCCAAATAACTAATGCTTTAACATGCTGGCTCCAACTAACTAATGCTGTAACATGCTGGCTCCAACTACATAATGCTGTAACATGCTGGCTCAAAATAACTAATGCTTTAACATCATGGCTCCAAATAACTGATGCTGTAACATGCTGGCTCCACCTAACTATTGCTTTAAAATGCTGGCTCCAACTAACTGATGCTGTAACATGCTGGCTCCAACTACATAATGCTGTAACATCCTGGCTCCAAATAACTCATGCTTTAATATGCTGGGTCCAAGTAACTAATGCTTTAACATGCTGGCTCCAACTAACACATGATTTAATATGCTGGCTCCAACTAACTGATGCTGTAACATGCTGGCTCCAACTAACTAATGCTGTAACATGCTGGATCCAACTAACTAATACTTTAATATTCTGTCTCCAACTAACTAATGCTGTAACGTGCTGGCTCCAACTAACTAATGCTGTAACATGCTGGTTCCAACTAACTAATGCTTTAACATGCTAGCTCCAACTAACTAATGCTTTAACATGCTGGCTCCAACAAACTGATGCTGTAACTTGCTGCCTCCAATTAACTAATGCTTTAACATGCTGGCTCCAACTATAATGCTATAACATGCTGCCTCAAATTAAACAATTGCTTTACCGTGCTGGCTTCAACTAACTAATGCTGTAACATATTGGCTCCAACTAACTAATGCTTTAAAATGCTGGCTCCAACTAACTGATGCTGTAACATGCTGGCTCCAACTACATATTGCTGTAACATGCTGGCCCCAAATAACTAATGCTTTAATATGCTGGCTCCAACTATCTAATGCTTTAACATGCTGGCTCCAACTAACAAATGCTTTAATGTGCTGGCTCCAACTAACTGATGCTTTAACATGCTGGCTCCAACTATCTGATGCTGTAACATGCTGGCTCCAACTATAATGCTATAACATGCTGCCTCAAATTAAACAAATGCTTTACCGTGCTGGCTCCAACTAACTAATGCTGTAACATATTGGCTCCAATTAACTAATGCTGTAAAATGCTGGCTCCAACTAACTGATGCTGTAACATGCTGGCTCCAACTACATATTGCTGTAACATGCTGGCTGCAAATAACTAATGCTTTAATATGCTGGCTCCAACTAACAAATGCTTTAATATGCTGGCTCCAACTAACTGATGCTGTAACATGCTGGCTCCAACTAACTAATGCTGTAACATGCTGGATCCAACTAACTAATGCTTTAACATGCTGGCTCCAACTAACTAATGCTGTAACATGCTGGCTCCAACTAACTAATGCTGTAACATGCTGGATCCAACTAACTAATGCTGTATCATGCTGGCTCCAACTAACTAATACTGTAACATGCTGGCTCCAACTACTAATGATGTAGCATGCTGGCAGAGCTACTAATGCTGTATCATGCTGTCTCCAGCTACTAATGCTTTACCATGCGGGCTCCAACTAAGTCTTGCTTTAAAATGCTGTCTCCTACTACTAATGCTTTAACATGCTGGCTCCAGCTACTAATGCTTTATCATGCTTGTTCCAACTAACTAATGCTGTAACATGCTGGTTCCAGCTACTAATGCTTTAACATGCTGGCTCCAGCTACTAATGCTTTTCCATGCTTGTTTCAACTAACTACTGCTGTAACATGCTGGCTCCAACTAACTAATGCTGTAACCTGCTGGCTCCAACTAACTAATGCTGTAACATGCTGGCTCCAACTAACTAATGCTTTAACATGCTGTCTCCAACTAACTAATGCTGTAACATGCTGGCTCCAAATAACTAATGCTTTAACATGCTGGCTCCAACTAACTAATGCTGTAACATGCTGACTCCAACTAACTAATGCTCTAACCTGCTGGCTCCAACTAACTAATGCTTTAACATGCTGGCTCCAACTAACTAATGCTCTAACCTGCTGGCTCCAACTAACTAATGCTGTAACTTGCTGGATCCAAATAACTAATGCTGTAACCTGCTGGCTCAGACTAACTAATGCTTTAACATGCTGGCTAAGACTAACTAATGCTTTAACATGCTGGCTCAGACTAACTAATGCTTTAACATGCTGGCTCCTTAAGCAGGAAATGGCAACAGCTCCAGTTGAAGTCGGAGGTTTATATACACTTAGGTTGGAATCATTAAATCTCTTTTTTCAACCACTCCTCAAATTTCTTGTTAATAAACTATAGTTTTGACAAGTCGGTTAGGACATCTACTTTGTGCATGACACAAGTAATTTTTCCAACAATTGTTTACAGACAGATTATTTCACTTATAATTCACTGTATCACAATTCCAGTGGGTCAGAAGTTTACATACACTAAGTTGACTGTGCCTTTAAACAGCTTGGAAAATTCCAGAAAATGATGTCCTGGCTTTAGAAGCTTCGGATAGGCTAATTGACATAATTTGAGTCAATTGGAGGTGTACCTGGTGGATGTATTTCAAGGCCTACCTTCAAACTCAGTGCCTCTTTGCTTGGCATCATAGGAAAATCCAAAGAAATCAGCCAAGACCTCAGAAAAAAAATTGGTTCATCCTTGGGATCAATTTCCAAACGCCTGAAGGTACCACGTTCATCTGTACAAACAATAGTACGCAAGTATAAACACCATGGGACCACGCAGCCGTCATACCGCTCCAGGAAGGAGATGCATTCTGTCTCCTAGAGATGAACGACTTTGGTGCGAAAAGTGCAAATCAATCCCAGAACAACAACAAAGGACCTTGTGAAGATGCTGGAGGAAACAGGTACAAAAGTATCTATATCCACAGTAAAACGAGTCCTATATTGACATAACCTGAAAGACCTCTCAGCAAGGAAGAAGCCACTGCTCCATAACCGCCATAAAAAAACAGACTACGGTTTTCAACTGCACATGGGGACAAAGATCGTATTTTTTTTTTAAATGTCCTCTGGTCTGATGAAACAAAAATAGAACTGTTTGGCCATAATGACCCTCGTTATGTTTGGAGGAAAAAGGGGTGGCTTGCAAGCCGAAGAACACCATCCCAACCGTGAAGCGCGGGGTGGCAGCATCATGTTGTGGGGGTGCTTTGCTGCAGGAGGGACTGGTGCACTTCACAAAAATAGATGGCACCATGAGGATGGAACATTATGTGGATATATTAAAGCAACATCTCAAGACATCAGTCAGGAAGTTAAAGCTTGGTCGCAAATGGGTCTTCCAAATGAACAATGACCCCAAGCATATTTCCAAAGTTGTGGCAAAATGGCTTAAGGACAACAAAGTCAAGTTATTGGAGTGGCCATCACAAAGCCCTGACCTCAATACCATTGAAAATTTGTGGGCAGAACTGAAAAGCATGTGTGAGCAAGGAGGCCCACAAACCTGACTCAGTTACACCAGCTCTGTCAGGAGGAATGGGCCAAAATGTACCCAACTTGTGGAAGGCTACCCAAAATGTTTGACCCAAGTTAAACAATTTAAAGGCAATGCTACCAAATACTAATTGAGTGGCAGGCATTTCGACAAACAATGGCAGGCATTTCGAGACTACTGCACAGACAACAAGGCTTGGCGGCAGGTTGCTGAAGTTGTGTGTGTCTGCACTTGCCTACCTGCATTTTTGTGTGTGTGTGTGAGAGAGAGGCTCCGCCGGTGGGTGGAGATGCAGGCTGTCTCCTTACACTAAAGTGAAAACTTTAGAACGTCTTGCTGTGACATCCGACTTTTCCCAACCCTGCCATCCCTGCTGCTCCATACCTGTCATAGGGGTGTCATAACCTGTCATTGGGGTGTCATAGGAGTGGTGGAGCCTGTGTGTGTGTGTGTGTGTGTGTGTGTGTGTGTGTGTGTGTGTGTGTGTGTGTGTGTGTGTGTGTGTGTGTGTGTGTGTGTGTGTGTGTGTGTGTGTGTGTGTGTGTGTGTGTGTGTGTGTCAATGGAATGGCTGACTCAGCATCTCCATATCAACAGTGTTCAAAAAATTCCACCTCAAAATCAGACATGCCTCAGTTATGGCCAGCATTCCTGAACAGTGATACCAGCATTAATCCGCAATTAGGATCTTTGTGTGTGTGTGACGTGTTTAACTATACTTGTGGGGCCCAGAAGAATAGAAAATAATAGTAACAAAAATTGGACCAAAGGTTAGAATTAGTGTTAGAATTAGTTTTAGGGTTAGGAGCTAGGGTTAGGGTTTGTGTGTGTGTGTGTGTGCGCGCGTGTGTATATTATACGGTGTTGTCTAGATATTATATAGTGTTGTCTAGGTAATATACAGTGTTGTCTAGGTAATATACTGTGTAATGATAGAGTAAAAATTATGGAAAGAGTGGATAAAGATTGAGAGACAGAGAGATAAACAGAGAGAGACATAGAGGGCGAGATACAGGGGAAGGGGGAAAGGTACAGAGACAGAAACAGAGGGAGAGAGGGAGAGATACAGAGACAGAAACAGAGGGAGAGAGATACAGAGACAGAAACAGAGGGAGAGAGATACAGAAACAGAAACAGAGGGAGAGAGATACAGAAACAGAAACAGAGGGAGAGATACAGAGACAGAAACAGAGGGAGAGGTACAGAGACAGAAACAGAGGGAGAGAGGGAGAGACAGAAACAGGGAGAGAGGGAGAGACAGAAACAGAGGGAGAGAGGTACAGAGACAGAAACAGAGGGAGAGAGGGAGAGGTACAGAGACAGAAACAGAGGGAGAGAGGGAGAGGTACAGAGACAGAAACAGAGGGAGAGAGGGAGAGGTACAGAGACAGAAACAGAGGGAGAGAGGGAGAGGTACAGAGACAGAAACAGAGGGAGAGAGGGAGAGGTACAGAGACAGAAACAGAGGGAGAGAGGGAGAGGTACAGAGACAGAAACAGAGGGAGAGAGGGAGAGGTACAGAGACAGAAACAGAGGGAGAGATACAGAGACAGAAACAGAGGGAGGTAGAGTGCGAGAGGGAAGGAGAGAGAGACAGCAAGGGAGGGAAGGAGAGAGAGACAGCGAGAGAGGGAAGGAGAGAGAAGCAGCGAGAGAGCGAGGGAGAGAGAGAATGTGGCGTGGCGTCTGAGTGCAGATAGATTGCAGTCTGTGCGTGTCTGTTAGAGAGACTCCTCCAGACAAAGAGAGTTGATGGTACGGACTAGAGGGGGACAAGACGAGGGTTACATAACATTACTCCGTGTGTGTGTGTGTGTGTGTGTGTGCACATGTGAGGGTCAAATTGTATTACTGTGTGTGAGGTATACAGTATTCATTGTGTGAGTGTAACTGGTGTGAAATGGCTAGTTAGCTAGCAGGGTGCGCGCTAACAGCGTTTCAATCAGTGACGTCACTCGCTCTGAGACCTTGAAGTAGTTGGGCCACGGCTTTTGTGGAGCGATGGGTAACGATGCTTCGTGGGAGGCAGTTGTTGATGTGTGCAGAGGATCCCTGGTTCGAGCCCAGGTAGGGAAGAGGGATGGAAGCTATACTGTTACATGAGGGTAAACAGTATTTACTGTGTGAGGGTAAACAGTATTTACTGTGTGAGGGTAAACAGTATTTACTGTGTGAGGGTAAACAGTTTTTACTGTGTGAGGGTAAACAGTATTTACTGTGAGTGTACAACGTTTTTACTGTGTGAGGGTAAACAGTTTTTACTGTGTGAGGGTAAAAGGTATTTATTGTGTGAGGGTAAACAGTATTTATTGTGTGAGGGTAAACAGTATTTACTGTGTGAGGGTAAACAGTATTTACTGTGTGAGGGTAAACAGTATTTACTGTGTGAGGGTAAAAAGGTTTTACTGTGTGAGGGTAAAAGGGATTTATTGTGTGAGGGTAAACAGTATTTAATGTGTGAGGGTAAACAGTATTTACTGTGTGAGGGTAAACAGTATTTACTGTGTGAGGGTAAACAGTATTTACTGTGTGAGGGTAAAACATTTTTACTGTGTGAGGGTAAACAGTTTTTACTGTGTGAGGGTAAAAGGTATTTATTGTTTGAGGGTAAACAGTATTTATTGTGTGAGGGTAAACAGTATTACTGTGTGAGGGTAAACAGTATATACTATGTGAGGGTGAACAGTATTTACTGTGTGAGGGTAAACAGTTTTTCCTGTGTGAGGGTACAATGTTTTTACTGTGTGAGGGTAAACAGTATTTACTGTGTGAGGGTAAAAGGTATTTATTGTGTGAGGGTAAACGGTATTTATTGTGTGAGGGTAAACAGTATTTATTGTGTGAGGGTAAACAGTATTTACTGTGTGAGGGTAAACAGTATTTACTGTGTGAGGGTAAACAGTATTTACTATGTGAGGGTAAAAGGGATTTATTGTGTGAGGGTAAACAGTATTTACTGTGTGAGGGTAAACAGTATTTATGTGTGAGGGTAAACAGTATTTACTGTGTGAGGGTAAACAGTATTTACTGTGTGAGGGTAAACAGTATTTACTGTGTGAGGGTAAAACATTTTTACTGTGTGAGGGTAAACAGTTTTTACTGTGTGAGGGTAAAAGGTATTTATTGTTTGAGGGTAAGCAGTATTTATTGTGTGAGGGTAAACAGTATTACTGTGTGAGGGTAAACAGTATATACTATGTGAGGGTGAACAGTATTTACTGTGTGAGGGTAAACAATATTTACTGTGTGAGGGTAAAAAGTTTTTACTGTGTGAGTGTAAACAATTTTTACTGTGTGAGGGTAAACAGTATTTATTGTGTGAGGGTAAACGGTATTTATTATGTGAGGGTAAACAGTTTTTACTGTGTGAGGGTAAACAGTATTTACTGTGTGAGTGTAAACAGTATTTACTGTGTGAGGGTAAACAGTATTTACTGTGTGAGGGTAAACAGTATTTATGTGTGAGTGTAAACAGTATTTACTGTGTGAGGGTAAACAGTATTTACTGTGTGAGGGTAAACAGCATGTATTATGTGAGGGTAAACAGTTGTTACTGTTCGAGGGTAAACAGTATTTACTCTGTGAGGGTAAACAGTATTTACTGTGTGAGGGTAAACAGTATTTACTGTGTGAGGGTAAACAGTATTTACTGTGTGAGGGTAAACAGCATTTACTGTGTGAGGGTAAACAGTATTTACTGTGTGAGGGTAAACAGTATTTACTGTGTGAGGGTAAACAGTATTTACTGTGTGAGGGTAAACAGTTTTTACTGTGTGAGGGTAAACAGTTTTTACTGTGTGAGGGTAAACAGTTTTTACTGTGTGAGGGTAAACAGTATTTACTGTGTGAGGGTAAACAGTATTTACTGTGTGAGGGTAAACAGTATTTACTGTGTGAGGGTAAACAGTTTTTACTGTGTGAGGGTAAACAGTTTTTACTGTGTGAGGGTAAACAGTTTTTACTGTGTGAGGGTAAACAGTATTTACTGTGTGAGGGTGAACAGTTTTTACTGTGTGAGGGTATAAAGTGTTTGTCTGCCTATGATGTCACTACGTCTGTTTTTAACATCAATGTGTATTATGTCTGTCTATATACATCTGTGTGTCTGCGACTCTGTGTGCCTGCTTAAGTGTATTGTGTGTGTGTCTCCATGTCTGTCTAGGTGTGTGTGCAGCGTGGTGAACACTCAGGAGTGTGTGTGTGTGTGTGTGTGTGTAGACTGGAGAGAGGGGGAGGTGAGCGATGGAGGGGGGATTACACTGCCCCACACTGTTCAAACTGTTTATGCATACCAGTCTGCTCTGAGGGGCTCTCTGTCGCACTCTGTTTACACAAACTTATTTTGGGAAAATTCCACAGAGCTGGACAGGCCCTGGCCATAAATCACGGAATCTGCAGCTTTGTGGAATGATAGCTTCTGTCACTCACACACTCATCAACACACACTATTTCTCTCCTCGAAACCATAACAGAGTGTGTGTAAGTGGCAGAGGGCACTATGTGTGTGTGTGTGTGTGTGTGTGTGTGTGTGTGTGTGTGTGTGTGTGTGTGTGTGTGTGTGTGTGTGTGTGTGTGTGTGTGTGTGTGTGTGTGTGTGTGTGTGTGTGTGTGTGTGTGTGTGTGTGTGTGAGAGAAAATGTGTGAGAGAATTGCATTTGTGTACGTGTGTATGTGTATGTGTGTGGGAGGATATTTTGTGTTTTCTAGGTAATATATGGTGTTGTCTAGGTAATATACTGTGTTGTCTAGGTAGAATACTGTGTTGTCTTGGTAATATACTGTGTTCTCTAGGTAATATACTGGGTTGTCTAGGTAATTTATTGTGTTGTCTAGGTAATATACTGGGTTGTCTAGGTAATATATTGTGTTTTACCTTTATTTTACTAGGCAAGTCAGCTAAGAACAAATTCTTATTTCAATGACGGCCTAGGAACAGTTACTAGTCCAACGCTCTAACCACTAGGCTACCCTGCCGCCTGGGTTGTCTAGGTAATATATTATGTTGTCTAATGAATATACTGTGTTGTCTAGGTATTATACTGGGTTGTCTAGGTAATATACTGGGTTGTCTAGGTAATATACTGTGTTGTCTAGGTAATATACTGTGTTGTCTAGGTATTATACTGGGTTGTCTAGGTATTATACTGGGTGGTCTAGGTAATATACTGCGTTCTGTAGGTAATATACTGGGTTGTCTAGGTAATATACTGCGTTCTGTAGGTAATACTCTGGGTTGTCTAGGTATTATACTGGGATGTCTAGGTATTATAATGGGTTGTCTAGGTATTATAATGGGTTATTTAGGTAATATACTAGGTTGTCTAGGTAATATACTGGGTTGTCTAGGTATTAAACTGAGTTGTCTAGGTAATATACTGGGTTGTCTAGGTAATATAGTGGGTTGTCTAGGTAATATACAGGGTTGTCTAGGTATTATACTGGGTTGTCTAGGTAATATACTCGGTTGTCTAGGTAATATACTGTGTTGTCTAGGTAATGTACAGGGTTGTCTAGGTATTATACTGGGTTGTCTAGGTAATATACTAGGCTGTCTAGTGTATTATACTGTGTTGTCTAGGTGTTATACTGAGTTGTCTAGGTAATATACTGGGTTGTCTAGGTAACATACTGGGTTGTCAAGGTAATATACTGGGTTGTATAAGTAATATACTGAGTTGAGTAGGTATTATACTGCGTTGTCTAGGTATTATACTGGGTTGTCTAGGTAATATGCTGGGTTGTCTAAGTAATATACTGGGTTGTCTAGGTATTATACTGGGTTGTCTAGGTATTATAATGGGTTGTCTAGGTAATATACTGGGTTGTCTAGGTGTTATAATGAGTTGTCTAGGTAATACACTGGGTTGCCTAGTTAATATACTGTGTTGTCTAGGTAATATACTGTGTTGTCTAGGTAATGTACAGGGTTGTCTAGGTATTATACTAGGCTGTCTAGTGTATTATACTGGGTTGTCTAGGTAATATACAGGGATGTCTAGGTAATATACTGTGTTGTCTAGGTAATATACTGGGTTGTCTAGGTAGAATACTGTGTTGTCTTGGTAATATACTGTGTTCTCTAGGTAATATACTGGGTTGTCTAGGTAATTTATTGTGTTGTCTAGGTAATATACTGGGTTGTCTAGGTAATATATTGTGTTTTACCTTTATTTTACTAGGCAAGTCAGCTAAGAACAAATTCTTATTTCAATGACGGCCTAGGAACAGTTACTAGTCCAACGCTCTAACCACTAGGCTACCCTGCCGCCTGGGTTGTCTAGGTAATATATTATGCTGTCTAATGAATATACTGTGTTGTCTAGGTATTATACTGGGTTGTCTAGGTAATATACTGGGTTGTCTAGGTAATATACTGTGTTGTCTAGGTAATATACTGTGTTGTCTAGGTATTATACTGGGTTGTCTAGGTATTATACTGGGTGGTCTAGGTAATATACTGCGTTCTGTAGGTAATATACTGGGTTGTCTAGGTAATATACTGCGTTCTGTAGGTAATACTCTGGGTTGTCTAGGTATTATACTGGGATGTCTAGGTATTATAATGGGTTGTCTAGGTATTATAATGGGTTATTTAGGTAATATACTAGGTTGTCTAGGTAATATACTGGGTTGTCTAGGTATTAAACTGAGTTGTCTAGGTAATATACTGGGTTGTCTAGGTAATATAGTGGGTTGTCTAGGTAATATACAGGGTTGTCTAGGTATTATACTGGGTTGTCTAGGTAATATACTCGGTTGTCTAGGTAATATACTGTGTTGTCTAGGTAATGTACAGGGTTGTCTAGGTATTATACTGGGTTGTCTAGGTAATATACTAGGCTGTCTAGTGTATTATACTGTGTTGTCTAGGTGTTATACTGAGTTGTCTAGGTAATATACTGGGTTGTCTAGGTAACATACTGGGTTGTCAAGGTAATATACTGGGTTGTATAAGTAATATACTGAGTTGAGTAGGTATTATACTGCGTTGTCTAGGTATTATACTGGGTTGTCTAGGTAATATGCTGGGTTGTCTAAGTAATATACTGGGTTGTCTAGGTATTATACTGGGTTGTCTAGGTATTATAATGGGTTGTCTAGGTAATATACTGGGTTGTCTAGGTGTTATAATGAGTTGTCTAGGTAATACACTGGGTTGCCTAGTTAATATACTGTGTTGTCTAGGTAATATACTGTGTTGTCTAGGTAATGTACAGGGTTGTCTAGGTATTATACTAGGCTGTCTAGTGTATTATACTGGGTTGTCTAGGTAATATACAGGGATGTCTAGGTAATATACTGTGTTGTCTAGGTAATATACTGGGTTGTCTAGGTAATATACTGTGTTGTCTAGGTAATATACTGTGTTGTCTAGGTATTATACTGGGTTGTCTTGGTAATATACTGGGTTGTCTAGGTAACATACTGGGTTGTCAAGGTAATATACTGGGTTGTCTAGGTAATATACTGAGTTGAGTAGGTATTATACTGCGTTGTCTAGATAATATACTGGGTTGTCTAGGTATTATACTGGGTTGTCTAGGTAATATGCTGGGATGTCTAAGTAATATACTGGGTTGTCTAGGTATTATACTGGGTTGTCTAGGTATTATAATGGGTTGTCTAGGTAATATACTGGGTTGTCTAGGTGTTATAATGAGTTGTCTAGGTAATACACTGGGTTGCCTAGTTAATATACTGGGTTGTCTAGGTAATATACTGTGTTGTCTAGGTAATATACCGGGTTCTCTAGGTAATGTTAAGGGTTGTCTAGGTAATATACAGGGTTGTCTAGCTAATATACTGGGTTGTCTGGGTACAGTATTATACTGGGTTGTCTAGGTAATATACTCGGTTGTCTAGGTATTATCTTCGGTTGTCTAGGTAATATACTGTGTTGTCTAGGTAATATGCTGGATTGTCTAGGTATTATACTGGGATGTCTAGGTATTATAATGGGTTGTCTAGGTATTATACTGGGTTATTTAGGTAATATACTGGGTTGTCTAGGTAATATACTGGGTTGTCTAGGTAGAATCCTGGGTTGCCTAGGTATTAAACTGGGTTGTCTAAGTAATATACTGGGTTGTCTAGGTAACATACTGGGTTGTCAAGGTAATATTCTGGGTTGTCTAGATAATATACTGAGTTGTGTAGGTATTATACTGGGTTGTCTAGGTAATATGCTGGGTTGTCTTAAGTAATATACTGGGTTGTCTAGGTATTATAATGGGTTGTCTTGGTATTATACTGGGTTGTCTAGGTAATTTACTGGGTTGTCTAGGTACATTATTATACTGGGTTGTCTTGGTACACTATTATACTGGGTTGTCTAGGTAATATACTGGGTTGTCTAGATAATATAATGGGTTGGCTAGGTAATATGCTGGGTTTTCTAGGTTATATACTGTGTTGTCTAGTTAATATACTGGGTTTTCTAGATAATATACTGGGTTGTCTAAGTAATATACTGGGTTGTCTAGGTATTATAATGGGTTGTCTATGTAATATACTGTGTTGTCTAGGTAATATACTGGTTTGTATAGGTAATATACTGTGTTGTGTGGGTAATATACTGCGTTGTCTAGGTAATGTACTGTGTTGTCTAGGTAATATACTGTGTTGTCTAGGTATTATAATGGGTTGTCTAGGTAATATACTGTGTTGTCTAGGTAATATATTGGGTTGTCTAGGTACAGTTTTATACTGGGTTGTATAGGTAATGTACTGTGTTGTCTAGGTAATATACTGGGTTGTCAAGGTAATATTCTGGGTTATCTAGGTAATATACTGCATTGTCTAGGTAATGTACAGGGTTGTCTAGGTATTATACTGGGTTGTCTAGGTAATATACTAGGCTGTCTAGTGTATTATACTGTGTTGTCTAGGTGTTATACTGAGTTGTCTAGGTAATATACTGGGTTGTCTAGGTAACATACTGGGTTGTCAAGGTAATATACTGGGTTGTATAAGTAATATACTGAGTTGAGTAGGTATTATACTGCGTTGTCTAGGTATTATACTGGGTTGTCTAGGTAATATGCTGGGTTGTCTAGGTATTATAATGGGTTGTCTAGGTAATATACTGGGTTGTCTAGGTGTTATAATGAGTTGTCTAGGTAATACACTGGGTTGCCTAGTTAATATACTGTGTTGTCTAGGTAATATACTGTGTTGTCTAGGTAATGTACAGGGTTGTCTAGGTATTATACTAGGCTGTCTAGTGTATTATACTGGGTTGTCTAGGTAATATACAGGGATGTCTAGGTAATATACTGTGTTGTCTAGGTAATATACTGGGTTGTCTAGGTAATATACTGTGTTGTCTAGGTAATATACTGTGTTGTCTAGGTATTATACTGGGTTGTCTTGGTAATATACTGGGTTGTCTAGGTAACATACTGGGTTGTCAAGGTAATATACTGGGTTGTCTAGGTAATATACTGAGTTGAGTAGGTATTATACTGCGTTGTCTAGATAATATACTGGGTTGTCTAGGTATTATACTGGGTTGTCTAGGTAATATGCTGGGATGTCTAAGTAATATACTGGGTTGTCTAGGTATTATACTGGGTTGTCTAGGTATTATAATGGGTTGTCTAGGTAATATACTGGGTTGTCTAGGTGTTATAATGAGTTGTCTAGGTAATACACTGGGTTGCCTAGTTAATATACTGGGTTGTCTAGGTAATATACTGTGTTGTCTAGGTAATATACCGGGTTCTCTAGGTAATGTTAAGGGTTGTCTAGGTAATATACAGGGTTGTCTAGCTAATATACTGGGTTGTCTGGGTACAGTATTATACTGGGTTGTCTAGGTAATATACTCGGTTGTCTAGGTATTATCTTCGGTTGTCTAGGTAATATACTGTGTTGTCTAGGTAATATGCTGGATTGTCTAGGTATTATACTGGGATGTCTAGGTATTATAATGGGTTGTCTAGGTATTATACTGGGTTATTTAGGTAATATACTGGGTTGTCTAGGTAATATACTGGGTTGTCTAGGTAGAATCCTGGGTTGCCTAGGTATTAAACTGGGTTGTCTAAGTAATATACTGGGTTGTCTAGGTAACATACTGGGTTGTCAAGGTAATATTCTGGGTTGTCTAGATAATATACTGAGTTGTGTAGGTATTATACTGGGTTGTCTAGGTAATATGCTGGGTTGTCTTAAGTAATATACTGGGTTGTCTAGGTATTATAATGGGTTGTCTTGGTATTATACTGGGTTGTCTAGGTAATTTACTGGGTTGTCTAGGTACATTATTATACTGGGTTGTCTTGGTACACTATTATACTGGGTTGTCTAGGTAATATACTGGGTTGTCTAGATAATATAATGGGTTGGCTAGGTAATATGCTGGGTTTTCTAGGTTATATACTGTGTTGTCTAGTTAATATACTGGGTTTTCTAGATAATATACTGGGTTGTCTAAGTAATATACTGGGTTGTCTAGGTATTATAATGGGTTGTCTATGTAATATACTGTGTTGTCTAGGTAATATACTGGTTTGTATAGGTAATATACTGTGTTGTGTGGGTAATATACTGCGTTGTCTAGGTAATGTACTGTGTTGTCTAGGTAATATACTGTGTTGTCTAGGTATTATAATGGGTTGTCTAGGTAATATACTGTGTTGTCTAGGTAATATATTGGGTTGTCTAGGTACAGTTTTATACTGGGTTGTATAGGTAATGTACTGTGTTGTCTAGGTAATATACTGGGTTGTCAAGGTAATATTCTGGGTTATCTAGGTAATATACTACATTGTCTAGGTAATATACTGGGTTGTCTAGGTATTATACTGGGTTGTCTAGGTAATATGCTGGGTTGTCTAGGTATTATAATGGGTTGTCTTGGTATTATACTGGGTTGTCTAGGTAATAAACTGGGTTGTCTAGGTGTTATAATGAGTTGTCTAGGTAATACACTGGGTTGCCTAGTTAATATACTGGGTTGTCTAGGTAATACTCTGGGTTGTCTAGGTATTATACTGGGATGTCTAGGTATTATAATGGGTTGTCTAGGTATTATACTGGATTATTTAGGTAATATACTGGGTTGTCTAGGTAATATACTGGGTTGTCTAGGTATTAAACTGAGTTGTCTAGGTAATATACTGGGTTGTCTAGGTAATATACTGGTTTGTATAGGTAATATACTGTGTTGTCTAGGTAATATGCTGGGTTGTCTAAGTAATATACTGGGTTGTCTAGGTATTATACTGGGTTGTCTAGGTAATAAACTGGGTTGTCTAGGTGTTATAATGAGTTGTCTAGGTAATACACTGGGTTGCCTAGTTAATATACAGGGTTGTCTAGGCAATATACTGTGTTGTCTAGGTAATATACTGTGTTGTCTAGGTATTATACTGGGTTGTCTAGGTATTATACTGGGTTATTTAGGTAATACTCTGGGTTGTCTAGGTATTATACGGGGATGTCTAGGTATTATAATGGGTTGTCTAGGTATTATACTGGGTTATTTAGGTAATATACTGGGTTGTCTAGGTAATATACTGGGTTGTCTAGGTATTAACATGAGTTGTCTAGGTAATATACTGGGTTATCTAGGTAATATAGTGGGTTGTCTAGGTAATATACAGGGTTGTCTAGGTATTATACTGGGTTGTCTAGGTAATATACTCGGTTGTCTAGGTAATATACTGTGTCGTCTAGGTAATGTACTGTGTTGTCTAGGTATTATAATGGGTTGTCTAGGTAATATACTGTGTTGTCTAGGTAATATATTGGGTTGTCTATTTACAGTTTTATACTGGGTTGTATAGGTAATGTACTGTGTTGTCTAGGTAATATACTGGGTTGTCTAGGTAATATACAGGGTTGTCTAGGTATTATACTGCATTGTCTAGGTAATATAGTGGGTTGTCTAGGTATTATACTGGGTTGTCTATGTAATATGCTGGGTTGTCTAAGTTATATACTGGGTTGTCTAGGTATTATAATGGGTTGTCTTGGTATTATACTGGGTTGTCTAGGTAATAAACTGGGTTGTCTAGGTGTTATAATGAGTTGTCTAGGTAATACACTGGGTTGCCTAGTTAATATACAGGGTTGTCTAGGCAATATACTGTGTTGTCTAGGTATTATACTGGGTTGTCTAGGTATTATACTGGGTGGTCTAGGTAATATACTGGGTTATTTAGGTAATACTCTGGGTTGTCTAGGTATTATACTGGGATGTCTAGGTATTATAATGGGTTGTCTAGGTATTATACTGGGTTATTTAGGTAATATACTGGGTTGTCTAGGTAATATACTGGGTTGTCTAGGTAATATACTGCGTTCTGTAGGTAATACTCTGGGTTGTCTAGGTATTATACTGGGATGTCTAGGTATTATAATGGGTTGTCTAGGTATTATACTGGGTTATTTAGGTAATATACTGGGTTGTCTAGGTAATATACTGGGTTGTCTAGGTATTAAACTGAGTTGTCTAGGTATTATACTGGGTGGTCTAGGTAATATACTGCGTTCTGTAGGTAATACTCTGGGTTGTCTAGGTATTATACTGGGATGTCTAGGTATTATAATGGGTTGTCTAGGTAATAAACTGGGTTGTCTAGGTGTTATAATGAGTTGTCTAGGTAATACACTGTGTTGTCTAGGTATTATACTGGGTTGCCTAGTTAATATACAGGGTTGTCTAGGTAATATACTGTGTTGTCTAGGCAATATACTGTGTTGTCTAGGTAATATACTGTGTTGTCTAGGTATTATACTGGGTGGTCTAGGTAATATACTGGGTTATTTAGGTAATACTCTGGGTTGTCTAGGTATTATACTGGGATGTCTAGGTATTATAATGGGTTGTCTAGGTATTATACTGGGTTGGCTAGGTAATATGCTGTGTTGTCTAGGTTATATACTGTGTTGTCTAGCTAATATACTGGGTTTTCTAGATAATATACTGGGTTTTCTAAGTAATATACTGGGTTGTCTAGGTATTATACTGGGTTGTCTAGGTAATATACTGGGTTGTCTAGGTAATATACTGGGTTGTCTAGGTAATATACTGTGTTGTGTGGTTAATATACTGGGTTGTCTAGGTAATATACTGTGTTGTCCAGGTATTATAATGGGTTGTCTAGGTAATATACTGTGTTGTCTAGGTAATATACTGTGTTGTCTAGGTAGCATATTGTTTTGTTCATGTAATATAATGGGTTGTCTAGGTAGTATACTTGTTTTTTTAGGTAGTATACTGGGTTGTCTCGGTAATATACTGGGTTGTCTTGGTACAGTATTATACTGGGTTGTCTAGGTAATATACTGGGCTGTCTAGGTATTATAATGTGTTGTCTAGGTAATATACTGTGTTGTCTAGGTTATATACTGTGTTGTCTAGGTAACATATAATGCTGTTTATGTAATTTAATGGGTTGTCTAGGTAGTATACTGGGTTGTCTTGGTACAGTATTATACTAGGCTGTTTAGGTTGTATACTGGGTTGTCTAGGTATTATACTGGGTTGTCTAGATAATATACTGGTTTGTATAGGTAATATACTGTGTTGTGTGGGTAATATACTGGGTTGTCTAGGTAATGTACTGTGTTGTCTGGGTAATATACTGGGGTTGTCTAGGTAATATACTGGGTTGTCTAGGTAATATACTGGGTTGTCTAGGTACTATACTGGTTTGTCTTGTTACATTATCCTGGGTTGTCTAGGTACACTATTATACTGGGTTGTCTAGGTAATATACTGGGTTGTCTAGGTATTATACTGGGTTTGCTAGGTAATATACTGTGTTGTCTAGGTAATATATTGTGTTGTCTATGTTTTATAATGGCTTGTCTAGGTAATATACTTGGTTGTTTAGGTAATATACTGGGTTGTCTAGGTAGTGTACTGTGTTGTCTAGGTAATATACTGTTTTGTCTAGGTATTATAATGGGTTGTCTAGGTAATATACTGTGTTGTCTAGGTAATATATTGTGTTGTCTATGTTTTATAATGGGTTGTCTAGGTAATATACTTGGTTGTTTAGGTAATATACTGGGTTGTCTAGGTAATATACTGGGTTGTCTAGGTATTATAATGTGTTGTCTTGGTAATATACTGGATTGTCTGGGTAATATACTGGGTTGTCTAGGTAGTATACTGGGTTGTCTAGGTAATATACTGTGTTGTCTATGTATTATAACGGGTTGTCTAGGTAATGTCTACACACCCCTTGCAATTTCAAAAATGTTCTATGCTTTCTTTTTCACTTTGAAAATGTGATGCAGGTTCTGAAAATCTTTTGAATCGTTTAAGCTACAAAATATTATGGGCCAATCACTTAAAGAAGACTCTCAGGAACACATACATACATACATACATACATACATACATACATACATACATACATACTGTTTCCCTCTACTATCCCCACAAGCCATTAGAAGCGAGTGGACAAGACAAAGCACTAAATCAGACTGGGGGGGAATAACTTCATTAATGATGGTATTGTTTTCTACACAGAAGATCATACAACATTATTGCCTGATCTTGTGAACTTCCTAATACCTTTTTGATGCCATTTAGTTACTTTAAACCATACTGTCTTCAGATTGAAATACTGTCCAAAATACTGTCAGACTGATTTGTAATAGACTGTTATAGCCCTAATTAAAAAAGTAAACATTGGCTGTTGATTACATATTTGTTTTGACATGATGGGGAAAAAAACATTGCTAGCAAAATGGGGCCGTGGGCCAAAAAAGTTTGGGATCCCCTGGTCTACTGCTTGGGTATGTTATTGTGCACTGGGAGAAGCAGGGGTTTGGTGTGACATTGCCATACAACAGTGACATCTGCTGGTAACTTTGAACAGTGCTTCCAAACATCTGGGGAACAACCTACTTGGAAGATGTGTACAGACAGAGAAGCAAAGCGAGAGGTTTTTTTCCACCCAAAATCGGCGGTCAATGAGTGTCAATTGGTCTACACATTTTTGTATTGCTATTCGTTTTGTAATGGTTAGGTTGTTACGAATGTACTGATATAAGTGGACACACGTGGCACTTCGTCAACTTTGAAAAGCGGTCACTTGAATATCTTGTCAATATAATAGTACATATTTAGTACAGACCACAGAGATGCACCTACCAATCATGAAAACACAGCCAGAAGATGGGCCACTTCTCGGTGCCTGGTTCCTCTCTAGGTTTCTTCCTAGTTTTTTTTTCTAGCCGCTGTGCTGTTGCTTTTGCTTAGGTTGCTCATTGGGGTTTAGCCCGGGTGACCGTAAAGCACTTTGTAACAACTGCTGCTGTAAAAACAGGCTTTCTAAATTAAGTTTGATTGAGTGATTTAACAATAACAACAACAACAAGAAGAGCGTTTTGGTATGGTTAAGCACCCACTTTTACAAGTACTCACGGTTTATTTCAATACCTTCGAAATGGCAGGAGGCACACAGGCTACGAGTTTCTGAAGCTGTGAAGCTATAATAAGCACCAGAGTTACAGATACATATTCATATCAACAGGAGAGAAACATATGTACAAATATAAATTAAATAAAAACACTTCTCCACCTCCTATGATGCTCTTACTATCAATGACTGACTGTGATTGTATTCAATTCAAATGTTCTTCACCAAAGGTAGGTAGGTAGGGATAACACTGGAAGATAACTGTAAAAAAAATGTCATGCCTGCTTGAGATGAGTAGGTATGTTTCAGTCTAATATAATTGGCTTCAAATATTACAATAACATACTGTAGTGCAAGAGAAATACTGACTGACAGAATACAATTTTTTAACAGATTTTTTTAAAAGACACAATTCACATTCATGACTCCTTTGGTCCAAAGAGAATACAAAGTAAGATGGGATATGCTGGCATAGCTATATAGACAGCTATGTCTTAACAAAAGTCTTCAATTGACGAGGGTCCAATACCAAAACATTCTCTTTCCCCTATCCCTTGTTGACTCCCCCTCGCAGATCTAAAATGACTGGATATGTATAAGAAAAATATGCTGAAAAGTGAAGGACCTAGGCGAAAGGGTTGAAGGCAGAAATGGAACCAGGCCCAAGCCTACTTGACTTATGTCTCAGATCCAATCCTTGCAAATCTTCAAAGGGGCAATCAATGGGCTAAAGGGACCAGGGATTGGTTTGGAATCAAGCCTAATGTCATGTTGTACCTTATTATTCCTGGTATAGGTTGCCCTTAGGCACAGATACAGGATCAGCTTAGTGAGTTTAAGCTCCCTCCAGATTCTTACCTTGAAGAGACATTTCACTCATAAATAAAATGTCAGATGTTTTCAGACCTCTAAAGTATTCTAATGAAACCACGTCACATAATATAGCTTGTGTAGATCCAGCTATCGTAGGTTTTATCTTGACATTAGACTACTTTAGAGGTCTGAAAATGTCCCTCTCTTTAACCATTGGGAGGGGAAATGGCCTGTGTCTATGGGCATCCTGTACATACACGGACAGGCTTTAGTGATTGCGGACATTGAAGAACCCCACGCTGGTCGGCGACTCCTTCACTGTTACCGTGACGAAGTTGGCGGTGACATCCGTGACAAACACGTGCTCTAGAAGGCTCCGCGCCGGCCGCCAGTCTGTCTCCGTTTCCCTCTCCATAGAGACAAGGCGGGCCCCATTGTTGTTGTTGTCGGGATAGGGGGAGGAGTCGCACTCTTCTGATTCGCTGCTGCTGGTGTCGTCTGAGTCACCTGTGCTGAGCTCGTTAAGGGTCCGGGCGTTGTCACCGCTCCGGGAGTTCCGCTCATTAAGGGTAAGGCTCTGTCCTGACTTCCTGTCCTCCTGTCTCCCCCCAGTGGACACACCTCCCTGTGCCTGTACACTCCCCCCTTTCTCCACCCTTCCATTCCCCCTCCCTACACATCCTGGTCCCTTATTGTCCATCTCCATCTCTGCCCCAGTGTCCTTCCCTCTCTCTTCCCTCTCCACTCTGGCTGCTGGCACGCTTCCAGAGTGCAGTGCCCTTCCCCCTAACCCTCCCGACACCAGGCCCTGGTTCAGCCCAGACGAGGTGTGTGTCTCTTTAATGCTTCCCCCTGCTCTTTTTCCTGTCGGGCTGGCACTGCTTCTCAGGCTCAACCTCGAAACTGCAACTCCAGTGGTGCCGGAGGTTCCGTTTCCCTGGAGACCGTTGCCGGGTGCAATTTTTTTTACACTCTGCAGGTTGAGAGCTCGGAGGCTGAGGGCCTGACTGATGCGGTCTCTGGCCGAGGGAGGGGTAGAGGAGGGGGGCATGGCTCCCTGCTGCTGAACCACCAACCCTGTCTGACCTCCTTGGCCCTCCTGCTGCCTCCTCTGCCCAGCTGGGAAGCGCTGAGCTGGGCTACATGCCGCTGGAGAGCCCCCGAACCCACTGGAGGTCTTGGAGCTGTGGAGACAGAGTGATGTGGATGTAGAAGGGAGGGACATTTTCACCCCTGGTTTTAGAGAGGACGCCACCTTGAGCCCTTCTGCTCTGCCATTAATGCTGCCGGCGTCTGAGACAGAGAGGGAGCGCTTAAGATCTGACCAGCCCTTACTGTAAGACTGGGGAGGTCTACTGAGAGAGGAAGAGGAGGATGGAGAGGATGGGGTGGCGATGTTGGTCGACATGGAGCGACCTGACCATATGGAGTTCAGCGGCCCAGGTTTGGAGGCCCCTGCCTGGTAGAAGGCCCCTCCAGCAGCTCCCTGGTGTGCCACCTCATCTCTGGAGCCCCGGCTGGAGCTCAGGCCAGTGTAGGTGAAACTGGCTGGCTGTAGAGGCTTCTTCACCCCCCCTCGGGGTTCCTCTTTGAACGGCTCGCGGGGGAGCCTGAGGACCTGGTGGTGGCGAGAAGGAGAAGGGGGCGGGAGGGGTGGCCGGGTCTTTGCCTGTCTCAAAGCCCTTAGCTCGGGGAGCAGCGGTTTTCTCCCGCTCCTTTTCCGGACGGGCTCATTTTTGGCCACAACAATCTGGGGCCTCTTCTGGGGAACAGGGTAGAGGTTGCGGACGCGAGGACCCGGTTTGGCCTTCTTCCCGTGGTCTTCCTCTTCTTCTTCTGAGGAAGAGGAGGAGGGAGAGGAGGACAGGCCGGATGAAGAAGAAGAGGAGGAGGAGCGGTCGGATTTGGTTTCAGTTGGCTCTGGTTCCTAAAGACATGGAGAGAGAGAAAGGATTGCTGCTACTGTTGTAAATATAATGGATCAACCATTGAGAAGACATTACAAGTATAATTACATGACTAATGGAAGTGAATTTGCTGCATTTGTTGTAAGACTGCATCTTATATATTTGAATAGCAGCAACAGTGTGATGATTACCAGAATTTTCCGTGGACGTCCCCTTGGCCTCTTCCCTCTCTTACGGAAGAGTAGCTCCCTCTCTTGCGCTCTGTAGAAATCACACACACACACACGGAGTCAGATACAGTCACTGACAATGTTCTGCCTCTTTAGGAATGCATCCTTCCTTACTTGAAGAGACTACTGATCTAATAACTGGATAAGTGAAAGTTTAATTTAACCAATTTGGTTAAGTCAGATATAAGTGATTGCTTCAAGGATGGGAGGAAGGATGTATTTGACCAGGGCAATTCTATTACACCATGTAGCTACATGAAATATGAAGGGGTTCTTATCAAACAACTAAACCACTGTAGTATGATATCAATAACACACCTCTTGTGGAAGGCAGCCAGTAATCTAGGGTCTAGAATATTCTCTTCAGGCTCCCAACTGTTATGTCTGTAAAGAAAACCCGATATTATAAAACAGTTTATTAGAGTGCAATAGAGAGACATTGCACATATCATGTCAAACCATGAATTTCTCTGTTCAGTTGTATCTAGTTTAAATGGGAGGTATCGCCTTTTTGAGATACAATGTCAGACAGTAGCATCATATTTAAAAAAATATATATATATATTTCACGTTGAGACTAAATCAAATATTAAGACTATTTGCTGAATAATAGCAAATATTGAGAGAGTAGCTGTTCATTGTCTAGGGCTAGAGTATATTTAAATGGATGAAACTGTAGCTTTTGCTCGGAGATTTACATTCAGCTACATCAAAGATGGTTTTGAACCGCAACATTATTGGTAAACTAGCAGGACGAAAGCACGGCTGCATATGCAAATAGTGGGCGTTCCATATTCCCGCTGTTCCAGTTCGCCACCGTACTAGGATGATGCCTGCTCACGTTACTGGATACCGATTTGGCTCGGGCTAAAGAAAATAAAGCAAGACACAGAAACGGCGAGCACCATCGTCTTTCTTACATGCATCATGCAGTCTATCCAAAGCCACAAGCCACGGGAATATTCTCCGATTGTACATATTACGGATGTGAAAGAAATCCGGGGTTGCAGGGGCTCAAGGGATACATTGTTGTCATTGTTTAGCTCAGCCAGCTGCTTGCTAAATAGCTACTCACTTGGACGACCACCCTCTCCACTTCACCAAATACTCAAACTTCCCCTGCAAAGGAGAATATTGGGAAAGAGTTAAACGATTGAACAGGATCTAATGTTTTCATATTATGATAAGATACGTTATATCCTACCTTTCGTGGACGTTTGTTGAGGATGCATTCGGCGTCAAATACGTGCCCTACAGTTACCCCCTCCATTGCTACAGCCCCTCGCTCCTTTTTTTTTACGAGAGGAAAAGCGGAACAGGGAGAAAATATTGCCCTCCAGCGGTATCCGTAGTTCGGCAGCCGTGCCTCTGATACGTCACTTTCACTTGTTCATTGTAGAGCGCCTGTATAGCTGTTTGTTTTACCTTTATTTATGGTATTCACTGTATAAAAGAGGTTTTAATAGCCTCGTTATTACAGTTCTACAATTCTCATCCTCTATTTGCTAGGCTCCATAAAAGGCAAATACTTCGAACATTTATAACTTGACAATAATGTATTATTTGACCATTAAACACTTGAGTATTACATTTCACATGCAAGATATTTGTATAAATAAAATATATAACATCTTTCACCACACTTGTCAGAATTTCACAGTGATCAAAGTTATTATGTATATTTTAGAGCGACTTACAGTTAGTTGATTCAGGTAGCTGAGTAAGACAACCACATATGTTATCTCAGTCATAGTAAGTAAAAGTTTCCTCAATAAAACATTTTTTTTCGCTGGGTTTTATAGGCATCTGGTCGGCCCTTCCATTTGATGGGCCCTTTCAAACTTTGGTCGCTTGCCAGTACTCTCTGATTCGCTCTACGCAGAGATGTCTGAAGCTACCTGTATCTCCCTAGCGTGTCCCGATAGGCCGATGAAGCCATGTGAAGCCATGTGAGAGGTCCTCCACCACCCTCAGTGTCACTGGTTGGCCTATATCCCACAGTTTCTTGGCGAACATCACAGAGTCATCCAACAACGCATCCAGTGCAGAGGCCTGTGGGGACAGACAGGGGAGTAAGAAAACTCTAAGTGGAAAGACCATCAATAGTGGAGAGTGTTAGAAAGAATAGTGAACAATGTAAAGTAGACCCACTGCAGTAAAATGTGTATTCCTTCACTTTCTTTATCTTTTCCATCCCTCTCAACATATAAACCTGTCTTCCTAAATGTGTTGACTTCACCCCTTTACCCTCCCTCCTTTCTAATACTCTCTCATTCCTTTCACTTCCTTCCTTCCTTACCTGTGTCGGCATTGATACACTTGAAGATCACCCCTTAGGGCAGCAGGTGTCACACCCTGATCTGTTTCACCTGTCCTTGTGATTGTCTCCACCCCCTCCAGGTGTCGCTTATTTTCCCCAGTGTATTTATCCCTGTGTTTCCTGTCTCTCTATGCCAGTTCGTCTTGTAGAAGGCGGGAGTGCAAGCTGTCAGTGGTGTGCAGGATATGCAGTCTTTAATACCATCCGGGAAGCGCACACCGCAGGCAATGGCCCTCATGGACACGGTATTCAGAGGTTCCCCCCAGCGTTGTCCCCAGCCAGACACACATGCTCAGTCATGGAGCCTGGGGCAGAGCAATCAGAACTAGCTGATCTGAGACAGACGGTTGTTGTAATACCGCAGTAAAAGATGTGCCAATATTATTGACCTGAGGGTACGCTGTCTAGCTAAGAAACCATTTTCTTTGTCTCTTAGCTCCAAAACAGTGGTAATGACACTGACCCGAAAAATGGCAGTTCTTGAGGGCCCAACACTAGGTGTAGAAGCACTCCTCCAGGTCTCTGGGGAAGGGGGCCTCAGGAGCCAGGGAGTGGTCCACAGACAGGATGGGGACATTCATATCCTTGGACCAGTTCTTCAGATAGTTGTGGTTGATGGAGGGCGGATGGAAGGATAAAACATTTAGATGTGACAGGAGAATGTAACAGAAGGAAAGTAAACATCATGGTAAGTGCAGAGCTCACCCTTAATTTAATTATTGTGAAATTAGGGGTTCATCATTTCCGGTGTCACACCACTACCACTATCCCTGGCTTACGTACCTCATGGGATTTGTAAGCCTGGGCTCGAAGCCTCCTCCTTGGAAGTGGATCAGCAGACAGGGAGATGGAGGGAGCTGCTTGATAACAAATGTCACCAAAGACAGGGAGGGGGAAGGGTACGGTCCAGAGGAGAGGTGTTGGGTCCCGGTGGATGACATTCTAGATCCAGACATCGCTCCTCGCTCTCGGGGCTGTCCCCCTGGCCGTAGTCATCCTGCGGCTGGAGCCGCGCGCCAGGGAGAGTACTATCACGTTTACTCCCGCTCTACGTCGCCGGTTTACTAACCACCTGTCCTGGCAACTCATCATTACGCACATCTGGCAACCATCATTACTCACACGTGCGCCACATTATCATGCACACCTGGACTTCATCACCACCTTGATTACTTCCCTTTAATCTCGCACTCTGTAGCCTCACTCATCAGGCAGTAATGGTTCTGTTTTCATGTCCAGACGCTTCTCTTGTTTTGTATCGCTCCATATTCGTCATTATTAAACTCACCAACAGCACCTGCTTCCTGACTCCCTGCATCTCCATTACAGAATACTGCCTCAAAATATGGAAGGAGCAGAAGAGAAAGCAATCTCCCTGATGATCGACGAAAGGGGACACCTACTCCACCAACACCACGATCAGCTGGTGCAACTGGGTGCGGCTATGGGTGAGGTCCTCAGAGTCCTCCACCACCTCGACACCACCCGAGAGGATTCCCTTTCAAATAGTGGAGGGCCTTCTACCATGAGTCGTCACAGCGAGCCAGTCCCCCATCCTACCCAGCAGTCCGCCCAGGTCAGTGATGCCCAACTGTCCCTCCCGCACAAGAATGATGGGACTCCATCCAAATGCCGTGGCTTCCTACTCCAGTGCTCCCTCTATTTCGCCCATCAGACGGGATACCCTACCACCAAGGTTGCCATGACAATTTCCCTGCTGACCGGGTGGGCGTTGGAGTGGGCTACGGCCGTCTGGGAGAGAGGAGAGAAAGAGCTGGGTTCCAACGAGGGGTTCATGGCTCTGTTCAGGGCGGTCTTCGACCATCCACCGGAGGCCAGAGCGGGAGGTGAGTGACTATTCCAACTCCGGCTGGGTGCCCAGACCACTGCGGAGTACGTCCTCATCTTTCGGACTGTGGCAGCCCCCAGCGGATGGAATGAGCCGGCACTCCGCACCCTATTCTGCCAAAACCTTTGTGGTTTCAATTTCACTGTTTGTCTGTCCCTCAGGTGTTGTCCTTACGGCTCTAGTGGACTCCAGTGCCACGGGGAATTTTATCAATCAGGCCCTCGTCTCCTCCTTGAACATCACAGCGTACCCACTCTCCTCTCCTTTTCCGGTCCAAGCCTTGGATAAACGACCATTGGGATCCGGCACTACCACGCACATCACAGCACCACTCACCCTCACTGTGGGACCCTTACACCAAGAAAGCTTTCCCTTCCCCACCACAGTTCCCGTACACAAAGTCATCCTCGGCCTCCCGTGGCTCCAATGTCATGACACCACCATCTCCTGGTCGAGGATGAAAATCACTGCATGGTCACCCAGATGTCGGAAGACCTGCTTTCCCTTACATTGTGGTTCCAGGTCGGTTGATAGTCCTGTGAGTGCCCTCCAGCCCACAATTTCGTCCTCCCATATCATTGGCCCTGTGTTTTGTAACGTAGATGTGAGCATCCGCCAGGCTCTGGAGAGGGAACCCTCGCCTGCTACCTGCCCTCCTGAGCCCAT
This sequence comes from Brachymystax lenok tsinlingensis, assembly GCA_030435695.1. NCBI lineage: Eukaryota > Metazoa > Chordata > Actinopteri > Salmoniformes > Salmonidae > Brachymystax > Brachymystax lenok. Next base: position 9,055,678 of record CM059804.1, on the reverse strand, counting down.
CTCCGTCCCCACGGAGGTGAGGGATTGACTGTTGACCTGGGCACACACATCCTTTGCCGCTGGACACCAAGGTATTACCAGCACTATTTCATCCATCTCCGCCCACCTTGGCACAGGACGCTGCCCGCTATGTCAATATGTGCCCAAACTAAATCTCCCCTGCACGCTCCAGCAGGGAAACTCCTTCACCTTCCCGTGCCACTGCCGCCTTGGTCCCATCTGTCCATAGACTTTGTTATTGACCTCCCTCCGTCTGATGGTTTCGCCGCTATTATGGCTGTTGTGGACATATTCTCCAAATCCTGCCATTTCATCCCTCTCTCTGGTCTCCCTATGCCTCTCCAGGTTGCAGAGGCACTGTTCCAGCAGGTCTTCCGGCACTATGGCCTTCCGGAGGACATCGTCTACTAAGTGTAACTCAATGAAGTCTGAGATTTCCCAGTTCCGAGTTTCCAGTTGTTTTGAAAGAGGCAGAAGTCATGTTGGATTGACAGCATGGCCAATGTATTCAACCTTTTCTGGCCCATGGTGTTGCATGTGAATGTTTATAATTTTAAACTTGGAAAAGATAACCTTAAACCAGACTTGGACCACACACCCTCTCCACTGAATAGCAGGCTAGTGTTTGCTTTGCAAATCTTGCAGATTGCCACTGATTCCTTCCAAACCACTCATTGTTGAATTTGCAATTTTCAACTTAATTTTTAATGTTAATGTAATGTTTATCTCCAATGGCCGATGAGCACCGATATGTTTTATCTATACTTTCTCTTCATATGAAAAGGATTTGCCAGTAGATTGTTGACTTGATTCAAGATGATGACTGCTAGCTAAGATTTTGAAAGTATGATGTTGACATGATCAGTCCAATCAAAGCTACGGTAGATATAACGTGATTTGATGTCCTTTTATCTGTAACCAATGACCTTGAGCCTTGTTTAATGTGCACTTCTAATGTAAGTCTATGGCAGCACCCAAGGGGCTTGAATTTTGAGCTCTCCCCGTAGATTTTGCGGTGACGTAGTGTCCCCATGAGTGACAGAACACTGAGCCATTCACAGGCGCAATTTGAGAACATTAACCCCTACAGTACACTCTGTATTTTCCGCTGGCTGCCCCACCACCACAGAAAGCACTGAGCTAAGCTGAAACAGCTGCCTTACTTAAGAAAGCATAACAGAGACCGTTTGCATGCGGCTTGAATTAACTAAATTATTATTATTCGCAAACTGAAATGTGACACGTATTAATTCCAAAATAACATGCAAGACAGGTAACAACAACAACAACAAATATATGTACTGTATCATTTTTTTTGCTAAACAGGCGGGGCTCTAAACTGCCCTGAATGACAGGTCGCCACTGGAAGAGGACCTACACTGTAGACAGTCAGTTATTTTGAGAACCAATATATATATATATATATATATATATATATATATATATATATATATATATCTGGTTTCACGACTTCATACAGCCCAATGAATTCACAGAGACTGTCCTATCTCAGAATGCTTTTTTCAATAGCTCACGCCAAAAACAGGACCATGCTTATGCCAGGATTGGACGCGCAGGGAAGGTGAGAACTGGGGAGACAGAGGGAAAATTTGGATTTTAGTATCATACACCAGCTTAGTCCATGTTTCACAATGACCAATTGCAAAAAAGTGACAGGCCTTTATAGCTGTGGTTCTCAACCTTTTTTCGGTTACTGTACCACCAAGTATATTTTGCTCTGCCCGGAGTAACCCTGACGTTTAAAAACAAAATAATGGTCTATGGTCTCATGAGTCTTCTCGAATACCCCCTGTGGGTAGGCCAAGTACCCCCTGTGGGTAGGCCAAGTACCCCCAGGGGCCCTAGTACTGGTTGAGAACCACTATTCTATAGCATCTCCCTCTGGTGGTGACTGTCCTGAAAGCCCAGGCAGCTGCCATAGAAGCACACCTTGTGCATGGAGGTGTACTACCTCACCAACCTCCTGCTCAGCTCTTCGTCCTGCTCTCCATACAGCTGCTCGGGACAGTTGTCGTGGAGCATTCCCTGGGTGATGTAGAGGAGGGCCCGTAGTTGACACAGGGCCCTGCCGTAGGCTTCCATTTCTGAGACGTTGTGGAAGAAGGCAATGTAGTGGCCCTTGTTGATGATGTGCAGAAGGAAAGACTGCAACACCTGAGAGATGAGATTATACTTTATTATTGTTGGTTTGGAAATATGAATAAAAAGTTGTAAAATGTAGTTTTTTTTAACCACATTAATAATCCAAGGAACTCCATATCTCCATCCTCCTATTGCCACTCTGTTGCTAGCTATCTCAGTCATTTGACTGTGTGATTGTCTCTCATTCTCTTGACAATCACATTGACAGTGATAATTCGGCCATACCATTCCCAGGGGTATCTGAGTCCAGGTCATAGTGGTGGTAGATTGCGGCGAAGCCAGAAACCGCCGGTTCCAGGGCACGACCATGGTCCTGAATTTTTTTCCATGCATGTCACCAAGCGCCCGGATGCTTAACCGTACAGCAAGTCGGGAGGCCAGACAGAGCTGTGATGTTTTCCTCACACACTGTCTCCAAGGCTCTGTACACAGCTCTCCAGTCCATACAAGAGACACTAGAGAAAACATAGGAAAGGGATTTGTTCTTTCTGTATTCCATTAGAATGACAATCATAGAGAAAGGGACAGGGCAACAACTGTTACAATTCCAACTATTGAATCCTGCACCATACTGTACGGTTCCGGTGATGTATTGTTGTCTCTACCTTCTTGACCTTTGTGCTGTTGTCTGTGCCCAATAATGTTTGTGTCATGTTTTGTGCTGCTACCATGTTGTTGCTATGTTGTGTTGCTACCATGCTGTGTTGTCATGTGTTGCTGCCTTGCTATGTTGTTGTCTTAGGTCTCTCTTTATGTAGTGTTGTGTTGTCTCTCTTGTTGTGATGTGTGTTTTGTCCTATATTTATATTGTATTTATTTTTAATCCCAGGCCCCGTCCCAGCAGGAGGCCTTTTGCCTTTTGGTAGGCCGTCATTGTAAATAAGAATTTGTTCTTAACTCACTTGTTTAGTTAAATAAAGGTTAAATAAATACAAAAATATTTAAGAAATGCTAGCCAGCTAGCTATTTAGCATAAGCTGCTAGCAGTGCTAGCTAGCAACCTTACTACCAGATTGTCTGAGATAAAATGAATCATTTTAAGGAATATATAGTTGCATATAGTTGTTTTTTCGTTTTTGTTTAAACCAACAACCAACCAGTGGAGTTGTCCCCAAGGAAGAGGAAGGCAGAGTCTGCGGCTGTACTGACAGCCTCACCTTGCAAAAGGTTGCTGGAGGAAAACGCTCGATAGAATCATCAACAGAAAGAAAAGAAAATGAAGCAGCTTCTTACAAAGAAAATAGTCTCAAATAAAGTTGTTGCAACACAACCAGCTACATCAGCCACAAAAGAATGCGGAATGTATTAATCCACACTGGATTAGGTGTGGGCAGTGCAGGAGGTGGGCTCATGAGGTGAGCTCTAAATTTACTAGGGAGAACTTCCTTTGTGACCTATGTACAAATTAGAATTGTGCAAAGCAGGGCACAAGAGAGTTACCACATCAATGTTACACTGAAATAACGAGTTAAGTTATGAGTTATTGTCCTTACACGTTATATTCCAACGTTATTTAATGTTATTAGTTATATTCCATTCCAATATTACATTCCAATAAATATTTGTTTTAATGAATTAAAAAACAACTATTGAAAACCTTTTTCTCCTGACTGCTGGGATTTCAAATCTTGCATTATTCAAATAATATTTGCAATTGTACATATTGTAAGGAATTGTAAGGCAGAGGAACAACAAAGAAAGTCCTGTTTCTAATAAAACATTTAATCAAATAACAAACAAACAAAAACTGTCAACTGTAGCCATTTATTTCCCTTTATAGTTTATTTGCCTAAGTGTGACCCTCATTCACATACCAATTATTTTCTTCAAAGTTTTTTCTGTCACCAGTTAGACGTTGTTCTTAGGGGGGACTAGTTGCCCCCTAGTGCCATAATACATGTTGCTGCACTGTTACTTCCACAATTCAAAGTCGATACATTGTTGCAGACAGTGGATACATGTAATTGTGTTAAACCCAACATGTTGCCGCTCCTCCTCCCCGCTTCTCACGACTGCGCATGCTCCATGTAGAAGCGTTGTATTTTCGTCCCGTCGGCAAATATAAATAAATTGAACATCGTTTCCAGTTTTGATAGTAGACTTTTGATTGTAGCTAAACTGTCACGCCAACATTGATCTTCTTAGTTGCTCAGATTACACTGGCGTTGCGGATGAAATACTTTTTACGAATGAATGGGTCAAACAGGAAGTGATTTATATAATCCCCAGCGTGCAATTCGTTTGTGTGAACACTGAATGAAATTACAAAACATTGACACTTGTCAAACCTCTTTATTTAACTGCATCGGTGGACTGTAATGTGTGTTTGTGATATATCTGCAGTATAGCGTTTCGGTTTGTTTTTAATTTAACCATGACCCTGAATAGTAAGGCCGAGAACAGGCTGTGAATGGTGTTGTTGAATCGGTAGTACACTCTGGTTTCTCTTCAGATCGCATAAATCTTTCGCCTTTTACTAAAGATTTCCGTGGAGAGGAACATTATGAGTATCAACTAATTTTTTGATGCCCGGCCTCACGGCTGGGCTTCCTACACTTGTTGAAGGTAAAACTGATACCGTCTAGAATTAGGTGGCTTAATCGTTTGGATACATTTTAGACCTCCGACGTATTTATTTGTTGGGAGGAAAATAGAGTAGTCAAATTGTTTTGGTTGGTTTTCTCAGTTGAAAACAGGGGCAACTTCATCCAATGTGGTTTGAAAATGTGTGGTAGGTGGTGGGTTAGATATACTTTACCATTTTGCGTGCGGCACTGGCAGTGGCAGAAACGTAAAAACAAACTCAATTAATAGACATTGGTGATTTTATCAGTGTATTCAGATTGAAAATATTAGGATATTTTACTGTGTTGGTTATTGACATTGAACTGATTATATAGCTTACCAACCAGATGTGTTAAACATTGTGTTTAATTTGTAGTTTAGGCCTACGAATTGGGCTGCTATTATGTTCTGTTCTGCCGACTAAAGGCCAAACCTAATGCCGAGCCCTGCTGTACACTATTCTAGTTTAGCGGCGATAGGAGGGGTGGCAATTTTTGCCCTCCCTATTGGGCGGCTGAAGGTCTATGGCTGGCCTGTTATGCCCATACTGTGTTTTATTTATTTTTATTTAATTAGGCAAGTGAGTTAAGTACACATTCTTACTGACATTGATGGCCTACTCGTAAAGCCCCCCAGCCAAACCATCCCCTAACCCGGACATTGCTGGGCCAATTGTGTGTCGCCCTATGGGACTAGTTATGAAACAGCCCGGGATCAAACCTGGGTCTGTAGTGACACCTCTAGCACTTGGAGGGGGGAGGCTCTAAATTACGCTAATTTACAGCGGTGTAAAGTACTTAAGTAAAAATACTTCATTTTTAGACCACATAGGCCTAATAAAATGGTGTGTAGTGGCTTTGCACCAACAAAAAAAGGGGTTATTTATAACTAAGACTTACAAAATCGCCACTGACCACCAGTAGTAGAGCAATCCACAAGTCAAACTGCTAAAACATGTTGCTAGAATATTTTACACCAACATTTTTTCATCATGGAGTTAGTAATATACTTCTAGGTTGAGACATTGTTGCAGACAGTGGATACATACAACTGTGTAAAGTCCAGCGATATACATGCCGCCCCTCCTTGCTTCTGTTACATGTTGGTCTCAACGGCGCATGCTTCATGTAGAAGCGTTGTATTTCGTCCCGCCGGCAAATATAAATAAATTGAACATCGTTTCCAGTTTTGATAGTAGACTTTTGATTGTAGCTAAACTGTTACGCCAACATTGCTCTTCTTAGTTGCTCAGATTACACTGGCGTTGCGGATGAAATACTTTGTACGAATGAATGGGTCAAACAGAAAGTGATTTATATAATCCCCAGCGTGCAATTCGTTTGTGTGAAGAATTCATAAAGTTACAAAGCATTGACATTTGTCAGACTTCACTATTTATTTGCATCGGTGGACTGTAATGTGTGTTTGTGATATATCTGCAGTATAGCGTTTTGGTTTGTTTTTAATTTAACCATGACCCTGAATAGTAAGGCCGAGAAGAGGCTGTGAATGGTGTTGTTGAATCGGTAGTACACTCTGGTTTCTCTTCAGATCGCATAAATCTTTCGCCTTTTACTAAAGATTTCCGTGGAGAGGAACATTATGAGTATCAACTAATTTTTTGATGCCCGGCCTCACGGCTGGGCTTCCTACACTTGTAAAAAAAAAAAATACATTCAAATAGTAGAGAATTGCGTGATATCGGGTGTCCCATCCGTTTGGATGCCTTGCATGTGGACATTTGCAGCATGTATATGTTGTGAGAAAAATAGAGGGAGTGGTCAAAGAGTTTTGGTGTGTTCTCAGTTGAAAGCAGGGGCATCTTCATCCAATTTGGTTTGGAAATGTGTGGTGGGTGTGGTTCCCAACCATTTTCAGTTACTGTACCCCCAACTGAAAGTAACCACTTGTGCATTTTACCAGTGGTCTCATGAGTCTTTTCAAGTACCCGCTGTGGATAGGCCAAGTACCCCTAGGTGTCCTAGTACCCTTGGTTAAGAACCACTAGTGCAGGCAATGTGTACGTTGTGTGTGTAGCAGTAGCTTACCCGTGAGCAGGGGGAATGAAGTGTGTGGGGCTGGTGGTGGTGAGGTGGGGGGGACGTAGGCTGCCTTGACCGTTGACCCATTGTGTCCAGGTAAGAGGAGTTCCTGTCATATTTCCAACGGAACCCATCGCATTGTTGGTTAAGGGCTTGTAAGTAAGCATTTCACGGTAAGGTCTACACCTGTTGTAATTAGCGCATGTGACAAATATAATTTAATTCGATTTGAGTTGATCTTGTGTTTTCAGACTTGTGAAAGAGAGGGGAGGAATGGAGGGGAGGAGACAAATGAAGGAGAGGAGATGAAAGCGACTGAGAGTAAGAGGCCTAAGTCCTTTTCAAATACACATGCAGGTACACCCACACCTGACTGAACAGAGTGAGAGAGTAATCAATACATTAGCTGGATCTACAGTATCTCACTGGACTGGCCAGGACAGGAACTGTAGTTGAGCTGTAAAACTGAGTGGGACAAGAGTCCTGTAACGCTCTCTGCTGGTTATGTGCTGTAACATCAACACAGTCACATCTAACTATACACGTGTACAGTGGCTTTCAAAAGTATTCACCCCCTTGGTATTTTGCCTATTTTGTTGCCTTACAACCTGGTTTGTATCATTTGATTTACCACTTTGAAGACGCAAAATATTTTTTATTGTGAAACAAACAAGAAATAAGACAGAAAAACAGAAAACTTGAGCGTGCATAACTATTCACTATTCACCCCCTTTGTAAAGCCACCTTTGCAGCAATTACAGCGACAAGTCTCTTGGGGTATGTCTCTATAAGCTTGGCACATCTAGCCACTGCTCCAGCTCTTTTAAGTTGGATGGGTTCCGCTGGTGTACAGCAATCTTTAAGTCATACCACAGATTCTCAATTGGATTGAGGTCTGGGCTTTGACTAGGCCATTCCAAGACATTTAAATGTTTACCCTTAAACCACTCAAGTGTTGCTTTAGCAGTATGCTTAGGGTCATTGTCCTGCTGGAAAGTCTCAAATCTCTGGAAGACTGAAACAGGTTTCCCTCAAGAATTTCCCTGTATTTAGCGCCATCCATCATTCCTTCAATTCTGACCAGTCTCCCAGTCCCTGCCGATGAAAAACATCCATGGGGGTGGTATTCTCGGGGTGATGAGAGGTGTTGGGTTTGCACCAGACATCGCGTTTTCCTTGATGGCCAAAAAGCTCAATTTTAGTCTCATCACCAAACGTGTTTGCTTATTTTTTCTTTAAGGCTTTTTCTGTCCACTCTTCCGTAAAGCCCAGCTCTGTGGAGTGTATGGCTTAAAGTGGTCCTATGGACAAACACTCCAATCTCCGCTGTGGAGCTTTGCAGCTCCTCCAGGGTTATCTTTGGTCTCTTTGTTGCCTTTCTGATTAAGGGATTCTAACTGGGTGGTTTGAGCCCTGAATTCTGATTGGCTGAAAGCCATGGTATATCAGACCGTATAGCACGGGTATGACGAAACATTTATATTTACTGCTCTAACTACATTGGTAACCAGTTTATAATAGAAAAGATGTCTCCTCTCGGGTTTGTGATGTATTGTCAATATCCACTTTTCATTTTTCCATAGTTTTTGTCTTGTTTTACACACCTGGTTTCAATCCCACAATTACTTGTTCATTATTTAGCCCTCTGTTCCCCCATGGTTATTTGTGAGTAATTGTTTGTTGGTGAATACGATCCGTTAATAACACAAATACAACTCAATATAACTATCCCACAATAACGGATCGTATTCACCAACATAGTTATATTGAGTTGTATTTGTGTTATATTTGAGTAAATACGTTCATTACTCATATCTGCTGTCCTGCGCCTGACTCTTCTAAACCAGCTACACACAGGATCTTCACAGAATTACTCACCCTTGCTATGGAGTCAGCAGGAGCAGACGCCCTCCCTGTGGTGGTAGAGGAACGTGTCCAGCAGCACGCGACCATGTTACAACATCTGGGCACCGCCATGGATCGCGTGCTACAGACGATGGACCGAATGGAGAGAGAAAGAGGTCTTCCAGCGCCTCCACCAGCCCCACTACAGCAGGTCCCACTGTACACCCCTCCTTCACCCGGTTCCAGTGGGATTCGGCTCTCACTCCCGAGGGAGTATGATGGGACGGCTGCCGGATGCCAGGGGTTCTTACTCCAGCTGGAGCTCTACCTGGCGACCGTCCACCCGGCTCCTTCGGGATGTGAGAGTGTGTCCGCCCTCGTCTCCTGCCTCTCAGGCAAAGCCCTGGAATGGGCCAAGTGAAGGAGACGCGGCATTGGACCATTACGCAGAGTTCACCCGCCGCTTTCGTGCAGTTTTCGACCACCCGCCTGAGGGTCGAGCGGAGAACGTCTGTTCCATCTGAGGCAGGGGACGAGGAGCGCGCAGGATTTCGCTTTGGACATCCGGACCCTGGCCGCCAGTGCGGGATGGAACGACAGGGCCCTGATCGATCACTATCGGTGCAGTCTGCGCGAGGACGTCCGTCGGGAGTTGGCCTGAACAGACACCACCCTCACGTTGGACCAGCTGGTGGACCTGTCCATCCGGCTGGACAATCTCCTGGCTACCTGCGGATGTCCGGATCGAGGCATGTTAGTTCCATCCCCCAGCACCTCCGCTCTGACGCCCATGGAGCTGGGAGGTGCTGCACTTAGGGCGACTGGAGGAGAGGCCATTCCCTGCATCATTTGTGGCCGTAGAGGGCACACTGCTGGTCGGTGCTGGGGGGGTTCCTCAGGGAGTTGAGGCAGCAGGCAGGGCACTATCGTGTCACCCCAGGTGAGTCGGCACCAGGCTCACCCAGAGCCCTCTGTTGCGCACATGTATGTGTTTATAAAATTTCCGGAGTTTTCCCTGCATTCCCAGAATAACGCGCTCGTAGATTCAGGCGCAGCTGGGAATTATATTGACCGTTCATTTGCCCATATTTTAGGGATCCCCATTGTTCCTGTGGATGTACCCTTTCCCGTGCACGCCCTAGATAGTCAACCATTAGGGTCAGGGCTAATTAGGGAGGCTACCTCTCCACTAGGCATGGTTACGCAGGATGGTCACAGGGAGCGAATAAGTCTCTTCCTTATTGATTCTCCTGCGTTTCCCGTGGTGCTGGGTCTACCCTGGTTGACCTGTCATGACCCCACTATTTCGTGGCAACAGAGGGCTCTCAAGGGGAGGTCACGAAAGTGCTCAGGGAGGTGTGTAGGGATTTCCATCGGTGCGACTACGGTGGAGAGTCCAGACCAGGTCTCCGCCGTGCACATTCCTTCTGAATATGCCGATTTGGCTCTCGCCTTCTGTAAGAAGAGGGCGGCTAAATTACCACCCCATCGACGGGGGGATTGTGCGATAAATCTCCTGGTAGACACAGCACTTCCCAGGAGTTACGTGTATCCTCTGTCCCAGGAGGAGACGGAGGCTATGGAAACATATGTCTCCGAATCCCTGGGGCAGGGATACATTCGGCCCTCCACTTCACGTGCCTCCTCAAGGTTATTTGTGAAGAAGAAGGATGGAGGTCTGCGAACGTGTATTGACTATCGGGGTATCAATCAGATCACTGTGAGGTACAGCTACCCGCTGCCTCTCATAGCCTGTGCGATTGAGCCAATGCACGAGGCACGCTTCTTTACAAAATTGGATCTCAGGAGTGCTTACAACCTGGTGCGTATCCGGGAGGGGGACGAGTGGAAGACGGCATTTAGTACCACCTCTGGGCACTATGAGTACCTCGTCATTCCGTACGGGTTGATGAATGCCCCATCAGTCTAAGGAAACAGCCGGATGAACCTTTTCTTCCACTGGCTCTGCATGATGCTGCAAGCTCCACAGTTTACTGTGCTCATATGGATTACTGGTATCTCTACAGTTAGCAAGGGATTATTCAGCCTTGGAGGAGGCTTTGCAAGTCATACTTGTGAAAATATGTCGAATTTTCTTCTGGGGGTACTGTCACGTCGGTCCCTCTCCTTGCACGGGTGGCGTCACCGGTATTCTAACCATTCGCGATCCACTTTTCATTTTTCCATTTTTGTCTTGTTTTACACACCTGGTTTCAATCCCACAATTACTTGTTCATTATTTAACCCTCTGTTCCCGCATGGTTGTTTGAGTAATTGTTTGTTGGTGAATACGGTCCGTTATTGTGGGCTAGTTATATTGAGTTGTATTTGTGTTATATTTGAGTAAATACGTTCATTACTCATATCTGCTGTCCTGCGCCTGACTCCACTACACCAGCTACACACAGGATCTTCACATCATGATGCGATAACTGCTTCAAATCAAATCAAATTGTATTTATCACATGCGCCGAATACAACTGGTGTAGACTTTACAGTGAAAAGCTTGCTTTTGAGCCCTTATCAACAACGTAGTTGAAAAATAATAGTATATATATAAAAAACAAAATAGGCGTAATGAATACACCCCAGTTCTTTTGGTTTCTGATTTTTACATTCAGCAAGCAAGAGCATGCTGTAGTAGTTAATAAGTATGCAACAAGCTATTGTAGGCCTAGTCTCGCTTTTCCTGGGACTCCAAGAGATAAAGAGGAATTATTAGGAAGAGTAAGAAATTACAGGCAGTCTAGGATAAACATATATCTCGAAAAAGGAAGAGAACAATTGGTAGGCATACAGATAGTCCAGCCATCCACATGGACCGTTGTCCTCCCCATTAGTTAACAACTGCTCCAACACCCAATTTAATCCCTTTTTTCCACGTTGAGGAATCATCTCCTTTCGACTCCAAAATTCCATTGAACGTTTCTAGACTCTCTTCAGCAGAGAGAGTGCAAAGAAACACTTTAAATGATTGTCATGAGCTGTGGTCCTTGCGTAATTGTGCTTGTTGTTGTGATAAACCACAGATTTTGTTGGCACTTTCAAGACAACTGGGAACTGGAGGACAAATACCGACGTCAGTGATCTTCAGGTCGGAAAGTCGGAGCTCTAGAAAGATGCTTGAGTTTCCCGATGACAGTTCAAAACGATTTTCCCAGTCGGAGCCAGTTTTTTTCCCAGAACTCTCAGTTGTCTTGAACACACTGAAGTCTGCAATTTCCGAGTTCCCAGTTGTTTTGAAGGCAGCATTTCTACCACTGTTCTTGTTGTGCGCTAGCTCCCCGTATCATCACTACAAGCGCTATATGATTCCCCAGATAATCTACACGCCCACGTTCTGAATATGTCAAGGACAAAGAGGGACTGATCAAACAGCCAATGGATAGGTAAAAGCGAAATGCCGGGCCAGCTGGGCTCAGCAAGTAGGATGAGCGAGAAAGAGCAGGATTGTACACCAAAGTTACACATTTTATTTATTTATTTTATTTAACCTTTATTTAATTAGGCAAGTCAGTTATGAACAAATTCTTATTTACAATGACGGCCTACCAAAAGGCAAAAGGCCTCCTGCTGGGACGGGGGGCCTGGGAAAAATAATAAATAAATACAATATAAATATAGGACAAAACACACATCACATCAAGAGAGACAACACAACACTACATAAAGAGAGACCGAGGACAACAATATAGCAAAACAGCAACACATGACAACACATGGTAGCAACCCAACATAACAACAACATGGTAGCAACACAACATGGTAGCAGAACATAACATGGTACAAACATTATTGGGCACAGTCAACAGCACAAAGGTCAAGAAGGTAGAGACAACAATACATCACACAAAGCAGCCACAACTGTCAGTAAGACTGTCCATGATTCTTTGAATGAAGAGTTTGAGTTTCCGTCGCCGACAGAGATGGCCGCCTCGCTTCGCGTTCTTAGGAAGCTATGCAGTATTGTTTGTTTATGTATTATTTCTTACATTGTTAACCCAGGAAATCTCAAGTTTTATTACATACAGCCGGGAGGAACTAGTGGATATAAGAGCAACATCAACTTACCAACATTACGACTAGGAATATGACTTTCCCGAAGCGGATCCTGTGTTTGGTCCACCAACAAGGACAATAGACCGGATCCCAGCCGGCAACCCAAAACAAAGCCGCCGCAGGAGAAGGGGCAGACGGGGCGGTATTCTGGTCAGGCTCCGTAGACGGGGCCTGACCAAGTATACTATATGCTCCCAAGTATACTATATGCCAATGTCCAGTCTCTTGACAACAAGGTAGACGAAATCCGAGCAAGGGTTGCCTTCCAGAGAGACATCAGAGATTTCACGGAAACATGGCTCACTCAAGACACGTTATCAGAGTCGGTACAGCCACCTGGTTTCTCCACACATCGTGCCCGACAGAAACAAACATCTATCTGGTAAGAAGAAGGGCAGGGGTGTATGCCTTATGATTAACTAGTCGTGGTGTTATCATAACAACATACAGGAACTCAAGTCATTTTGTTCACCTGACCTAGAATTCCTTACAATCAAATGCCGACCGCATTATCTACCAAGAGAATTCTCTTTGATTATAATCACAGTCGCATATATCCCCCCTCAAGCTGACACATTGACGGCCCTGAAAGAACTTCATTGGACTCTATGTAAACTGGAAACCACATATCCCACCCACTCTGCCGAGGCTCCCTACATTTTTTAAGCATATCGAATGTGCGACCCGGGCCGGGAAAATCCTGGATCATTGTTATTCTAACTTTCGCGACGCATACAAAGCCCCCCTTTTGGCAAATCTGACCATGACTCCATTTTGTTGCTCCCAGCCTATAGACAGAAACTAAAACAGGAAACTAAAACACCCGTGCTCAGGTCTGTTCAAAGCTGGTCCTACCGATCTGATTCCACGCTTTAAGATTGCTTTAATCACGTGGACTGGGATATGTTCCGCATAGCGTCGGACAATAACATTGATGAATACGCTGATTCGGTGAGCGAGTTTATTAGCAAGTGCATCAGTGATGTTGTACCCACAGCGACTATTAAAACCTTCCCCAACCAGAAACCGTGGATTGATGGCAGCATTCACGCAAAACTGAAAGCACGAACCACTGCTTTTAATCATGGCAAGGCGACCGGAAACATGACTGAATACAAATATTGTAGCTATTCCCTCCGTAAGGCAATCAAACAAGCTAAGCGTCAGTATAGAGACAAAGTAGAGTCGTAATTAAACGGCTCAGACACGAGGTATGTGGCAGGGTCTACAGTCAATCACGGACTACAAAAAGAAAACCAGCCCCGTCGCGGACCACGATGTCTTGCTCCCAGACAAACTAAACAACTTCTTTGCTCGCTTTGAGGACAATACAGTGCCACCGACACGGCCCAAACCTGCGGGCTCTCCTTCACCGCTGCCAACGTGAGTAAAACAGTTAAATGTGTTAACCCTCGCAAGGCTGCCGGCCCAGATGGCATCCCTGGCTGCGTCTTCAGAGCATGCGCAGACCAGCTTGTGAGTGTTTGTGAGTGTTTTTGGTGACAAGCCGAATTTCTTCAGCCTCCTGAGGTTGAAGAGGCGCTGTTGCGCCTTCTTCACCACGCTGTCTGTATGGGTGGAATGGTGAGAGGTTAGCATGTCTTGAGGGTATGATATTTGTGTGTCTCACTTTCTCACTCATCATTTTTCACGATTCATTATGGATTATCCACATTAATGTTGAAGTGTTTAGAAACATATTCTATTCCAATTTACAATAAAAGTGACTCCAAAATGACACAATACATTATTTACCATTAATTTATATTGTGAACAAAATATTTGGAAACGTTCCCAACAATTTTTTTTAGTCACAACCTTGATGTAGTCATTGCTTTTTATGAATATGGGACCAAATATTTAACTTTTCCCTACTTTAATACACATAACTCTGAATTTGCCCTAATACTTTTGGGCCAAAAATGGGGGGACTATGTACAAAAGTGCTGAAAATACTCTCAAATTAAAGCTGACAGTCTGCACTTCATATAATTTAAAATCCTAAGTGCTGGAGTACAGAGCCAAAACAACATATTTGTCACTGTCCCAATACTGTTGGAGCTCACTTTATGTTGCCAACCGTTTTATAAAATCCATAACACCCTCGAACCCGGGGCTGTTCTTAGGCCCAAAGCGAAATCAAGTTGTTACACGATAATCCCCAGGATCTAATGCCATAATGCTTAAATAATTAATGAGATGGATAAATATATTGGAAAGAAAGGGACTTACATCTATATATTAGAAGATGATACTGACTAATAGTGATTTGAAGAATTATATACATTTTGAAATCAATAGAAGTACATTGTTTTTTTGTTTTAATTGATCACTTTCAGATCAATTAAATCTGAAAGTACAGTCGTCTCAAATAAAACTGTGAAGGACCTCGGCGTTACTCTGGACCCTGATCTCTCTTTTGACGAACATATCAAGACTGTTTCAAGGACAGCTTTTTTCCATCTACGTAACATTGTAAAAATCAGAAACATTCTGTCCAAAAATGATGCAGAAAAGTTAATCCATGCGTTTGTAACTTCTAGGTTAGACTACTGCAATGCACTAAATAAACTTCAGTTAGTGCTAAACACGGCTGCTAGAATCTTGACTAGAACCCCAAAATTTGATCATATTACTCCAGTACTAGCCTCTCTACACTGGCTTCCTGTTAAGGCAAGGGCTGATTTCAAGGTTTTACTGCTAACCTACAAAGCATTACATGGGCTTGCTCCTACCTATCTTTCTGATTTGGTCCTGCCGTACATACCTACACGTACGCTACGGTCACAAGACGCAGGCCTCCTTACTGTCCCTAGAATTTCTAAGCAAACAGCTGGAGGCAGGGCTTTTTCTTATAGAGCTCCATTTTTATGGAATAGTCTGCCTATCCATGTGAGAGACGCAGACTCGGTCTCAACCTTTAAGTCTTTATTGAAGACTCATCTCTTCAGTAGGTCCTATGACTGAGTGTAGTCTGGCCCAGGAGTGTGAAGGTGAGCGGAAAGGCACTGGAGCAACGAACCACCCTTACTGTCTTTGCCTGGCCGGTTCCCTCCACTGGGATTCTCTGCCTCTAACCCTATTACAGGGGCTGAGTCACTGGCTTACTGGTGCCGTGGCGGAGATCTTGTGGGCTATACTCGGCCTTGTCTCAGGATGGTAAGTTGGTGGTTGAAGATATCCCTCTAGTGGTGTGGGGCTGTGCTTCGGCAGAGTGGGTGGGGTTATATCCTGCCTGTTTGGCCCTGTCCGGGGTATCGTCGGACGGGGCCCCAGTGTCTCCCGACCCCTCCTGTCTCAGCCCCCAGTATTTATGCTGCAGTAGTTTATGTGTCGGGGGGCTAGGGTCCGTCTGTTATATCTGGAGTATTTCTTCTCTTATCTGGTGTCCTGTGCGAATTTAAGTATGCTCTCTCTAATTATCTCTCTCTTTCTTTCTTTTTTCTTTCTCTCTCTCTCTCTCTCTCTCTCTCTCTCTCTCTCTCTCTCTCTCTCGGAGGACCTGAGCATTAGGACCATTCCTCAAGGCCTACCTGGCCTGATGACTCCTTGATGTCCCGAGTCCACCTGGCCGTGCTGCTTCTCCAGTTTCAACTGTTCTGCCTGTTTTATGAACATTTTAAAATCTTGTCCATGTTCTGTTATAATCTGCACCCGGCACAGCCAGAAGAGGACTGGCCACCCCTCACAGCCTGGTTCCTCTCTAGGTTTCTTCCTAGGTTTTGGCCTTTCTAGGGAGTTTTTCCTAGCCACCGTGCTTTTACACCTGCATTGCTTGCTGTTTTGGGGTTTTAGGCTGGGTTTCTGTACAGCACTCTGTGACATCAGCTGATGTAAGGGGGGCTTTATAAATACATTTGATTTGATTGATTTGATCACTTTCAGACCAGTAGGATCAAAGCAATAGGCTGCAACACTGAACATGTGAGTCAAAGTTTGTCTGTATGCGCGTGTATGTGTGCTTGTGTGTGTGGGTGTGTGTGTGCCTGCATGCTTTTATCATATATTGTGTGTGTGTCTTATGTCTTATTTGTGTCCTGTGTGTTTCTCATATGTTGTGTGTGAGTGTGTGGGGTGTATTGGAGGAGGTGGACAATTCCCCCAGTTAGCTCCTACACAGTGTGGAGACTTTTCTTCCTTTGACTGGGACAACCATGGATCCAACACAGGCTGGAGCTCAAAGGACATTACCGAGACAGCTATCAAAGGACATTACCGAGACAGATAAAGGACATTACCGAGACAGATAAAGGACATTACCGAGACAGCTATCAAAGGACATTACCGAGACAGCTATCAAAGGACATTACCGAGACAGCTATCAAAGGACATTACCAAGACAGCTATTGCTCTTCTATTGTTAAAATTATTCTGGCTCCAGTTCCGGCTCCACGCATCAGGCCTCCAGGGTGTCGTCCCAGTCCGGTGAGACCTATGCCGGCTGCACGCACCAGGCCTTCAGTGCGTCCTCCCAGCCCATTACGTCCTGTTCAGGCTCCACGCACCAGGCCTCCAGGGTGTCGTCCCAGCACAGTATGTCCTGTTCCGGCTCCACGCATCAGGTCTCCAGTGCACCTGCTCAGGCCGGTACGTCCGGCACCGGAGCCGCCACCGACACCAAAGGCCCACACGAACCCCTCTATTGACTTGTGGTTGCGGTCGGAGTCTGCACCTTTTGGGGGGGGGGGTTAGGTCAGGGCGTGACTAGGGTTTTCTAGGGGACTTTATGTTGGATTTTGTGTTGGTTCCTAATTAGAGGAAGCTGTTAGTCGTTGCCTCTAATTGGGAATCCTATTTAGTTTGTTCCCGTCCCCACCTGCCGTGGTGGGTTATTGTTTCTGTTAGTGCATGTGTTTGTGCTTTACAGATGTTACGGTCTGTTGTTGCTTCGTTGTTTTTGACTGTTTCCATTTAAATAAACATGTGAAACGCTATGCCCGCTGCGTCTTGGTCCGTTACTCCAGAAGATCGTGACAAGTCTATATAAAGTCTACTGTTTTTTGGAAATAAAATTAACTAGACAATTCATTCATAATTTAATTTCCAGATGCAACAGTAGATCAAGTCATTACATTTAAATAATTTCCTGATCTGTCTCATAACATGAAATACTGCATAGACTTGATAATAGACTACAAAGAGAAAATACTTGTGAGCTCAAACTGATTAGTGGCAGTTTCATATTTGAGTCCAGTCAGAATAAATAAACGATTAGATGAGATAAGCCTTCTGTTTTTCAGTAGACTGTTGCAGACAGCGTTAGACCAGTCATTGTTCGTGGACAAATCCTGCACATAAAACAAATCATCTGTTGTAACGGAATGGGAGGCATAGGATAACGAGGAGCAGTAGTTACAATGTTTAGGTTTTCCTCACTGATAATTTTGATGTATCAGGATTGGTCGAAGTCAATCTGAATCACACAGCTGACCAAATAACGCAAGATTTTAGTTCTGGATTAACCAAGATTAAACTCAGCAAAATATTCTAGAGCAGCAATATATAAAGTGCAAGTGTACATACTTCAAACAGAGCATATTTAGATCCTACTGCCAGAGGTTTACATAATGGTGCCTCCTCAGCGTCACCAGGCTTGACCGAGAGACAGTAGGAGAGAGAGGAGAGACAAGAAGAGCAGGACCAGGGATGAGTGGGTCAGAGTTGCCCCACTGGCAGGAGTAACGACAGCGGTAGTTGTGCTGTTGGCAGTGTTGGTGTCATTGATGGGGGTTCTGGCTGTGACGGGTGAAGGGAACATGCCCACAATGGTCTGAAGGAAGCTCTGGAAGCGAGCTGTTTTGGTGAAGACCTGGATGTTGGAGGAGCGAGGACTCCGACTCCATCGTGTTTTGCTGGAGCTGGTCTTGTTGCCGCTGTCGACAGTTAACACAGCAGCCTGGTACCATGCATCACCCTGCTTACACATCAGAGGACCACCCCCTTCACCCTGTGGGGAGAGAGAAGAACGAACACACGGGGGTAGAGGTCAGCATTGTCCTGTCATTATGAAACTTGGACTGTCCTCACTAGGTGGATCTAAATGTCATACCATCAGGCAGGCTCTGCTGAGGCCAATTCTGGAGATGCCAAAGTCAAATAGATTACATCCCAACAGTTGCAGAGCTATCCTCAATAACTACACAGACATAGTGCAACCATCCTTGCTGTACACCAGTTCACACTTCTGAGTCGACATTTGAAACCCATTATTGTGCGTTTGCTTTGTTTGTCGGACCCATTTGTACCTGTTGAAGGGCCAAGGCAGCAGTGCAGATGTTATCAGAGGAGCCAGAGCTCTCACAATCCACCACAGAGGTCTGGGACTGCTGCATGTTCTGTTCGGCTAAGGAACGAGACAGAATAGAGAAATAGAGGAGGAAAATCACAAATTGACCAAACAGAAAGAACACATTTATTTTATCAGGCAAGTTGACTGAGAACGCATTCTCATCAATAGCAACACCCTGGGGACAGTCACAGGGAGAAAAGATGATTGAGCTAATTGGAAGCTGGGGATGATTGGGTAGCCATGCCAGTCAGATTGGGAATTTAGTCAGGACACCAGGGTTAACACCCATACTCTTACGATAAGTGACATGGGATCTTTAGTGACCACAGAGAGTCAGGACACTTGTTTAACGTCCCATCCAAGAGACAGCACTCTACACAGGGTAAGGCCCCCAAGCACTGCCCTGGGTCATTGGGATATTCTTTTTTTTGGACCAGAGGAAAGAGTTCCTCCTACTGGCCCTCCAACACCACTTCCAGCAGCATCTGGTCTTCCATCCAGCGACCAACCAGGACCAACCCTGCTAAGTTTCAGAGGCAAGCCAGCAGTGTTAGTCTGTTCCAGTATTACACACTGACTCACCTCCACCCTGGTCCCTGCCCCAGCAAGCCACCCAGCACTGAGTCCCTTTGCTGAAGGTGCTGCTTCCCTGGTCCACACAGATAGGCTGGATGTAGTCAGACAATGTGGGTTGGCTGGCCAGTCGGAGGATTGCCACGTTGTTGGCCGCCAACTTGCTCACGGTGATGTTGATGACTTTAAGGGTTACCTCGTTGGGGTTGGAGCCGCTCTGCTTCAGACGACCCATGATCACAGTCCACTGAGAGGCGTCGGACTGACTGGGAAGTGGGAATAGTGAAGTTGGGGAACTTTAGTTTGGCATTACCGATACCTTCTATGTAATAGGTCCTTGTTTCAACTTTAGCACCAAGGCACCAAGTGATGGAGATCTGACCATATGCATCTGACCAACTCATCCGTTTACATACAAGTGGAGTGTGTTACCTGGAGAAGCACCCAGCATCGCTCATGACATAGTCCTCTGCCACCATTGTGCCTCCGCAGACGTGTGTTCCGTTTGTCTGTAGACTGGCTATCCAGGGCCAGGATCCCCCTGAGGCCAAGCCCCCACCAGTAAGGGAGTTCAAAGAGGCACTGCCGCACACCACGGCTGCAGAAACAGGGAGAGAAGCGCTACAGAATTTACGTCTGACGTTTGGCTGAGTGTAGATTTAAAGAGAGGGATGAACACTAAAGTTTGGATGAGGTCAAATGGAGAGTTACAGATACGTTGGCTATAGCTACAACAGGAGTAACAGACAGGTGTGGCTCCAAGAGGAGGCAGCAATTTGTTTGTTTCACAGAGGGAAGTAAACACTTACGTTCAGGAGTGGCTTTAGGGGCAGGTGTGGTGGTAGTGGTGGTTGTAGGGGCAGTTGTGGTGGTAGTGGTGGTTTTAGGGGCAATTATGGTGCTAGTTTTGGTTATAGGGGCAGTTGTGGTGGTCGTAGGGGCAGTTGTGGTGGTAGTGGTGGTCGTACTGGCAGTGGTGGTAGTGGTGGTTGTAGGGGCAGCTGCGGTGGTAGAGGTTGTCGTAGGGGCAGTTGTGGTCACAGGGACAGTTGTGGCCTCAGTGGTGATCGCATGGGCTGCTGTGGTGGTAGTGGTGGTCGGAGGGGCAGATGTGGTCACAGGGGCAGTTGTGGCCGCATGGGCAGCTGTGGTGGTAGTGGTGGTCGTAGGCGCAGCTATGGTGACAGGGGCAGGTATAGTTGTTGGGGTGGTCGTAGGGGCAGTTGTGGTCGTAGTGGCAGCTGTGGTCGCAGGGGCAGCTGTGGTCACAAGGGCTGGTATGGTTTTTGGGGTGGTCGTAGGGGCAGTTGTGTTCGTAGTGGCAGCTGTGGTCATAGTGGTGGTGGTAGGGGAACCTGTGGGGGTAGTGAAAGGAGCAGTTGTGGTGGTCGTAGAGGCAGCTGTGGTCATAGTGTTGGTGGTAGGGGAACCTGTGGTGGTATTGGAAGGCGCAGTTGTGGTGGTCATAGAGGCAGCTGTGGTCACAAGGGCAGGTATGATTGTTGGGGTGGTCGTAGGGGCAGTTGTGGTCATATTGGCAGCTGTGGTCATAGTGGTGGTGGTAGGGGAACCTGTGGTGGTAGTGGAAGGAGCAGTTGTGGTGGTCGTAGAGGCAGCTTTGGTCACAAGGGCAGTTGTGGTTGTAGTTGTGGCCGTAGGGGCAGCTTTGGTGGTAGTGTTTGTAGGGGCACCTGTAGTTGTAGAGGCAGCTGTGGTTACAAGGGCAGCTGTGGTTGTAGTTGTAGAGGCAGTTGTGGTGGTAGTGGTTTTAGGGGCAGTTGTGGTGGTAGTGGTGGTTGTAGGGGCAGCTGTGGTGGTTGTGGTGGTTGTAGGGGCAGTTGTGGTTGTAGTCATAGAGGCAGTTGCTGTGGTGGTTGCAGGGGCAGTTGTGGTGGTAGTGGTGGTTGTAGGGGCAGTTGTGGTGGTAGTTGTAGAGGCAGTTGCTGTGGTAGTGGAAGGTGCAGTTGTGGTGGTCGTTGGGGAAAAAGTTGTGGTCGTAGGGGCAGTTGTGGTCGCAGTGGTGGTCGTAGGGGCAGTTGTGTTCACAGGGACAGTTTTGGCCTTAGTGGTGGTCGCATGTCCTGCTGTGGTGGTAGTGGTGGTTGTAGGGGCAGTTGTGGTCGTTGTGGCAGCTGTGGTCATAGTGGTGGTGGTAGGGGAACCTGTGGTGGTAGTGGAAGGTGCAGTTGTGGTGGTCGTAGAGGCAGCTGTGGTCGCAAGGGCAGTTGTAGTGGTTGTGGTGGTTGTAGGGGCAGTTGTGGTGGTAGTGGTGGTCGTAGGCGAAAAAGTGGTGGTCGTTGGGGCAGTTGTGGTCACAGGGACAGTTGTAGTTGTACTGGTGGCCGCATGGGCAGCTGTGGTGGTAGTGGAGGTTGTAGGGGCAGCTGTGGTGGTAGTGGTGGTCATAGGGGCAGTTGTGGTGGTTGTAGGGGCAGTTGTGGTGGTATTGGTGGTTGTAGGGGCAGTTGTGGTCACAAGGGCAGGTATGGTTGTTGGGGTGGTCGTAGGGGCAGTTGTGGTCGTAGTGGCAGCTGTGGTCGTAGGGGCAGTTGTGGTCACAAGGGCAGGTATGGTTGTTGGGGTGGTCGTAGGGGCAGTTGTGGTCGTAGTGGCAGCTGTGGTCATAGTGGTGGTGGTAAGGGAACCTGTGGTGGTAGTGGAAGGTGCAGTTGGGGTGGTTGTAGAGGCAGATTTGGTTACAAGGGCAGTTGTGGTTGTAGTTGTGGCCGTAGGGGCCACCTTGGTGGAAGGGATTGTAGGGGCACCTAAAGTTGTAGAGGCAGCTGTGGTCGCAAGGGCAGTTGTAGTGGTAGTGGTGGTTGTAGGAGCAGTTGTGGTGGTAGTGGTGGTTGTAGGGGCAGTTGTGGTGGTTGTGGTGGTCGTAGGGGCAGTTGTGGTCACAGGGACAGTTGTGGCCTTAGTGGTGGTCGCATGGGCTGCTGTGGTGGTAGTGGTGGTCGTAGGGTCAGATGTGGTGGTAGTGGTGGTCGTAGGGTCAGTTGTGGTGGTGGCTGAGGCTGGAAGACCAGTACAAGAGACACTGAGGTCAGAATCAGTCCCACTGGAGGAGAAGGTGACGTAGCCTGGCTGGTCACTGGTGATCTGGGTGTTGATCCAGGTCTGGTACTGAGACACTCTTGCGTACACTCCTGGGAGATTTGCCTGGGCACACCCGATGCCAAAACTAACAACGCCAGACTGGATCCAGCGAATACCCTGTTTGCTCACCATTGGACCTCCTGAGTCCCCCTATGCATTGACAAATTTACAGTCACAGAGATTAGATTTTCTTATGAAACATAATGTGTCAGTTATTCAGACAACAATTAAGACAAGTTTTGGTCTAAAAAGCACTTTTAATGGAGAATCTCTATTGAAATTACTTTTCTATTTAGGACTAGGCTAGGTATAATCTGGGTCTAAGAAACCAGACACAGATTACGAATGTGTCATCGGCCCACATTGTAATAAACAAAGAAGATAAACAAGAGATTTTACCTGACAGGAATCCTTTCCTCCTGCTGATAGACCAGCACAGATCATGTTGTCAGTGATGGAACCAACTCCATAGTTACAGTTACACTGCCTGTTCCCCACTACTGGCACATACACCTCCTGTAGTGTCTGTGGTGAGGGCAGGGACACTGAGGAGAGACAAAAAAGGTATTCCTCAACATACATAATACCCATCAGAATTCTGATCCATCATCAGCAGTACTTAAAGCAAGCTACAGCACTCACCTCCAGTGCTGATGCTGCCCCAGCCGGTGACCCAGCTAGTAGCCCCAGCGTGGAAGGAGCTGCCTGGTGCAGCTAGGCAGACTGGCCGGATGAAGTTTGTAAACGTCACGGTGGAAGAGAGTTTCAGCAGGCACATGTCGTTGTCATGGGTACTTCTGGTGTAGTTGGGGTGGCGGATGATCTGAGTGACTGTCCGGTTCACCTCGTTGGGGTTGGAGCCCTGCTGGCTCAGACGACCCAATGAGACCACCAAATTCGATGTACTGGCACTGAGAGAATAAATATATAAAAAGGTAACAGTATTGTTTTTAAAAGAATGGCTCAGTTGAGTTTTGATTAGGTTTGGTGTTAGGGTTAAAGGTTTCCCGCAATCCTGCAAATCCTTACCTGGAAAAGCAGTGAGCAGCCGTCAACACCCACTCTTTGTTGATGAGGGATCCCCCACAAAAATGGCTGCCTGATCTGTGAAGACTGGCCTGCCATGGCCAACTCCCTGCAGGAGCATCCTGACCCCCCACGATCCTAGTGTCAAGAGGAGGGGTTCCGCAGTCTAACAGTGATAGAGAATGATGGGTTATTTGGAAGGTTTTTGTTGAATAGGTCACATTGGTGTAACACTGCATTATAAAGGTTGTAATGGTGTTTAGAGAATATCTGTAAGTGGTGAAAAGGACCTACCACTCAGCTGGGAATGAGAGCCTGAAATACAAGACAGAAAGAAAAGGAAATCCCTTAATCCTTAACAAAGGTGTAATCCCTTACTCTCTGTATCCAAACCCTGGCATTTTCACTGGGTACACTTGGTTCTATCTAGAACCTAAAAGGATTTCTTAGCCTGTCCCCATGGCAGAACTCTTTGAAGAACCCTTTTGGGTTCCAGGTAGAACCCTTTCCACAGACAGTTCTACATGGTACCCAAGAGGGTTCTCTCTGGAACCTAAAAGGCTTCTTTAAAGGGTCTGCCATGGGGACAGCCCAACAAAAATTCTAAGAGTGTACATACTGTCCCATACTGATCAGAGTGAACATACCGACTGACGACAGCATACTGTAAGTACCAATTGTTATAACACACTGATTGTTAAATGTTTTTTTGTATTGATCAACATCATCACTTTAACTGTTTGGGTTGAAATGATGTGAAAACAATGTTGATTCAACCAGTTTTTGCCCAGTGGGAAGTGTTTGCTGTCATTTAATGAGAAATTACTCGTTTTCATGCAAATGTTTTCACTTGAGAAATACTGCACCAAATATCTTAGCTAGATGATGAATTGCGTGACTAAGAGCTCCTCTGCTCCAATTTACTCAATACTTTTGAATACGCATAGGCCTACCTGTAAACTAGAATCTAGATGTAGATCAAGATGTATCAGTGTGACTTGTTACCTTTCTTCTTTCCTCAATGTCATCAATTAGTATTTCTGCTTCACTCAATACTATTGAAAACACAAACCTGTCCACCTGCACACATGTGGCTTATTAACTTGGAGAACTTGAAAGTTGAGTCTGCTAGGTATGCTTTCCCTTCACCAACTAGTGACAGGACAACAGACAAGAAACATATCTTCCTGTCCAGTAACTCTTACATTTCTCCGAAATCGCTCCAACATTTCCTGGTTGCAAAAATTCTAATAGTTCACCTTATTTCAGTTTATTTGACAACACAAGCAGTCATTGTGTAGAGAATCATTGTACCATCTAAACCGCTGTGAATAGCTTTTCCATAACCCCAAATATTATATTTTCAGCGGTTTGAAGTTGGTGTACAAACCTGAAAGTAAAGACTCAAAAATGCTTCTTAGACTTACTTTCAAAGAGAATGAGATATCTGTAACTCACATTTCTATGTGAATTTGGTCGGGTCTCCCAAAAAGTTACATATTGCAGTTTTAAATCGATTTGAGTTCAGTTAATTCATTCAGTCCAAATTTCTTTATATACAAACTGAAATAAACTTAGTAGCGAACTTCTTTAAAACCAGTTGAGTATGAATGAAGAACGCTGTGGATAAAGACAGCGATAAATTGATAATTGTACTACTTACCTTTTGACAGGAATGTCACCATTATGGTCACCACACATAGACTCCTGAGGAAGGCCATGCTTTCTTGTTAGAACCCTGGACTCAGTCTTCCTTCCTAAGCATCCCTTTCTTCTGTTGTCTTTTCTCAGCTCCTCTCTTCCACACACAACATTACCTGCTAGATACACACGTGATGCGTCCCTTACATACCTTTCCGTCAATTTTTTTTTCCTCTGTCCACTTCCTTCTAAGAATGCATAACTAATGCTGTAATCTATGGTTAGCCCAAGCCTAGCTCTTTGGTTTCCGTTACAGAGTTATGTCTGCACTATTTTTATCATACCATTGCCAATTTAGAATAATTATACAACTGTAATTTTGTTGTAATTTTAAAAACTGTATCTGATAAATATTATATGTAGATGTTAACAGGGCTATCTTTCATTGCCCGACAACAAAGCAGTGCATTAAATTGGAGAAGGAGAGAACCAGTTCCTGTGCCTGGAATTCTTTATGATCATGAGACTATCTGTGTTCTTGTTTGTGTCACACTGCTTTGCTTTATCTTGGCCAGGTCGCAGTTGTAAATGAGAACTTGTTCTCAACTAGCCTACCTGGTTAAATGTGAAGTAAAAATAAATAAAAATAAAAATAAACACACCAAATACTTACTGTGAGTTTTCCATGTCTAGGAACATTGACTAAGTTTTGCCACAGAGGCCCAAGACAAGAACCTACCTTAAACCCTAATCATAACCCTTACCTTAAAACCCCCTAAAGTCAATGTCCGCGCCTCCATGATAATCTAATCTCTCTTCCTTCTAGTTTGTTTTGAAGATAAGGTTGAGGCTGTTCTAAATAAATAAAGCTCTGTGTCTTCATTCCTACTCTTCACAACTGAGTTAATACCTGACAGTAGCAGTTTTGGCAGCAATTCTTTTTATTTAACTAGGCAAGTCAGTTAAGAACAAATTCTTAACAGAGGGTTAACTGCCTTGTTCAGGGTCAGAACAACATATTTTTACCTTGTCAGCTTGGGGATTCGATCTAGGAACCTTTCAGTTATTGGCCCAACGCTCGAACCACTAGGCTACCTGCCACCCCTAAATTACAGCTGAAATCATTTTGAATACTATTCTACCAATTCTGCAGAAGACACATGAAGGTACCCATAAGCAATCATTTCTGATGGAAAAACAAATGTGAAAAATTGGTGGATATAGGTTTTTGGAAATAAACTCTTCAGTTGTTCTCCTTTGAAGGTCAGTGGAGTGTCATCAGTGGACTGTCCACACAAGCCCAGGTGGACAGCTGAGCATCTCAAAGCATGTCAGGGGTAACTTAATTTAAGATGCAACATGGATCTTGGACATGGAATGAATATGTGCCTTGTCCAGAATCCCTACTAGCCCACTGTTTAGTTGGCTTTTTGGGTAGAATAGAATATTTAAGCAACAAGGCACAAGGGGGTGTGGTATATGGCCAATATACCCTAGCTAAAGGCTGTTCTTATGCGCCACGCAAAGCGGAGTGCCTGGATACAGCCCTTAGCCGTGGTATATTGGCCATATACCACAAACCCCATAGGTACCTTATTGCTATTATAAACGTTGGTTACTACCGTAATTAGAACAGTAAAAATAAATGTTTTGTCATACCCGTGGTATACGGTATGACATACCACGGCTGTCAGCCAATCAGCATTCAGGGCTCAAACCACCCAGTTTCTAATAATATTATAATAATCATTATTTTATAAAACCATCTCTAAAGGAGTAGAAGGTCCATTGTCCCCCAAAGTGATTGGGTTAGTAATAATTCCAGAATGCAGTTTTTCACTATTCTGAATATCTAAAGAATCTATATGTTGTTCTGAAATATGAACACAGAACTACTGGACATTTTGAACTCTTATTATGGTGGTGATTTGACTAAATTAAAATCAATGTCTTGAATTGGACTCACATTTTTCTGGTCTCGGTCTTGACTTGGTCTCGACCCCCTCCGGTCTTGGTGTTGACCCGGACTTGATTTGCTCCAGTCTTGGTCTTGAATAGGTTTCAAACACAACACTGGAAACACCATATAGTATTTTTTCCCCCCGATAGGAATAATACCAATTTACAAATTGATAAGAGCGATTCATAAGAGCTAGGTAAATGAGTATGGCGTTAGGGGAATTCTAAATATAAATGATAATCAGTTTTAGATCTATTTTACCTTATGATCGCCGGAGACAAATGTGAAACCAGTCACATGACAGAAAACTGAAGCATACCAACATTTTACAGTGGAATGCTCTGCCACCAGAGGTTACTCAAGCAAAAAGCAAGTTTAGCTTTAAAAGCATATTGTCTCACAGCACCTCTCCTTTTTCTAAAGCTCTCATTTAATTGTACTGTATATAAGAATATTAGTACAGTGCCTTGACACCCTTTGACTTTTTCCACATTTTGTTGTGTTTAAAAGTGGGATTAAAATGGATTTAATTGGCATTTTCTGTATCTAGGCCACTCAGGAACATTCAATGTCGTCTTGGTAACCATTTCCAGTGTATATTTGGCATTGTGTTTTAAGTTATTGTCCTGCTGAAAGGTGAATTTGTCTCCCAGTGTCTGTTGGAAAGCAGACTTGAACCAGGTTTTCCTCTAAGATTTTGCCTGTGCTCAGCTCTATTCCGTTTCTTTTTATGAAAAAAAAAAACCTCCCTAGTACTTGCTGATGACAAGTATACCCATAACGTGATCCAGCCACCACAATGCTTGAAAATATGTAGAGTGGTACTCAGTGTTGTGTTCGACTTGCCCTAAACATAACGCTATGTATTCAGGAAGTTTTACTTTAGTGCCTTATTGCAAACATGATGCATGTTTATTCTGTACAAGCTCACCTTCTTGGAGTAACTACAATGTTGTTGATTCATCCTCAGTTTCCTCCTATAACAAACATTCAACACTGTAACTGTTTTAACTGTCTCACAGTGAAATCCCTGAGCGGTTTCCTTCCTCTCGGGGCAACAGAGTTTTTGGTGACTGGGTGTGTTGATACACCATCCAAAGTGTAGTTAATAACTTCACCATGCTGAAAGGCATATTCAATGTCTGCTTTTTATTTATTTACCCAAGGCAATGGAAAACATCCCTGGTCTTTGTGGTTGAATCTGTGTTTGAAATTCACTGCTCAACTGAGCGACCTTAGAGATAATTGTATGTGTGGGATACAGTGTGGGGTACAGAGATGAGGCAGATTCCACAATCATTTAAAACACTATTAATGCAACTTATGTGAGTTGTTATGCACATTTTCACTCCTTAAATTGTTAGACTTGTTATAGCAAAAGGGGTTGAATACTTATTGACTCAAGACATTTCAGCTTACATTATTAGCACCATGGTGTAGCAGGAGGACAGCTAGCTTCCGTCCTCCTCTGGGTACATTGACTACAATGCAAAACCTAAGAGGCTCATGGTTCTCACCCACTTCCATAGACTTACACAACTTCCCAGAGAGATATCCTCCAACCTATCAGAGCTCTTGCAGGATGAACTGATGAGTTGTCCACCCAATCAAAGGATCAGAAAATGTATCTTGCACTGAAAGCATAAGCTACAGCTAGCTAGCACTGCAGTGCATAAAATGTGGTGAGTATTTGACTCAAAGAGAGAGAAAGACAATAGTTAAGGTTTTGAACAAATACATTTCTTTAAAAATGGAGGAGAGAGAGATAGCTGTATACCATATTCTTTTTCACTTTCACTTAGTTAGCTAGCAAATGCAGCTAGCTAGTTTAGCTTACTCAAACACATTGCTCAAACAGAGAGATGCAATGTTAGCTAGCTGGCTATGACTAACACTGGAACTCTTCCATGTGAAGGGCAAGCTTTTGGTATTACTAATTTATTGCCACAAGAGGCACACCGGTGTAACTGCTAAACTGCTTACTGACTGGACTGCATGATTGTAGCGCGTTTCCTAAGAGAGAGAGGGGAGGGAGGTGGGTTTAATATCTAGTAGAGAGAGGGAGGGGAGGTGGGTTTAATATCTAGTAGAGAGAGAGGGAGGGGAGGTGGGTTTAATATCTAGTAGAGAGAGGGAGGGAGGTGGGTTTAATATCTAGTAGAGAGAGAGGGAGGGAGGTGGGTTTAATATCTAGTAGAGAGAGAGGGAGGGAGGTGGGTTTAATATCTAGTAGAGAGAGAGGGAGGGAGGTGGGTTTAATATCTAGTAGAGAGAGGAGGGAGGTGGGTTTAATATCTAGTAGAGAGAGAGGGAGGGAGGTGGGTTTAATATCTAGTAGAGAGAGGGAGGGGAGGTGGGTTTAATATCTAGTAGAGAGAGGGAGGGAGGTGGGTTTAATATCTAGTAGAGAGAGAGGGAGGAGGTGGGTTTAATATCTAGTAGAGAGAGGGAGGGAGGTGGGTTTAATATCTAGTAGAGAGAGGTAGGGGAGGTGGGTTTAATATCTAGTAGAGAGAGGGAGGGAGGTGGGTTTAATATCTAGTAGAGAGAGGGAGGAGGTGGGTTTAATATCTAGTAGAGAGAGAGGGAGGGAGGTGGGTTTAATATCTAGTAGAGAGAGGGAGGGAGGTGGGTTTAATATCTAGTAGAGAGAGGGAGGGAGGTGGGTTTAATATCTAGTAGAGAGAGAGGGAGGGAGGTGGGTTTAATATCTAGTAGATAGAGGGAGGGAGGTGGGTTTAATATCTAGTAGAGAGAGGGAGGGAGGTGGGTTTAATATCTAGTAGAGAGAGAGGGAGGGAGGTGGGTTTAATATCTAGTAGAGAGAGAGGAGGGAGGTGGGTTTAATATCTAGTAGATAGAGAGAGGGAGGTGGGTTTAATATCTAGTAGAGAAAGAGGGAGGGAGGTGGGTTTAATATCTAGTAGAGAGAGGGAGGGAGGTGGGTTTAATATCTAGTAGAGAGAGAGGGAGGGAGGTGGGTTTAATATCTAGTAGAGAGAGAGGGAGGGAGGTGGGTTTAATATCTAGTAGATAGAGAGGGAGGGGAGGTGGGTTTAATATCTAGTAGAGAGAGGGGAGGGAGGTGGGTTTAATATCTAGTAGAGAGAGGGAGGGAGGTGGGTTTAATATCTAGTAGAGAGAGGGAGGGAGGTGGGTTTAATATCTAGTAGAGAGAGAGGAGGGGAGGTGGGTTTAATATCTAGTAGAGAGAGAGGGAGGGAGGTGGGTTTAATATCTAGTAGAGAGAGGGAGGGAGGTGGGTTTAATATCTAGTAGAGAGAGGGAGGGAGGTGGGTTTAATATCTAGTAGATAGAGAGAGGGAGGGGAGGTGGGTTTAATATCTAGTAGAGAGAGAGGGAGGGGAGGTGGGTTTAATATCTAGTAGAGGGAGGGGAGGTGGGTTTAATATCTAGTAGAGGGAAGGAGGGAGGGGGTTTAATATCTAGTAGAGAGAGGGAGGGGAGGTGGGTTTAATATCTAGTAGAGAAAGGGGAGGTGGGTTTAATATCTAGTAGAGAGAGGGTGGGGAGGTGGGTTTAATATCTAGTAGAGAGAGAGGGAGGGGAGGTGGGTTTAATATCTAGTAGAGAGAGGGAGGGGAGGTGGGTTTAATATCTAGTAGAGAGAGGGAGGGGAGGTGGGTTTAATATCTAGTAGAGAGAGGGAGGGGAGGTGGGTTTAATATCTAGTAGAGAGAGGGAGGGGAGGTGGGTTTAATATCTAGTCCAGAGAGGAATGGGCTGCAACACTGAACATGTGAGTCAAATTTTGTCTTTGTGTGTGCGTGTGCGTGTGTGTGTGTTCCTGCATGCTTTTATCATATATTTATCGTATGTCTTATGTCTTTCTTATTTGTTTCCTGTGTGTTTCGCATATTTTGTGTTTGTGTGAGTGAGTGTGTGGGGTGTATTGGAGGATGTGGACAATTCCCCCAGTTAGCTCCTACACAGTGTGGAGACTTCTCTTCCTTTGACTGGGACGACCATGGATCCAACACAGGCTGGAGCTCATCAAAGGACATTACAGAGACAGCTATCAAAGGACATTACCGAGACAGATAAAGGATATTAACGAGACAGCTATCAATGGACATTACCAAGACAGCTAACAAAGGACATTGCCAAGACAGATAAAGGACATTACCGAGACAGCTATCAAAGGACATTACAGAGACAGCTATCAAAGGACATTACCGAGACAGCTATCACTAGACTGGCTATCCTGGCTATCCTGAGGCCAAGCCCCCACCAGTAAGGGAGTTCAAAGAGGCACTGCCGCACACCACGGCTGCAGAAACAGGGAGAGAAGCGCTACAGAATTCAGGTCTGATGTTTGGCTGTAGATTTAAGAGAGGGATGAACACTAAAGTTTGGATGAGGTCAAATGGAGAGTTACAGATACGTTGGCTATAGCTACAACAGGAGTAACAGACAGGTGTGGCTCCAAGAGGAGGCAGCAATTTGTTTGTTTCACAGAGGGAAGTAAACACTTACGTTCAGGAGTGGCTTTAGGGGCAGGTGTGGTGGTAGTGGTGGTTGTAGGGGCAGTTGTGGTGGTAGTGGTGGTTTTAGGGGCAATTATGGTGCTAGTTTTGGTTTTAGGGGCAGTTGTGGTGGTCGTAGGGGCAGTTGTGGTGGTAGTGGTAGTCGTAAGGGCAGTTGTGGTGGTAGTGGTGGTTGTAGGGGCAGCTGTGGTGGTAGAGGTTGTCGTAGGGGCAGTTGTGGTCACAGGGACAGTTGTGGCCTCAGTGGTTGTCCAATGGGCAGCTGTGGTGGTAGTGGTGGTCGTAGGCGCAGCTGTGGTGACAGGGGCAGGTATAGTTGTTGGGGTGGTCGTAGGGGCAGTTGTGGTCGTAGTGGCAGCTGTGGTCGTAGGGGCAGCTGTGGCCACAAGGGCAGGTATGGTTGTTGGGGTGGTTGTAGGGGCAGTTGTGGTGGTAGTGGCTGTAGGGGCAGTTGTGGTGGTAGTGGTGGTTGTAGGGGCAGTTGTGGTTGTAGTCATAGAGGCAGTTGCTGTGGTGGTTGTAGGGGCAGTTGTGGTGGTAGTGGTGGTTGTAGGGGTAGTTGTGGTCGTAGAGGCAGATGTGGTCACAGGGGCAGGTATGGTTGTTGGGGTGGTTGTAGGGGCAGTGGTGGTCGTAGTGGCAGCTGTGGTCATAGTGGTGGTGGTAGGGGAACCTGTGGTGGTAGTGGAAGGAGCAGTTGTGGTGGTCGTAGAGACAGCTGTGGTCGCAAGGGCAGTTGTAGTGGTAGTGGTGGTTGTAGGGGCAGTTGTGGTGTTAGTGGTGGTCGTAGAGGCAGCTGTGGCCACAAGGGCAGGTATGGTGGTAGTGGTGGTTGTAGGGGCAGTTGTGGTGGTAGTGGTGGTCGTAGAGGCAGCTTTGGTCACAAGGGCAGTTGTGGTTGTAGTTGTGGCCGTAGGGGCAGCTTTGGTGGTAGTGTTTGTAGGGGCACCTGTAGTTGTAGAGGCAGCTGTGGTTACAAGGGGCAGTTGTGGTGGTAGTGGTGGTTGTAGGGGCAGCTGTGGTGGTGGTGGTGGTGGTTGTAGGAGCAGTTGTGGTTGTAGTCGTAGAGGCTGTTGCTGTGGTGGTTGCAGGGGCAGTTGCGGTGGTAGTGGTGGTTGTAGGGGTAGTTGTGGTTGTAGTGGTGGTCGTAGAGGCAGTTGCTGTGGTAGTGGAAGGTGCAGTTGTGGTGGTCGTTGGGGAAAAAGTGGTGGTCGCAGGGGCAGTTGTGGTGGTAGTGGTGGTTGTAGGGGCAGTTGTGGTGGTAGTGGTGGTTGTAGGGGCAGTTGTGGTGGTAGTGGTGGTTGTAGGGGCAGTTGTGGTGGTATTTGTGGTCGTAGGGGAGAAAGTGGTGGTCGTAGGGGCAGTTGTGGTCACAGGGACAGTTTTGGCCTTAGTGGTGGTCGCATGTCCTGCTGTGGTGGTAGTGGTGGTTGTAGGGGCAGTTGTGGTCGTTGTGGCAGCTGTGGTCATAGTGGTGGGGGTAAGGGAACCTGTGGTGGTAGTGGAAGGTGCAGTTGTGGTGGTAGTGGTGGTCGTAGGGTCAGTTGTGGTCGTGGCTGGGGCTGGAAGACCAGTACAGGAGACACTGAGGTCAGAATCAGTCCCACTGGAGGAGAAGGTGACGTAGCCTGGCTGGTCACTGGTGATCTGGGTGTTGATCCAGGTCTGGTACTGAGACACTCTTGCGTACACTCCTGGGAGATTTGCCTGGGCACACCCGATGCCGAAACTCACAACGCCAGACTGGATCCAGCGAATACCCTGTTTGCTCACCATTGGACCTCCTGAGTCCCCCTATGCATTGACAGATTTACAGTCACAGAGATGAGATTTTCTTATGAAACATAATGTGTCAGTTATTCAGACAACAATTAAGACAAGTTTTGGTCTAAAAAGCACGTTTAATGGAGAATATCTATTGAAAGTACTTTTCTATTTAGGACTAGGCTAGGTATAATCTGGGTCTAAGAAACCAGACACAGATTACGAATGTGTCATCGGCCCACATTGTAATAAACAAAGAAGATAAACAAGAGATTTTACCTGACAGGAATCCTTTCCTCCTGCTGATAGACCAGCACAGATCATGTTGTCAGTGATGGAACCAACTCCATAGTTACAGTTACACTGCCTGTTCCCCACTACTGGCACATACACCTCCTGTAGGGTCTGTGGTGAGAGCAGGGACACTGAGGAGAGACAAAAAAGGTATTCCTCAACATACATAATACCCATCAGAATTCTGATCCATCATCAGCAGTACTTAAAGCAAGCTACAGCACTCACCTCCAGTGCTGATGCTGCCCCAGCCGGTGACCCAGCTAGTAGCCCCAGCATGGAAGGAGCTGCCTGGTGCAGCTAGGCAGACTGGCAGGATGAAGTTTGTAAACGTCACGGTGGAAGAGAGTTTCAGCAGGCACATGTCGTTGTCATGGGTATTTCTGGTGTAGTTGGGGTGGCGGATGATCTGAGTGACTGTCCGGTTCACCTCGTTGGGGTTGGAGCACTGCTGGCTCAGACGACCCACGTAGACCACCAAATTCGATGTACTGGTACTGAGATAATAAATATATAAAAAGGTAACAGTATTGTTTTTAAAAGAATGGCTCAGTTGAGTTTCAATTAGGTTTGGTGTTAAGGTTAAAGGTTTCCCGCAATCCTGAAAATCCTTACCTGGGAAAGCAGTGAGCAGCAGTCAACACCCACTCTTTGTTGATGAGGGATCCCCCCACAAAAATGGCTGCCTGATCTGTGAAGACTGGCCTGCCATGGCCAACTCCCTGCAGGAGCATCCTGACCCCCCCACGATCCTAGTGTCAAGAGGAGCGGTTCCGCAGTCTAACAGTGATAGAGAATGATGGGTTATTTGGAAGGTTTTTGTTGAATAGGTCACATTGGTGTATCAGTGCATTATAAAGGTTGTGATGGTGTTTAGAGAATATCTGTAAGTGGTGAAAAGGACCTACCACTCAGCTGGGAATGAGAGCCTGAAATACAAGACAGAAAGAAAAGGAAATCCCTTAATCCTTAACAAAAGTGTAATCCCTTACTCTCTGTATCCAAACCCTGGCATTTTCACTGGGTACACTTGGTTCTATCTAGAACCTAAAAGGATTTCTTAGCCTGTCCCCATGGCAGAACTCTTTGAAGAACCCTTTTGGGTTCCAGGTAGAACCCTTTCCACAGACAGTTCTACATGGTACCCAAGAGGGTTCTTTCTGGAACCTAAAAGGGTTCTTTAAAGGGTCTGCCATGGGGACAGCCCAAAAAAATTCTAAGAGTGTACATACTGACTGACGACAGCATACTGTAAGTACCAATTGTTATAACACACTGATTGTTAAATGTTTTTTTGCATTGATCAACATCATCACTTTAACTGTTTGGGTTGAAATGATGTGAAAACAACGTTGATTCAACCAGTTTTTGCCCAGTGGGAAGTGTTTGCTGTCATTTAATGAGAAATTACTCGTTTTCATGCACATTTTTTCACTTGAGAAATACTGCACCAAATGTCTTAGCTAGATGATGAATTGCGTGACTAAGAGCTCCTCGGCTCCAATTTACTCAATACTTTTGAATACGCATAGTTCTACCTGTAAACTAGAATCTAGATGTAGATCAAGATGTATCAGTGTGACTTGTTACCTTTCTTCTTTCCTCAATGTCATCAATTAGTATTTCTGCTTCACTCCATACTATTGAAAACACAAACCTGTCCACCTGCACACATGTGGCTTATTAACTTGAAGAACTTGAAAGTTGAGTCTGCTAGGTATGCTTTCCCTTCACCAACTAGTGATAGGACAACAGGCAATAGACATATCTTCCTACCCAGTAACTCTTACATTTCTCAGAAATCGCTCCAACATTTCCTGGTTGCAAAAATTCTAATAGTTCACCTTATTTCAGTTTATTTGACAACACAAGCAGTCATTGTGTAGAGAATCATTGTACCATCTAAACTGCTGTGAATAGCTTTTCCATAACCCCAAATATTATATTTTCAGAGGTTTGAAAGTTGGTGTACAAACCTGAAAGTAAAAGACTCAAAAACGCTTCTTAGACTTACTTTCAAAGAAAATGAGATATCTGTAACTCACATTGTGAATTTGGTCGGGTCGCCCAAAAAGTTACATATTGCAGTTTTAAATCGATTTTGAGTTCAGTTAATTGATTCAGTCCAAATTTCTTTATATACAAACAAATAAACAGTAGCGAACTTCTTTAAACCAGGTGAGTATGAATGAAGAACGCTGTAGGATAAAGACAGCGATAATTGATAATTGATAATTGTACTACTTACCTTTTGACAGGAATGTGACCATTATGGTCACCACACAAAGACTCCTGAGGAAGGCCATGCTTTCTTGTTGGAGCCCTGGACTCAATCTTCCTTCCTAAGCATCCCTCTCTTCTGTTGTCTTTTCTCAGCTCCTCTCTTCCACACACAACATTACCTGCTAGATACACACGTGATGCGTCCCTTACATACCTTTCCGTCATTTTTTTCTTCCACTCTGTTCACTTCCTTCTAAGAATGCATAACTAATGCTGTAACCTATGGCTAGCCCAAGCCTAGCTCTTTGGTTTCCATTACATTACTATTTTTATCACACCATTGCCAATTTAGAATAATTATACAACTGTAATTTAGTTGTAATTTTAAAAACTGTATCTGATAAATGTTATATGTAGATGTTAACAGTGCTATCTTTCATTGCCAACAACAGAGCAGTGCATGAAATTGCGAAGGAGAGAACCAGTTCCTGTGCCTGGAATTCTTTATGATCATGAGACTAAAATCAACACACCAAATACTTACTGTGAGTTTTTCATGTCTAGGAGCATTGACAAAATTTTGCCACAGAGGCCCAAGACAAAAATTGGTCTCCTCACAAAATCGCCTGTAGCGTCAGAACGGTTTGCTCTGTGACCCCCACAAGCATCTTGGGACTAGTCTGAAGTTGGTACAGCCGATGTGCCAACTTCGGTCTGTAGCGTCCGAACAGTTTGGGCTACACACTAATATGACCCCTCTGTGGAAAGGAACACGTACAGGGCTTAGACTGTTATGGGTTAACCGTTTTAACGTCTTCAGGCTAGGGTCCTTTTTTCTCAATTTCCGCCTGACTGACGTGCCCAAAGTAAACTGCCTGTTGCTCAGGCCCTGAAGCCAGGATATGTATATAATTGGTACCATCAGAAAGAAAACACTCGGAAGTTTGTAGAAATGTTAAAATAATGTAGGATACACAATAGATATGGTAGAAGAAAATCCAAAGAAAACCAACATACATTTTTTGAGAGCCCCATGCTCTTCCAAAGTATAAGGAAATAATTAAATCTAGCTCCCAGTGTGCAATTCCTATTGCTTCCACTGGGTGTCAGCACTCAATGTTCAAGGTTTCAGACTTGATTCTTGTTTTACTGCAGGGACACAGAAATTTGTGTATACGCACGCGATGAAGAGGTCACGCGGAGGACACGCACCTGCTAATATCGTTTTCCTATTGAACATACTTGATATTATAGTTTAATTACATTTTAGGGTATCTGAGGGTTGAATATAAACGTATTTTGACTTGTTGAAACAAAGTTTAGGGGTAGATTTTCGGATTCCTATCTTGGCATGTTGAACGAGTGGATTACTCAAATCAATGGCGCCAACTAAACAGACTTTTTGGGATATAAAGTAGGATTTTATCTAACAAAACGACACTACATGTTATAGCTGGGACCCTTTGGATGACAAATCAGAGGAAGATTTTCAAAAAGTAAGTGAGTATTTAATCGCTATTTGTGAATTTTTTTAAACCTGTGCCGGTGGAAAGATATTTTGATGTGGGGCGCCGTCCTCAAACAATCGCATGGCATGCTTTCGCTGGAAAGCCTACTGTAAATCAGACAGTGCAGTTAGATTAACAAGACTTGAAGCTTTCAACCGATATAACACACTTGTATGTACATAAATGTTTAATATCCATAATTCTTATGATTATTTACTGGAATATCTCGCCCTCCAGTTTCGTCAACTTAAATTGGGTGATGTCATAGTTGGGTTGTCCTAAGTATACCACTTATCAAAAACCCAAAGACAATAGGCTATGAAACAGCTGTCTGTAAGAAGGATTTTTTTGAGTGGTATTTTTTCCACACAGATAATATGAGGAAGTGATCTCTCTTCCTTCTGGGTTGTTTTGAAGAAAAAGGTGTGGCTATTCTAAATGAATAAAGCTCTGTGTCTTCATTCCTACTCAAGGCCAGGCTCTACAGGCTAATAGGGAGTTTTTTTCTCCTTACCGTCATCTGACTGAAACTTTACCAGTTGAAAGTATACATAAATACAAGATATTGTATTACAAGTTATATTTATTTAAAAATTAAAATACGCAAATGAGGCAAACCGTCCTTAAATGTGCGCTCATTTGCATATTACGAGAATCTGTTTGTGAATACACATTGCTTCAAGGCTGAATGTTTAGTTTTATTGTAATGACACTCAATGGCAATAACTTCTACAGATCAGTTTATATAAATATTGTCATTTCATGGAATTATTAAAAAAATACTTCACATGTATGGCGGATGCATATTTTGACTATATTTATAAATATAATGACACTTCAAATCAAAACGACACAAGATATAAAAGAAAAGCCTCTGGAAAAGTCTGACTATGAGACCCAAGAACATGTGTGTGGAATAATGGGAATGTACGTCCTTTGAAGACTGAGAAAAATGAATTGGCGCCCCGGGAACATGACATTTTGAGAAAATGGCCGATAAAGACAGGCTAATGCAATTAAAATGTACTTTCCATAAATATGACCATTTATGTCACATTAATTTAATTATTTTTCTAAACTGACAAATAAACATCAAATATACCTTTTACAAATACATCAGCACGTTTAATACATTTGGTTCAAGCAATAGAGCATATGCTTTGAATACTGGTCTGTTGGGCAAATATGCAGTTTTGGGCAAATTCTCAGATCACTTTGCTCAATTTGTCACATACAAGGATTTCGTACAGCAGTTGAAATGTGCAGAACATGAAATCAGCTATGCCTGCCCCATATGTAAGGCCCTCTGAGTTGTTGCTGGTGATGCTTTACTTTCTTGACTGTGTCATGGGACCTGCTCCTACGCTTGGCACACTCCATTGAAGCAGCATCAGCTCTCCCAACTCCTCTCTGATTGCTCCAGTTTCACCAAAGTGCTGTCAAATGGCTCCCTCATTGAATGTGGCTACTGCCATACTGGCTGCTCCGTCAATGTGGCTTTTGCCCACGAAGACAGTTTTGGGGCATCGCGACCATATTACAGTTCTGACATTAATTTGCATTCTAGGTTCCTCCGTGCTACGTTCTTTTGAGGACGTTATCATTTGACATCCTATGATATACAGCTACCATTTTCTGTGCAACCTCTCGATTAAAAAATGTATGGCCTCCAAGGTTTTTGTGACAGGGTGAATTTTTACCATTTTCTATGGCTCACTGGTACCAGCACCACTGCACACATCTATCCCGTAGTTGGAAGTGAATCCTCTTTTGTGCCAAGTGCCATCGAAGGAAACATTAATGTCTATGATGGCATCCTCCTTCAGCAACTCTGCTATGTCTGGCTCTATATCTGCATATGCTCTTCTAATTATCTTTACAGCAGTCTCCATTGACTGTAGCCCTCTCTGAATCTCTGCAACTAAAGTGGGGGGAGAGCACTTATGTCTGTCGACATTACAGACATAACCGCAGGACTAAATATTAGCATATCAGCATGCATTTACTTTACGTAAAGCTAGTTTCTCACTAATCACATTAGGCTACAGCCCTATGCCACTGTAGGCCTATGTGACAGTCTCATTGTATAGTTATGTTTTTCTATCACTGTTTTATTAACTTTTAATACATTTGCCAGAGCAAGGAAATACATATTATTAATACACAGCACCTGGCAATAATGGGCCCCTCTCCCTTTTTATTTACCTGTCATTCTCCTCTCATGTCTCTGATATGAGCTGAGACGCAAGGAAGGAATCGCTAGGACTTTGCTTATTTTCTTTAGAGCTGCATAACCAAGTCCAAGTTCGTGGGCTAGAAGAACCATCCTCACATTTACATCAAATGCCACATCTCCCCTGGAGCATTCCTGCAGCCGGGAGGAAGTGTAAACACTGCTCCTAAATGCATCACGATCACCTTCACAGTCTGCACATTCTATCATGACAGAATTACAGAATCACTGGTTGGTGAAGTCTATGGTGATTTTCAGTCCAGTGTTTAGACACTTAGGGCAAATCAAATCATGTACAAGTTGGTTTATTTGAGGCGTGGAATAAAAGCCACTGGTGTCTGGCTGCTGTCTGGTTGATCCTGCTAGTTGTCATCTTCATCTCAACTCATTTGCGTCTCAATACCCTGCTGCGGCTACCTCCTTTTCCTCCTCTACCTGTACTGACACTGCCTCGATCGGCGGATTAGGCAAATTGTTTCTTTCCTTGTTTCTTTCATTCTCCTCTGAACAGTTGATGTTGAGATGTGTCTGTTACTTGAACTCTGAAGCATTTATTTGGACTGCAATTTCTGAGGCTGGTAACTCTAATGAACTTATCTTCTACAGCAGAGGTAACTCTGGGTCTTCCTTTCCTGTGGCGATCCTCATGAGAGCCAGTTTCCTCAGAGTGCTTGACATTTTTTTCGACCAGTTCTTGAAATTTTCCGGATTGACTGACCTTCATCTCTTAAAGTAATGATGGACTGTCGTTTCTCTTGCTTATTTTAGCTGTTCTTGCCATAATATGGACTTTGGTATTTTACCAAATAGAGCTCTCTCTGTCTATTACCCCAACTTTGTCACAACACAGCTGATTGGCTCAAACGCATTAAGATGGAAAGAAATTACATAAATTAACAAGTTACACCTGTTAATTGAAATGCATTCCAGGTGACTACCTCATGAAGATGGTTGAGAGAATGCCAAGAGTGTGCAAAGCTGTCATCAAGGCAAAGGGTGGCTACTTTGAACAATCTCAAATATATTTTGGTTTGTTTACCACTTTTCTGGTTACTACGTGATTCATAGTTTGTCTTCACTATTATTCTGTAGAAAATAGTAAAAATAAGAAAGACCCTTGAATGAGCAGGTGTCCAAACTTGGGACTGGGTGTGTGTGTGTGTGTGTATATATATGATAGAACAACAATTTGTATTATGCATGCCGTGGCCTGATGCCAATATTTCCAAATCATACAGTAAATAAAATACATGTGGTTTTTCAGATGGAGTTATAGCGCTCCTTCACGCATGCAGTTTCATGCACAGGTCCGATTTATAACGGGGAACATATATGGCGTGCACAAACTTTAGGAATCTGAATATTTGTGTGTGTAAGCAGTCTTTTCAGAAATGCCACTATTTAGTCCAAAATGTAATTTTAAATATAGTCCCAGCACACTAAAACACATACTGTATGTTCCTCTTGTTCTCCACTAAGACACAAGCACTTTAAGTACCTGCAATTAAAAGCCAGCTCATTAGAGAGAAGCTGCAGCCCGAATGGGTGCTACTTGGGATGCAGCCAGAGAGAAGGCTATAGCCAGTGACACTCAACAGCTGGTTAGGTTATAATAAACGCTGTGGGCAAGTTGGCTGAGCATTATGGCTGAGGTGCAGTTATATTGCGTATGTAAATCTACGAGTGGTGTGTGTGTGTGTGTGTGTATAGTGCCATGCTTGGGGTATAGTATGATATGTGTATATGTGTTCTTGTGGAAGGCTGTGGGTATTCGTATACCCATTGTTGTGTCTAAGTGTGGTAAAGTTTATAAGTCTTTTGTATAGTGTGTGTGTGCACACTACACAATCACACACACGCACAAACTTCAACCCACTCATACAGAATGAGGAGGATTCTGGATTTCCTGATTATTTCAATAATTTTTCTGGAAGTTTCTGGAATTTCGCCACCCTAGTCACCACTATTGTAGGCTTTGATCGAGTGCACAATACTACATGTGAAAATAATGTTCACTGAGTAAAAAAAATCGTAACAGTATGTCAACAAAACAAAGCACCATCTTTAAGAATACAGTCAGTGGGGAATTCCAGAAAGCAGGATTATTAAATTAGGCAGCTTGCTTTGATAAAACAGCCACATACAACTCCAAGTTTTTTTGGTTGATTGAAAGCTTAATTTGTATATTGGTTGTTGTTGTAGAGGCAATTATACCACGGCAATTTAAAATTAATATTTCTCAAAAGATGGAGCTTTTTTAAGAGATTCTGTAAAGTTAACTGGTTAATTCATTGATCAAAGACAAAAATACATGTGGTTGTTTAACACATTGATCCAGCATTCAGGAACAGGCCCCTGGTCCTTAACTGCCCAACATTGGTCTCCCGGAGTGTGGATCTCCAACAGACAATCAGTTGAGAGAGAGGGAGGGGAGGTGGGTTTAATATCTAGTAGAGAGAGAGGGAGGGGAGGTGGGTTTAATATCTAGTTGAGAGAGAGAGGGAGGGGAGGTGGGTTTAATATCTAGTAGAGAGAGAGGGAGGGGAGGTGGGTTTAATATCTAGTAGAGAGAGAGGAAGGGGAGGTGGGTTTAATATCTAGTAGAGAGAGGGAGGGGAGGTGGGTTTAATATCTAGTAGAGAAAGAGGGAGGGGAGGTGGGTTTAATATCGTTTTCCTATTGAACATACTTCTTTCCGCATTAAATATTATAGTTTAATTACATTTTAGGGTATCTGAGGGTTGAATAGAAACATATTTTGACTTGTTGAAACAAAGTTTAGGGGTAGATTTTCGGATTCCTATCTTGGCATGTTGAACGAGTGGATTACTCAAATCAATGGTGCCAACTAAACAGACTTTTTGGGATATAAAGTAGGATTTTTCTCTAACAAAACGACACTACATGTTATAGCTGGGACCCTTTGGATGACAAATCACAGGAAGATTTTAAAAAAGTAAGTGAGTATTTAATCACTATTTGTGAATTTATGAAACCTGTGCCGGTGGAAAAATATTTTGATGTGGGGCGCCATCCTCAAACAATCGCATGGCATGCTTCCGCTGGAAAGCCTACTGTAAATCGGACAGTGCAGTTAGATTAACAAGACTTGAAGCTTTCAACCGATATAACACACTTGTATGTACATAAATGTTTAATATCCATAATTCTTATGATTATTTACTGGAATATCTCGCCCTCCAGTTTCATCAACTTCAATTGGGTGATGTCATAGTTGGGTTGTCCTAAGTATACCACTTATCAAAAACCCAAAGACAATAGGCTATGAAACAGCAGTCTGTAAGGATTTTTTTGAGTGGTATTTTTTCCACACAGATAATATGAGGAAGTGATCTCTCTTCCTTCTGGGTTGTTTTGAAGAAAAAGGTGTGGCTATTCTAAATGAATAAAGCTCCGTGTCTTCATTCCTACTCAAGGCCAGGCTCTACAGGCTAATAGGAAGTTTTTTTCTCCTTACCGTCATCTGACTGAAACTTTACCAGTTGAAAGTATACATAAATACAAGATATTGTATTACAAGTTATATTTATTTAAAAATTAAAATACGCAAATGAGGCAAACCGTCCTTAAATGTGCGCTCATTTGCATATTACGAGAATCTGTTTGTGAATACACATTGCTTCAAGGCTGAATGTTTAGTTTTATTGTAATGACACTCAATGGCAATAACTTCTACAGATCAGTTTATATAAATATTGTCATTTCATGGAATTATTAAAAATACTTCACATGT
This sequence comes from Brachymystax lenok tsinlingensis, assembly GCA_030435695.1. Classification (NCBI taxonomy): domain Eukaryota; kingdom Metazoa; phylum Chordata; class Actinopteri; order Salmoniformes; family Salmonidae; genus Brachymystax; species Brachymystax lenok. The sequence continues at coordinate 9,012,132 of CM059804.1, read as the reverse complement.
ATGGCGGATGCATATTTTGACTATATTTATAAATATAATGACACTTCAAATCAAAACGACACAAGATATAAAAGAAAAGCCTCTGGAAAAGTCTGACTATGAGACCCAAGAACATGTGTGTGGAATAATGGGAATGTACGTCCTTTGAAGACTGAGAAAAATGAATTGGCGCCCCGGGAACATGACATTTTGAGAAAATGGCCGATAAAGACAGGCTAATGCAATTAAAATGTACTTTCCATAAATATGACCATTTATGTCACATTAATTTAATTATTTTTCTAAACTGACAAATAAACATCAAATATACCTTTTACAAATACATCAGCACGTTTAATACATTTGGTTCAAGCAATAGAGCATATGCTTTGAATACTGGTCTGTTGGGCAAATATGCAGTTTTGGGCAAATTCTCAGATCACTTTGCTCAATTTGTCACATACAAGGATTTCGTACAGCAGTTGAAATGTGCAGAACATGAAATCAGCTATGCCTGCCCCATATGTAAGGCCCTCTGAGTTGTTGCTGGTGATGCTTTACTTTCTTGACTGTGTCATGGGACCTGCTCCTACGCTTGGCACACTCCATTAAAGCAGCATCAGCTCTCCCAACTCCTCTCTCTGATTGCTCCAGTTTCACCAAAGTGCTGTCAAATGGCTCCCTCATTGAATGTGGCTACTGCCATACTGGCTGCTCCGTCAATGTGGCTTTGCCCACGAAGACAGTTTTGGGGCATCGCGACCATATTACAGTTCTGACATTAATTTGCATTCTAGGTTCCTCCGTGCTCGTTCTTTTGAGGACGTTATCATTTGACATCCTATGATATACAGCTACCATTTTCTGTGCAACCTCTCGATTAAAAATGTATGGCCTCCAAGGTTTTTGTGACAGGGTGAATTTTTACCATTTTCTATGGCTCACTGGTACCAGCACCACTGCACACATCTATCCCGTAGTTGGAAGTGAATCCTCTTTTGTGCCAAGTGCCATCGAAGGAAACATTAATGTCTATGATGGCATCCTCCTTCAGCAACTCTGCTATGTCTGGCTCTATATCTGCATATGCTCTTCTAATTATCTTTACAGCAGTCTCCATTGACTGTAGCCCTCTCTGAATCTCTGCAACTAAAGTGGGGGGGGAGCACTTATGTCTGTCGACATTACAGACATAACCGCAGGACTAAATATTAGCATATCAGCATGCATTTACTTTACGTAAAGCTAGTTTCTCACTAATCACATTAGGCTACAGCCCTATGCCACTGTAGGCCTATGTGACAGTCTCATTGTATAGTTATGTTTTTCTATCACTGTTTTATTAACTTTTAATACATTTGCCAGAGCAAGGAAATACATATTATTAATACACAGCACCTGGCAATAATGGGCCCCTCTCCCTTTTTATTTACCTGTCATTCTCCTCTCATGTCTCTGATATGAGCTGAGGCCATAAGGAAGGAATCGCTAGGACTTTGCTTATTTTCTTTAGAGCTGCATAACCAAGTCCAAGTTCGTGGGCTAGAAGAACCATCCTCACATTTACATCAAATGCCACATCTCCCCTGGAGCATTCCTGCAGCCGGGAGGAAGTGTAAACACTGCTCCTAAATGCATCACAATCACCTTCACAGTCTGCACATTCTATCATGACAGAATTACAGAATCACTGGTTGGTGAAGTCTATGGTGATTTTCAGTCCAGTGTTTAGACACTTAGGGCAAATCAAATCATGTACAAGTTGGTTTATTTGAGACGTGGAATAAAAGCCACTGGTGTCTGGCTGCTGTCTGGTTGATCCTGCTAGTTGTCATCTTCATCTCAACTCATTTGCGTCTCAATACCCTGCTGCGGGCTACCTCCTTTTCCTCCTCTACCTGTACTGACACTGCCTCGATCGGCGGATTAGGCAAATTGTTTCTTTCCTTGTTTCTTTCATTCTCCTCTGAACAGTTGATGTTGAGATGTGTCTGTTACTTGAACTCTGAAGCATTTATTTGGACTGCAATTTCTGAGGCTGGTAACTCTAATGAACTTATCTTCTACAGCAGAGGTAACTCTGGGTCTTCCTTTCCTGTGGCGATCCTCATGAGAGCCAGTTTCCTCAGAGTGCTTGACATTTTTTTCGACCAGTTCTTGAAATTTTCCGGATTGACTGACCTTCATCTCTTAAAGTAATGATGGACTGTCGTTTCTCTTTGCTTATTTTAGCTGTTCTTGCCATAATATGGACTTTGGTATTTTACCAAATAGAGCTCTCTCTGTCTATTACCCCAACTTTGTCACAACACAGCTGATTGGCTCAAACGCATTAAGATGGAAAGAAATTACATAAATTAACAAGTTACACCTGTTAATTGAAATGCATTCCAGGTGACTACCTCATGAAGATGGTTGAGAGAATGCCAAGAGTGTGCAAAGCTGTCATCAAGGCAAAGGGTGGCTACTTTGAACAATCTCAAATATATTTTGGTTTGTTTACCACTTTTCTGGTTACTACGTGATTCATAGTTTGTCTTCACTATTATTCTGTAGAAAATAGTAAAAATAAGAAAGACCCTTGAATGAGCAGGTGTCCAAACTTGGGACTGGGTGTGTGTGTGTGTGTGTATATATATGATAGAACAACAATTTGTATTATGCATGCCGTGGCCTGATGCCAATATTTCCAAATCATACAGTAAATAAAATACATGTGGTTTTTCAGATGGAGTTATAGCGCTCCTTCACGCATGCAGTTTCATGCACAGGTCCGATTTATAACGGGGAACATATATGGCGTGCACAAAGTTTAGGAATCTGAATATTTGTGTGTGTAAGCAGTCTTTTCAGAAATGCCACTATTTAGTCCAAAATGTAATTTTAAATATAGTCCCAGCACACTAAAACACATACTGTATGTTCCTCTTGTTCTCCACTAAGACACAAGCACTTTAAGTACCTGCAATTAAAAGCCAGCTCATTAGAGAGAAGCTGCAGCCCGAATGGGTGCTACTTGGGATGCAGCCAGAGAGAAGGCTATAGCCAGTGACACTCAACAGCTGGTTAGGTTATAATAAACGCTGTGGGCAAGTTGGCTGAGCATTATGGCTGAGGTGCAGTTATATTGCGTATGTAAATCTACGAGTGGTGTGTGTGTGTGTGTATAGTGCCATGCTTGGGGTATAGTATGATATGTGTATATGTGTTCTTGTGGAAGGCTGTGGGTATTCGTATACCCATTGTTGTGTCTAAGTGTGGTAAAGTTTATAAGTCTTTTGTATAGTGTGTGTGTGCACACTACACACAATCACACACACGCACAAACTTCAACCCACTCATACAGAATGAGGAGGATTCTGGATTTCCTGATTATTTCAATAATTTTTCTGGAAGTTTCTGGAATTTCGCCACCCTAGTCACCACTATTGTAGGCTTTGATCGAGTGCACAATACTACATGTGAAAATAATGTTCACTGAGTAAAAAAAAAAATCGTAACAGTATGTCAACAAAACAAAGCACCATCTTTAAGAATACAGTCAGTGGGGAATTCCAGAAAGCAGGATTATTAAATTAGGCAGCTTGCTTTGATAAAACAGCCACATACAACTCCAAGTTTTTTTTTGGTTGATTGAAAGCTTAATTTGTATATTGGTTGTTGTTGTAGAGGCAATTATACCACGGCAATTTAAAATTAATATTTCTCAAAAGATGGAGCTTTTTTAAGAGATTCTGTAAAGTTAACTGGTTAATTCATTGATCAAAGACAAAAATACATGTGGTTGTTTAACACATTGATCCAGCATTCAGGAACAGGCCCCTGGTCCTTAACTGCCCAACATTGGTCTCCCGGTGTGGGATCTCCAACAGACAATCAGTTGAGAGAGAGGGAGGGAGGTGGGTTTAATATCTAGTAGAGAGAGAGGAGGGAGAGTGGGTTTAATATCTAGTAGAGAGAGGAGGAGGAGGTGGGTTTAATATCTAGTAGAGAGAGAGGGAGGGAGGTGGGTTTAATATCTAGTAGAGAGAGAGGGAGGAGGTGGGTTTAATATCTAGTTGAGAGAGGGAGGGAGGTGGGTTTAATATCTAGTTGAGAGAGAGGGAGGAGGTGGGTTTAATATCTAGTAGAGAGAGGGAGGAGGAGGTGGGTTTAATATCTAGTAGAGAGAGGGAGGGAAGGTGGGTTTAATATCTAGTTGAGAGAGAGGAGGAGGGAGGTGGGTTTAATATCTAGTAGAGAGAGAGGGAGGGAGGTGTGGGTTTAATATCTAGTAGAGAGAGAGGGAGGTGGGTTTAATATCTAGTTGAGAGAGAGGGAGGTGAGGTGGGTTTAATATCTAGTAGAGAGAGGGAGGGAGGTGGGTTTAATATCTAGTAGAGAGAGAGGGAGGGAGGTGGGTTTAATATCTAGTAGAGAGAGAGGAGGAGGGTGGGTTTAATATCTAGTTGAGAGAGAGGGAGGGAGGTGGGTTTAATATCTAGTAGAGAGAGGGGAGGAGGTGGGTTTAATATCTAGTAGAGAGAGAGGGAGGGGAGGTGGGTTTAATATCTAGTAGAGAGAGAGGGAGGAGGTGGGTTTAATATCTAGTAGAGAGAGGGAGGGAGGTGGGTTTAATATCTAGTAGAGAGAGAGGGAGGGAGGTGGGTTTAATATCTAGTAGAGAGAGGGAGGGAGGTGGGTTTAATATCTAGTAGAGAGAGGGAGGGAGGTGGGTTTAATATCTAGTAGAGAGAGGGAGGGAGGTGGGTTTAATATCTAGTAGAGAGAGAGGGAGGGAGGTGGGTTTAATATCTAGTAGAGAGAGAGGGAGGGAGGTGGGTTTAATATCTAGTAGAGAGAGGGGGAGGGAGGTGGGTTTAATATCTAGTAGAGAGAGGGAGGGAGGTGGGTTTAATATCTAGTAGAGAGAGGGAGGGAGGTGGGTTTAATATCTAGTAGAGAGAGGGAGGGAGGTGGGTTTAATATCTAGTAGAGAGAGGGAGGGAGGTGGGTTTAATATCTAGTAGAGAGAGGGAGGGAGGTGGGTTTAATATCTAGTAGAGAGAGAGGAGGGAGGTGGGTTTAATATCTAGTAGAGAGAGAGGGAGGGAGGTGGGTTTAATATCTAGTAGAGAGAGGGAGGGAGGTGGGTTTAATATCTAGTAGAGAGAGAGAGGAGGGAGGTGGGTTTAATATCTAGTAGAGAGAGAGGGAGGGAGGTGGGTTTAATATCTAGTAGAGAGAGAGGAGGGAGGTGGGTTTAATATCTAGTAGAGAGAGAGGGAGGGGAGGTGGGTTTAATATCTAGTAGAGAGAGAGGGAGGAGGTGGGTTTAATATCTAGTAGAGAGAGGGAGGGAGGTGGGTTTAATATCTAGTAGAGAGAGAGGGAGGGAGGTGGGTTTAATATCTAGTAGAGAGAGAGGGAGGGAGGTGGGTTTAATATCTAGTAGAGAGAGAGGGAGGGAGGTGGGTTTAATATCTAGTAGAGAGAGGGAGGGAGGTGGGTTTAATATCTAGTAGAGAGAGAGGAGGGGAGGTGGGTTTAATATCTAGTAGAGAGAGAGGGAGGAGGAGGTGGGTTTAATATCTAGTAGAGAGAGGGTGGGAGGTGGGTTTAATATCTAGTAGAGAGAGGGAGGGGAGGTGGGTTTAATATCTAGTAGAGAGAGAGGAGGGAGGTGGGTTTAATATCTAGTAGAGAGAGAGGGGAGGAGGTGGGTTTAATATCTAGTAGAGAGAGAGAGGAGGGAGGTGGGTTTAATATCTAGTAGAGAGAGGGAGGGGAGGTGGGTTTAATATCTAGTAGAGAGAGAGGGAGGGAGGTGGGTTTAATATCTAGTAGAGAGAGAGAGGGAGGGAGGTGGGTTTAATATCTAGTAGAGAGAGAGGGAGGGAGGTGGGTTTAATATCTAGTAGAGAGAGAGGGAGGGAGGTGGGTTTAATATCTAGTAGAGAGAGAGGGAGGGAGGTGGGTTTAATATCTAGTAGAGAGAGAGGGAGGGAGGTGGGTTTAATATCTAGTAGAGAGAGAGGGAGGGGAGGTGGGTTTAATATCTAGTAGAGAGAGAGGGGAGGTGGGTTTAATATCTAGTAGAGAGAGAGGGAGGGGAGGTGGGTTTAATATCTAGTAGAGAGAGAGGGAGGGAGGTGGGTTTAATATCTAGTAGAGAGAGAGAGGGGAGGTGGGTTTAATATCTAGTAGAGAGAGGGAGGGAGGTGGGTTTAATATCTAGTAGAGAGAGAGGAGGGAGGTGGGTTTAATATCTAGTAGAGAGAGAGGGAGGGAGGTGGGTTTAATATCTAGTAGAGAGAGAGAGGGAGGGAGGTGGGTTTAATATCTAGTAGAGAGAGGGAGGGAGGTGGGTTTAATATCTAGTAGAGAGAGAGGGAGGGAGGTGGGTTTAATATCTAGTAGAGAGAGGGAGGAGGTGGGTTTAATATCTAGTAGAGAGAGAGAGAGGGAGGAGGTGGGTTTAATATCTAGTAGAGAGAGGGAGAGGGAGGAGGTGGGTTTAATATCTAGTAGAGAGAGAGGGAGGGAGGTGGGTTTAATATCTAGTAGAGAGAGGGAGGGGAGGTGGGTTTAATATCTAGTAGAGAGAGAGGGGAGGGAGGTGGGTTTAATATCTAGTAGAGAGAGGGAGGGGAGGTGGGTTTAATATCTAGTAGAGAGAGGGAGGGGAGGTGGGTTTAATATCTAGTAGAGAGAGAGGGAGGGAGGTGGGTTTAATATCTAGTAGAGAGAGGGAGGGAGGTGGGTTTAATATCTAGTAGAGAGAGAGAGGGAGGGAGGTGGGTTTAATATCTAGTTGAGAGAGAGGGAGGTGAGGTGGGTTTAATATCTAGTAGAGAGAGAGGAGGGAGGTGGGTTTAATATCTAGTAGAGAGAGAGGGAGGGAGGTGTGTTTAATATCTAGTTGAGAAAGGGAGGGAGGTGGGTTTAATATCTAGTAGAGAGAGAGGGAGGGAGGTGGGTTTAATATCTAGTAGAGAGAGAGGGAGGGAGGTGGGTTTAATATCTAGTTGAGAGAGAGGGAGGGGAGGTGGGTTTAATATCTAGTAGAGAGAGGGAGGGAGGTGGGTTTAATATCTAGTTGAGAGAGAGGGAGGGGAGGTGGGTTTAATATCTAGTAGAGAGAGGGAGGGGAGGTGGGTTTAATATCTAGTAGAGAGAGAGAGGGAGGGAGGTGGGTTTAATATCTAGTTGAGAGAGAGGGAGGGAGGTGGGTTTAATATCTAGTAGAGAGAGGGAGGGAGGTGGGTTTAATATCTAGTAGAGAGAGGGAGGGGAGGTGGGTTTAATATCTAGTAGAGAGAGAGGGAGGGGAGGTGGGTTTAATATCTAGTAGAGAGAGAGGGAGGGAGGTGGGTTTAATATCTAGTAGAGAGAGAGGGAGGAGGTGGGTTTAATATCTAGTAGAGAGAGAGGGAGGGAGGTGGGTTTAATATCTAGTAGAGAGAGGGAGGGAGGTGGGTTTAATATCTAGTAGAGAGAGAGGGAGGGAGGTGGGTTTAATATCTAGTAGAGAGAGAGGGAGGGAGGTGGGTTTAATATCTAGTAGAGAGAGAGAGGGGAGGTGGGTTTAATATCTAGTAGAGAGAGGGAGGGAGGTGGGTTTAATATCTAGTAGAGAGAGGGGGGGGAGGTGGGTTTAATATCTAGTAGAGAGAGGGAGGGGAGGTGGGTTTAATATCTAGTAGAGAGAGAGAGGGGAGGTGGGTTTAATATCTAGTAGAGAGAGAGGGAGGAGGTGGGTTTAATATCTAGTAGAGAGAGAGGGAGGGAGGTGGGTTTAATATCTAGTAGAGAGAGGGAGGGAGGAGGTGGGTTTAATATCTAGTAGAGAGAGGGAGGGAGGTGGGTTTAATATCTAGTAGAGAGAGAGGGAGGGAGGTGGGTTTAATATCTAGTAGAGAGAGAGGGAGGGAGGTGGGTTTAATATCTAGTAGAGAGAGGAGGGAGGTGGGTTTAATATCTAGTAGAGAGAGGGAGGGAGGTGGGTTTAATATCTAGTAGAGAGAGAGGGAGGGAGGTGGGTTTAATATCTAGTAGAGAGAGGGAGGGAGGTGGGTTTAATATCTAGTAGAGAGAGAGGGAGGGAGGTGGGTTTAATATCTAGTAGAGAGAGGGAGGGAGGGAGGTGGGTTTAATATCTAGTAGAGAGAGAGGGAGGGAGGTGGGTTTAATATCTAGTAGAGAGAGAGGGAGGGGAGGTGGGTTTAATATCTAGTAGAGAGAGAGGAGGGAGGTGGGTTTAATATCTAGTAGAGAGAGGGAGGGAGGTGGGTTTAATATCTAGTAGAGAGAGGGAGGGAGGGAGGTGGGTTTAATATCTAGTAGAGAGAGAGGGAGGGGAGGGGAGGTGGGTTTAATATCTAGTAGAGAGAGGGAGGGAGGTGGGTTTAATATCTAGTAGAGAGAGAGGGAGGGGAGGTGGGTTTAATATCTAGTAGAGAGAGGGAGGGAGGTGGGTTTAATATCTAGTAGAGAGAGAGCGGGAGAGAGGTGGGTTTAATATCTAGTAGAGAGAGAGGAGGGAGGTGGGTTTAATATCTAGTAGAGAGAGGGAGGGAGGTGGGTTTAATATCTAGTAGAGAGAGAGGGAGGGAGGTGGGTTTAATATCTAGTAGAGAGAGGGAGGGGAGGTGGGTTTAATATCTAGTAGAGAGAGGGAGGGAGGTGGGTTTAATATCTAGTTGAGAGAGAGGGAGGTGAGGTGGGTTTAATATCTAGTAAAGAGAGAGGGAGGAGGTGGGTTTAATATCTAGTAGAGAGAGAGGAGGGGAGGTGGGTTTAATATCTAGTAGAGAGAGAGGGAGGAGGTGGGTTTAATATCTAGTAGAGAGAGAGGGAGGGGAGGTGGGTTTAATATCTAGTAGAGAGAGAGGGGAGGGAGGTGGGTTTAATATCTAGTAGAGAGAGAGGGAGGGGAGGTGGGTTTAATATCTAGTAGAGAGAGAGGGAGGGGAGGTGGGTTTAATATCTAGTAGAGAGAGAGGGAGGGAGGTGGGTTTAATATCTAGTAGAGAGAGAGGGAGGGGAGGTGGGTTTAATATCTAGTAGAGAGAGGGAGGGGAGGTGGGTTTAATATCTAGTAGAGAGAGAGGGAGGGGAGGTGGGTTTAATATCTAGTAGAGAGAGAGGGAGGGGAGGTGGGTTTAATATCTAGTAGAGAGAGAGGGAGGGAGGTGGGTTTAATATCTAGTAGAGAGAGAGAGGGGAGGTGGGTTTAATATCTAGTAGAGAGAGAGAGGGAGGGAGGTGGGTTTAATATCTAGTAGAGAGAGAGCAGGGAGGTGGGTTTAATATCTAGTAGAGAGAGGGAGGGGAGGTGGGTTTAATATCTAGTAGAGAGAGAGGGAGGGAGGTGGGTTTAATATCTAGTAGAGAGAGAGAGGGGGAGGTGGGTTTAATATCTAGTAGAGAGAGGGAGGGGAGGTGGGTTTAATATCTAGTAGAGAGAGAGGAGGGAGGTGGGTTTAATATCTAGTAGAGAGAGGGAGGGAGGTGGGTTTAATATCTAGTAGAGAGAGGGGAGAGGGAGGTGGGTTTAATATCTAGTAGAGAGAGAGGGAGGGAGGTGGGTTTAATATCTAGTAGATAGAGAGAGAGGAGGGAGGAGGTGGGTTTAATATCTAGTAGAGAGAGAGGGGAGGTGGGTTTAATATCTAGTAGAGAGAGAGGGAGGGAGGTGGGTTTAATATCTAGTAGAGAGAGGGAGGAGGTGGGTTTAATATCTAGTAGAGAGAGAGAGGGAGGTGGGTTTAATATCTAGTAGAGAGAGGGAGGGAGGTGGGTTTAATATCTAGTAGAGAGAGAGGAGGGAGGTGGGTTTAATATCTAGTAGAGAGAGAGGGAGGGGAGGTGGGTTTAATATCTAGTAGAGAGAGAGAGGGGAGGTGGGTTTAATATCTAGTAGAGAGAGAGAGAGGGAGGGGAGGTGGGTTTAATATCTAGTAGAGAGAGAGAGGGAGGAGGTGGGTTTAATATCTACTAGAGAGAGAGAGGGAGGTGGGTTTAATATCTAGTAGAGAGAGAGGGAGGGAGGTGGGTTTAATATCTAGTAGAGAGAGGAGGGAGGGAGGTGGGTTTAATATCTAGTAGAGAGAGAGGGAGGGAGGTGGGTTTAATATCTAGTAGAGAGAGAGGGAGGTGGGTTTAATATCTAGTAGAGAGAGAGGGAGGGGAGGTGGGTTTAATATCTAGTAGAGAGAGAGGAGGGAGGTGGGTTTAATATCACAGAGAGAGAGAGGAGAGGGGAGGTGGGTTTAATATCTATTAGAGAGGGAGAGAGGTGGGTTTAATATCTGAGATAGTAGAGAGAGAGGGGGAGGTGGGTTTAATATCTAGTAGAGAGAGAGGGAGGAGGTGGGTTTAATATCTAGTAGAGAGAGAGAGGGAGGTGGGTTTAATATCTAGTAGAGAGAGAGGGAGGAGGTGGGTTTAATATCTAGTAGAGAGAGGGAGGGAGGTGGGTTTAATATCTAGTAGAGAGAGAGGGGAGGGAGGTGGGTTTAATATCTAGTAGAGAGAGAGGAGGGAGGTGGGTTTAATATCTAGTAGAGAGAGAGGGAGGGGAGGTGGGTTTAATATCTAGTAGAGAGAGAGGGAGGGGAGGTGGGTTTAATATCTAGTAGAGAGAGAGGGAGGGGAGGTGGGTTTAATATCTAGTAGAGAGAGAGAGGAGGGAGGTGGGTTTAATATCTAGTAGAGAGAGAGGGAGGAGGTGGGTTTAATATCTAGTAGAGAGAGGGAGGAGGTGGGTTTAATATCTAGTAGAGAGAGAGGGAGGAAGGGGAGGCGGGTTTAATATCTAGTAGAGAGAGAGGGAGGGAGGGGAGGTGGGTTTAATATCTAGTAGAGAGAGAGGGAGGGAGGTGGGTTTAATATCTAGTAGAGATTGGGAGGGAGGTGGGTTTAATATCTAGTAGAGAGAGAGGGAGGGAGGTGGGTTTAATATCTAGTAGAGAGAGGAGGGAGGGAGGTGGGTTTAATATCTAGTAGAGAGAGAGGGAGGGAGGTGGGTTTAATATCTAGTAGAGAGGAGGGAGGGGAGGTGGGTTTAATATCTAGTAGAGAGAGGGAGGGGAGGTGGGTTTAATATCTAGTAGAGAGAGGGAGGGAAGGTGGGTTTAATATCTAGTTGAGAGAGAGGGAGGTGAGGTGGGTTTAATATCTAGTAGAGAGAGGGAGGGGAGGTGGGTTTAATATCTAGTTGAGAAAGGGAGGGAGGTGGGTTTAATATCTAGTTGAGAGAGAGGGAGGGAGGTGGGTTTAATATCTAGTAGAGAGAGAGGGAGGGAGGTGGGTTTAATATCTAGTAGAGAGGGAGGGAGGGAGGTGGGTTTAATATCTAGTAGAGAGGAGGGAGGGAGATGGGTTTAATATCTAGTAGAGAGAGGGAGGGAGGTGGGTTTAATATCTAGTAGAGAGAGAGGGAGGGGAGGTGGGTTTAATATCTAGTAGAGAGGGAGGGAGGGGAGGTGGGTTTAATATCTAGTAGAGAGAGAGGGAGGGGAGGTGGGTTTAATATCTAGTAGAGAGGGAGGGAGGGGAGGTGGGTTTAATATCTAGTAGAGAGAGAGGGAGGGAGGTGGGTTTAATATCTAGTAGAGAGAGGGAGGGAAGGTGGGTTTAATATCTAGTTGAGAGAGAGGGAGGTGAGGTGGGTTTAATATCTAGTAAAGAGAGGGAGGGGAGGTGGGTTTAATATCTAGTAGAGGGAGGGAAGGTGGGTTTAATATCTAGTTGAGAGAGAGGGAGGTGAGGTGGGTTTAATATCTAGTAGTGAGAGAGGGAGGGGAGGTGGGTTTAATATCTAGTAGAGAGGGAGGGAGGGGAGGTGGGTTTAATATCTAGTAGAGAGAGAGGGAGGAGGTGGGTTTAATATCTAGTAGAGAGAGGGAGGGAAGGTGGGTTTAATATCTAGTTGAGAGAGAGGGAGGTGAGGTGGGTTTAATATCTAGTAAAGAGAGAGAGAGAGGGAGGAGGTGGGTTTAATATCTAGTTGAGAAAGGGAGGGAGGTGGGTTTAATATCTAGTTGAGAGAGAGGGAGGGAGGGAGGTGGGTTTAATATCTAGTAGAGAGAGAGGGAGGGGAGGTGGGTTTAATATCTAGTAGAGAGGGAGGGAGGGGAGGTGGGTTTAATATCTAGTAGAGAGGGAGGGAGGGGAGATGGGTTTAATATCTAGTAGAGAGAGGGAGGGGAGGTGGGTTTAATATCTAGTAGAGAGAGAGGGAGGGGAGGTGGGTTTAATATCTAGTAGTGAGGGAGGGAGGGGAGGTGGGTTTAATATCTAGTAGAGAGAGAGGGAGGGGAGGTGGGTTTAATATCTAGTTGAGAGAGAGAGAGAGGAGGTGGGTTTAATATCTAGTAGAGAGAGAGGGAGGAGGTGGGTTTAATATCTAGTAGAGAGAGAGAGGGAGGGAGGTGGGTTTAATATCTAGTAGAGAGGAGGGAGGGGAGGTGGGTTTAATATCTAGTAGAGAGGGAGGGAGGAGGGAGATGGGTTTAATATCTAGTAGAGAGAGGGAGGAGGTGGGTTTAATATCTAGTAGAGAGAGAGAGGAGGGAGGTGGGTTTAATATCTAGTAGAGAGGGAGGGAGGGAGGTGGGTTTAATATCTAGTAGAGAGAGGGAGGGAGGTGGGTTTAATATCTAGTAGAGAGGGAGGGAGGGAGGTGGGTTTAATATCTAGTAGAGAGAGGGAGGGGAGGTGGGTTTAATATCTAGTAGAGAGAGGGAGGGAAGGTGGGTTTAATATCTAGTTGAGAGAGAGGGAGGTGAGGTGGGTTTAATATCTAGTAAAGAGAGGGAGGGGAGGTGGGTTTAATATCTAGTTGAGAAAGGGAGGGGAGGTGGGTTTAATATCTAGTTGAGAGAGAGGGAGGGGAGGTGGGTTTAATATCTAGTAGAGAGAGGGAGGGGAGGTGGGTTTAATATCTAGTAGAGAGGGAGGGAGGGGAGGTGGGTTTAATATCTAGTAGAGAGAGGGAGGGAGGAGATGGGTTTAATATCTAGTAGAGAGAGGGAGGGAGGTGGGTTTAATATCTAGTAGAGAGAGAGGGAGGGAGGTGGGTTTAATATCTAGTAGAGAGGGAGGGAGGGAGGTGGATTTAATATCTAGTAGAGAGAGAGGGAGGGAGGTGGGTTTAATATCTAGTAGAGAGGGAGGGAGGGAGGTGGGTTTAATATCTAGTAGAGAGAGAGGAGGGAGGTGGGTTTAATATCTAGTAGAGAGAGGGAGGGAAGGTGGGTTTAATATCTAGTTGAGAGAGAGGGAGGTGAGGTGGGTTTAATATCTAGTAAAGAGAGGGAGGGAGGTGGGTTTAATATCTAGTAGAGGGAGGAGGAAGGTGGGTTTAATATCTAGTTGAGAGAGAGAGGAGGTGAGGTGGGTTTAATATCTAGTTGTGAGAGAGGGAGGGAGGTGGGTTTAATATCTAGTAGAGAGGGAGGGAGGGAGGTGGGTTTAATATCTAGTAGAGAGAGGGAGGGAGGTGGGTTTAATATCTAGTAGAGAGAGGGAGGGAAGGTGGGTTTAATATCTAGTTGAGAGAGAGGGAGGTGAGGTGGGTTTAATATCTAGTAAAGAGAGGGAGGGAGGTGGGTTTAATATCTAGTTGAGAAAGGGAGGGAGGTGGGTTTAATATCTAGTTGAGAGAGAGGGAGGGGAGGTGGGTTTAATATCTAGTAGAGAGAGAGGGAGGGGAGGTGGGTTTAATATCTAGTAGAGAGGGAGGGAGGGGAGGTGGGTTTAATATCTAGTAGAGAGGGAGGGAGGGGAGATGGGTTTAATATCTAGTAGAGAGAGGAGGGGAGGTGGGTTTAATATCTAGTAGAGAGAGAGGGAGGGAGGTGGGTTTAATATCTAGTAGTGAGGGAGGGAGGGGAGGTGGGTTTAATATCTAGTAGAGAGAGATGGAGGGGAGGTGGGTTTAATATCTAGTAGAGAGGGAGGGAGGGGAGGTGGGTTTAATATCTAGTAGAGAGGGAGGGAGGGGAGATGGGTTTAATATCTAGTAGAGAGAGGGAGGGGAGGTGGGTTTAATATCTAGTAGAGAGAGAGAGGGAGGGAGGTGGGTTTAATATCTAGTAGAGAGGGAGGGAGGGGAGGTGGGTTTAATATCTAGTAGAGAGAGAGGGAGGGGAGGTGGGTTTAATATCTAGTAGAGAGGGAGGGAGGGGAGGTGGGTTTAATATCTAGTAGAGAGAGGGAGGGGAGGTGGGTTTAATATCTAGTAGAGAGAGGGAGGGAAGGTGGGTTTAATATCTAGTTGAGAGAGAGGGAGGTGAGGTGGGTTTAATATCTAGTAAAGAGAGGGAGGGGAGGTGGGTTTAATATCTAGTAGAGGGAGGGAAGGTGGGTTTAATATCTAGTAGAGAGAGAGGGAGGTGAGGTGGGTTTAATATCTAGTAGAGAGAGAGGGAGGGGAGGTGGGTTTAATATCTAGTAGAGAGAGAGGAGGGGAGGTGGGTTTAATATCTAGTAGAGAGAGAGGGAGGGGAGGTGGGTTTAATATCTAGTAGAGAGAGGGAGGGAGGTGGGTTTAATATCTAGTAGAGAGAGAGGGAGGGGAGGTGGGTTTAATATCTAGTAGAGAGAGGGAGGGAGGTGGGTTTAATATCTAGTAGAGAGAGAGGAGGGAGGTGGGTTTAATATCTAGTAGAGAGAGAGAGGAGGGAGGTGGGTTTAATATCTAGTAGAGAGAGAGGAGGGGAGGTGGGTTTAATATCTAGTAGAGAGAGAGGAGGGAGGTGGGTTTAATATCTAGTAGAGAGAGAGGGAGGGAGGTGGGTTTAATATCTAGTAGAGAGAGAAGGAGGTGAGGTGGGTTTAATATCTAGTAGAGAGAGGGAGGGAGGTGGGTTTAATATCTAGTAGAGAGAGAGGGAGGGAGGTGGGTTTAATATCTAGTAGAGAGAGGAGGGAGGTGGGTTTAATATCTAGTAGAGAGAGGGAGGGAGGTGGGTTTAATATCTAGTAGTAGAGAGAGGGAGGGAGGTGGGTTTAATATCTAGTAGAGAGAGGAGGGAGGTGGGTTTAATATCTAGTAGAGAGAGGGAGGGAGGTGGGTTTAATATCTAGTAGAGAGAGAGGAGGGAGGTGGGTTTAATATCTAGTAGAGAGAGAGGAGGGAGGTGAGAGAGAGAGAGGTGGGTTTAATATCTAGTAGAGAGAGAGAGGGGGAGGTGGGTTTAATATCTAGTAGAGAGAGGAGGGAGGTGGGTTTAATATCTAGTAGAGAGAGGGAGGGAGGTGGGTTTAATATCTAGTAGAGAGAGGGAGGAGGTGGGTTTAATATCTAGTAGAGAGAGAGGGAGGTGGGTTTAATATCTAGTAGAGAGAGAGGAGGGAGGTGGGTTTAATATCTAGTAGAGAGAGAGGGAGGGAGGTGGGTTTAATATCTAGTAGAGAGAGGGAGGAGGTGGGTTTAATATCTAGTAGAGAGAGAGGAGGGAGGTGGGTTTAATATCTAGTAGAGAGAGGGAGGGAGGAGGTGGGTTTAATATCTAGTAGAGAGAGGGAGGGAGGTGGGTTTAATATCTAGTAGAGAGAGAGGAGAGAGGAGGAAGTGGGTTTAATATCTAGTAGAGAGAGGGAGGGAGGTGGGTTTAATATCTAGTAGAGAGAGAGGGAGGGAGGTGGGTTTAATATCTAGTAGAGAGAGGGAGGAGGTGGGTTTAATATCTAGTAGAGAGAGAGAGGAGGTGGGTTTAATATCTAGTAGAGAGAGAGGAGGAGGTGGGTTTAATATCTAGTAGAGAGAGGAGGGAGGTGGGTTTAATATCTAGTAGAGAGAGAGGAGGGAGGTGGGTTTAATATCTAGTAGAGAGAGGGAGGGGAGGTGGGTTTAATATCTAGTAGAGAGAGAGGGAGGGAGGTGGGTTTAATATCTAGTAGAGAGAGAGGAGGGAGGTGGGTTTAATATCTAGTAGAGAGAGGGAGGAGGTGGGTTAATATCTAGTAGAGAGAGGGAGGGGAGGTGTGGGTTTAATATCTAGTAGAGAGAGGGAGGGAGGTGGGTTTAATATCTAGTAGAGAGAGGAGGGAGGGTGGGTTTAATATCTAGTAGAGAGAGGGAGGGGAGGTGGGTTTAATATCTAGTAGAGAGAGAGGGAGGGAGGTGGGTTTAATATCTAGTAGAGAGAGAGGGGAGGGAGGTGGGTTTAATATCTAGTAGAGAGAGAGGGAGGGAGGTGGGTTTAATATCTAGTAGAGAGAGAGAGGAGGAGGTGTTTTAATATCTAGTAGAGAGAGAGGGAGGGAGGTGGGTTTAATATCTAGTAGAGAGAGAGGAGGAGGTGGGTTTAATATCTAGTAGAGAGAGAGGGGAGGGAGGTGGGTTTAATATCTAGTAGAGAGAGAGGGAGGGAGGTGGGTTTAATATCTAGTAGAGAGAGAGAGGGAGGGAGGTGGGTTTAATATCTAGTAGAGAGAGAGGAGGGAGGTGGGTTTAATATCTAGTAGAGAGAGAGGAGGGAGGTGGGTTTAATATCTAGTAGAGAGAGAGGGGAGGTGGGTTTAATATCTAGTAGAGAGAGAGGAGGGAGGTGGGTTTAATATCTAGTAGAGAGAGAGGAGGGAGGTGGGTTTAATATCTAGTAGAGAGAGGGAGGGAGGTGGGTTTAATATCTAGTAGAGAGAGGGAGGGAGGTGGGTTTAATATCTAGTAGAGAGAGGGAGGGAGGTGGGTTTAATATCTAGTAGAGAGAGAGGAGGGAGGTGGGTTTAATATCTAGTAGAGAGAGAGGGAGGGAGGTGGGTTTAATATCTAGTAGAGAGAGAGGGAGGGAGGTGGGTTTAATATCTAGTAGAGAGAGGGAGGGAGGTGGGTTTAATATCTAGTAGAGAGAGGGAGGGAGGTGGGTTTAATATCTAGTAGAGAGAGAGAGGGAGGGAGGTGGGTTTAATATCTAGTAGAGAGAGAGGAGGGAGGTGGGTTTAATATCTAGTAGAGAGAGGGAGGGAGGGAGGTGGGTTTAATATCTAGTAGAGAGAGGGAGGGAGGTGGGTTTAATATCTAGTAGAGAGAGGGAGGGGAGGTGGGTTTAATATCTAGTAGAGAGAGAGGGAGGGAGGTGGGTTTAATATCTAGTAGAGAGAGAGGGAGGGAGGTGGGTTTAATATCTAGTAGAGAGAGGGAGGGAGGTGGGTTTAATATCTAGTAGAGAGAGAGGGAGGGAGGTGGGTTTAATATCTAGTAGAGAGAGGAGGGAGGTGGGTTTAATATCTAGTAGAGAGAGGGAGGGAGGTGGGTTTAATATCTAGTAGAGAGAGGGAGGGAGGTGGGTTTAATATCTAGTAGAGAGAGAGGAGGAGGTGGGTTTAATATCTAGTAGAGAGAGGGAGGGAGGTGGGTTTAATATCTAGTAGAGAGAGGGAGGGAGGTGGGTTTAATATCTAGTAGAGAGAGGGAGGGAGGTGGGTTTAATATCTAGTAGAGAGAGGGAGGGAGGTGGGTTTAATATCTAGTAGAGAGAGAGGGAGGGAGGTGGGTTTAATATCTAGTAGAGAGAGAGAGGGAGGGAGGTGGGTTTAATATCTAGTAGAGAGAGAGGAGGGAGGTGGGTTTAATATCTAGTAGAGAGAGGGAGGGAGGTGGGTTTAATATCTAGTAGAGAGAGAGGGAGGGAGGTGGGTTTAATATCTAGTAGAGAGAGGGAGGGAGGTGGGTTTAATATCTAGTAGAGAGAGAGGGAGGGAGGTGGGTTTAATATCTAGTAGAGAGAGAGGAGGGAGGTGGGTTTAATATCTAGTAGAGAGAGAGGAGGGAGGTGGGTTTAATATCTAGTAGAGAGAGAGAGGGAGGAGGTGGGTTTAATATCTAGTAGATAGAGAGAGGGGAGGTGGGTTTAATATCTAGTAGAGAGAGAGAGGGGAGGTGGGTTTAATATCTAGTAGAGAGAGAGGGAGGGAGGTGGGTTTAATATCTAGTAGAGAGAGAGGGAGGGAGGTGGGTTTAATATCTAGTAGAGAGAGAGGGAGGTGGGTTTAATATCTAGTAGAGAGAGGGAGGGAGGTGGGTTTAATATCTAGTAGAGAGAGGGAGGGAGGTGGGTTTAATATCTAGTAGAGAGAGGGAGGGGAGGTGGGTTTAATATCTAGTAGAGAGAGAGGGAGGGAGGTGGGTTTAATATCTAGTAGAGAGAGGAGGGAGGTGGGTTTAATATCTAGTAGAGAGAGAGGGAGGGAGGTGGGTTTAATATCTAGTAGAGAGAGAGGGAGGGAGGTGGGTTTAATATCTAGTAGAGAGAGAGGGAGGGAGGTGGGTTTAATATCTAGTAGAGAGAGGGAGGGAGGTGGGTTTAATATCTAGTAGAGAGAGGAGGGAGGTGGGTTTAATATCTAGTAGAGAGGGAGGGAGGTGGGTTTAATATCTAGTAGAGAGAGAGGAGGGAGGTGGGTTTAATATCTAGTAGAGAGAGAGGGAGGGAGGTGGGTTTAATATCTAGTAGAGAGAGGGAGGGAGGTGGGTTTAATATCTAGTAGAGAGAGGGAGGGAGGTGGGTTTAATATCTAGTAGAGAGAGGGAGGGAGGTGGGTTTAATATCTAGTAGAGAGAGAGGGAGGAGGTGGGTTTAATATCTAGTAGAGAGAGAGGGAGGGAGGTGGGTTTAATATCTAGTAGAGAGAGGGAGGGAGGTGGGTTTAATATCTAGTAGAGAGAGAGGGAGGGAGGTGGGTTTAATATCTAGTAGAGAGGGAGGGGGAGGTGGGTTTAATATCTAGTAGAGAGAGGGAGGGAGGTGGGTTTAATATCTAGTAGAGAGAGGGAGGGAGGTGGGTTTAATATCTAGTAGAGAGAGGGAGGGAGGTGGGTTTAATATCTAGTAGAGAGAGGGAGGGAGGTGGGTTTAATATCTAGTAGAGAGAGAGGGAGGGGAGGTGGGTTTAATATCTAGTAGAGAGAGAGGGAGGGGAGGTGGGTTTAATATCTAGTAGAGAGAGAGAGGGGAGGTGGGTTTAATATCTAGTAGAGAGAGGGAGGGAGGTGGGTTTAATATCTAGTAGAGAGAGAGAGGGGAGGTGGGTTTAATATCTAGTAGAGAGAGGGAGGGAGGTGGGTTTAATATCTAGTAGAGAGAGGGAGGGAGGTGGGTTTAATATCTAGTAGAGAGAGAGGGAGGGAGGTGGGTTTAATATCTAGTAGAGAGAGAGAGAGGGAGGTGGGTTTAATATCTAGTAGAGAGAGAGGGAGGGAGGTGGGTTTAATATCTAGTAGAGAGAGAGGGAGGGAGGTGGGTTTAATATCTAGTAGAGAGAGGGAGGGAGGTGGGTTTAATATCTAGTAGAGAGAGAGGAGGGAGGTGGGTTTAATATCTAGTAGAGAGAGGGAGGGGAGGTGGGTTTAATATCTAGTAGAGAGAGGGAGGGAGGTGGGTTTAATATCTAGTAGAGAGAGGGAGGGAGGTGGGTTTAATATCTAGTAGAGAGAGGGAGGGGAGGTGGGTTTAATATCTAGTAGAGAGAGGGAGGTGAGGTGGGTTTAATATCTAGTAGAGAGAGAGCAGGGGAGGTGGGTTTAATATCTAGTAGAGAGAGAGGAGGGAGGTGGGTTTAATATCTAGTAGAGAGAGAGAGAGGGAGGGAGGTGGGTTTAATATCTAGTAGAGAGAGGGAGGGAGGTGGGTTTAATATCTAGTAGAGAGAGGGAGGGAGGTGGGTTTAATATCTAGTAGAGAGAGGGAGGGAGGTGGGTTTAATATCTAGTAGAGAGAGAGGAGGGAGGTGGGTTTAATATCTAGTAGAGAGAGGGAGGGAGGTGGGTTTAATATCTAGTAGAGAGAGGGAGGGAGGTGGGTTTAATATCTAGTAGAGAGAGGGAGGGAGGTGGGTTTAATATCTAGTAGAGAGAGAGGGAGGGAGGTGGGTTTAATATCTAGTAGAGAGGGAGGGAGGTGGGTTTAATATCTAGTAGAGAGAGGGAGGGGAGGTGGGTTTAATATCTAGTAGAGAGAGGGAGGGGAGGTGGGTTTAATATCTAGTAGAGAGAGGGAGGGAGGTGGGTTTAATATCTAGTAGAGAGAGGGAGGGGAGGTGGGTTTAATATCTAGTAGAGAGAGAGGGGGGAGGTGGGTTTAATATCTAGTAGAGAGAGGGAGGGAGGTGGGTTTAATATCTAGTAGAGAGAGGAGGGAGGTGGGTTTAATATCTAGTAGAGAGAGAGGGAGGGAGGTGGGTTTAATATCTAGTAGAGAGAGGGAGGGGAGGTGGGTTTAATATCTAGTAGAGAGAGGGAGGTGAGGTGGGTTTAATATCTAGTAGAGAGAGGGAGGGAGGTGGGTTTAATATCTAGTAGAGAGAGGGAGGGAGGTGGGTTTAATATCTAGTAGAGAGAGGGAGGGAGGTGGGTTTAATATCTAGTAGAGAGAGGGAGGGAGGTGGGTTTAATATCTAGTAGAGAGAGGGAGGGAGGTGGGTTTAATATCTAGTAGAGAGAGAGGGAGGGAGGTGGGTTTAATATCTAGTAGAGAGAGAGGGAGGGAGGTGGGTTTAATATCTAGTAGAGAGAGGGAGGGAGGTGGGTTTAATATCTAGTAGAGAGAGGGAGGGAGGTGGGTTTAATATCTAGTAGAGAGAGAGGGAGGGAGGTGGGTTTAATATCTAGTAGAGAGAGAGGGGGAGGTGGGTTTAATATCTAGTAGAGAGAGGGAGGGGAGGTGGGTTTAATATCTAGTAGAGAGAGAGGGAGGGGAGGTGGGTTTAATATCTAGTAGAGAGAGAGGGGAGGTGGGTTTAATATCTAGTAGAGAGAGGGAGGGAGGTGGGTTTAATATCTAGTAGAGAGAGGGAGGGAGGTGGGTTTAATATCTAGTAGAGAGAGGGAGGGAGGTGGGTTTAATATCTAGTAGAGAGAGGGAGGGGAGGTGGGTTTAATATCTAGTAGAGAGAGGGAGGGAGGTGGGTTTAATATCTAGTAGAGAGAGTGGGGGGAGGTGGGTTTAATATCTAGTAGAGAGAGGGAGGGGAGGTGGGTTTAATATCTAGTAGAGAGAGGGAGGGGAGGTGGGTTTAATATCTAGTAGAGAGAGGGAGGGGAGGTGGGTTTAATATCTAGTAGAGAGAGGGAGGGAGGTGGGTTTAATATCTAGTAGAGAGAGAGGGAGGGAGGTGGGTTTAATATCTAGTAGAGAGAGGGAGGGAGGTGGGTTTAATATCTAGTAGAGAGGGAGGGAGGTGGGTTTAATATCTAGTAGAGAGAGGGAGGGAGGTGGGTTTAATATCTAGTAGAGAGAGGGAGGGAGGTGGGTTTAATATCTAGTAGAGAGAGGGAGGGAGGTGGGTTTAATATCTAGTAGAGAGAGGAGGGAGGGAGGTGGGTTTAATATCTAGTAGAGAGAGGGAGGGAGGTGGGTTTAATATCTAGTAGAGAGAGAGGAGGGAGGTGGGTTTAATATCTAGTAGAGAGAGGGAGGGAGGTGGGTTTAATATCTAGTAGAGAGAGGGAGGGGAGGTGGGTTTAATATCTAGTAGAGAGAGGGAGGGGAGGTGGGTTTAATATCTAGTCCAGAGAGGAATGGGCTGCAACACTGAACATGTGAGTCAAATTTGTCTGTGTGTGTGCGTGTGCGTGTGTGTGTGTGCCTGCATGCTTTTATCATATATTGTGTGTGTGTGTATGTCTTATGTCTTTCTTATTTGTTTCCTGTGTGTTTCGCATATTTTGTTTTTGTGTGAGTGAGTGTGTGGGGTGTATTGGAGGATGTTGACAATTCCCCCAGTTAGCTCCTACACAGTTTGGAGAGTTCTCTTCCTTTGACTGGGACGACCATGGATCCAACACAGGCTGGAGCTCATCAAAGGACATTACAGAGACAGCTATCAAAGGACATTACCGAGACAGATAAAGGATATTAACAAGGCAGCTATCAAAGGACATTACCGAGACAGCTAACAAAGGACATTACCGAGACAGATAAAGGACATTACCGAGACAGCTATCAAAGGACGTTACCGAGACAGCTATCAAAGGACATTACCGAGACAGCTATTGCTCTTCTATTGTTAAAATATTTCTGGATTTTTGTTTATATGAAGGATATACTGTAATGTAACTCTCAATACGGAATTAAAGATGACATTTGAAGTTGAATATAATCTATGACCTTTCAGTAATCACTCAGTTTGTACAACTGATATAAAACACATTTGACACAATCGTTTGGCTGCACTACAAAATTTACACAATCGTTGTGTGGTGTCTAGTCTATATAAATTCTGCTGTTTATTGAAAATAAAAAAGAGAACTAGACAATTCATTCATAATTTAATTTCCAGATGCAACAGTAGATCAAGTCATTACATTTAAATAATTTCCTGATCTGTCTCATAACATGAAATACTGATCTGCATAGACTTGATAATAGACTACAAAGAGAAAATACTTGTGAGCTCAAACTGATTACAGTGGCAGTTTCATATTTGAGTCCAGTCAGAATAAATAAAGAATTAGATGAGATAAGCCTTCTGTTTTTCAGTAGACTGTTGCAGACAGCGTTAGACCAGTCATTGTTCGTGGACAAATCCTGCACATAAAACAAATCATCTGTTGTGACTGAATGGGAGGCATAGGATAACGAGCAGCAGTAGTTACAATGTTTAGGTTTTCCTCACTGATAATTTCGATGTATCAGGATTGGGTGAAGTCAATCTGAATCACACAGCTGACCAAATTACTTGAGATTTTAGTTCTGGGTTAACCAAGATTAAACTCAGCAAAATATTCTAGAGCAGCAATATATGAAGTGCAAGTGTACATACTTCAAACAGAGCATATTTAGATCCTACTGCCAGAGGTTTACATAAAGGTGCCTCTTCAGCGTCACCAGGCTTGACCGAGAGACAGTAGGAGAGAGAAGAGAGACAAGAAGAGCAGGACCAGGGATGAGTGGGTCAGAGTTGCCCCACTGGCAGGAGTAACGACAGCGGTAGTTGTGCTGTTGGCAGTGTTGGTGTCATTGATGGGGGTTCTGGCTGTGACGGGTGAAGGGAACATGCCCACAATGGTCTGAAGGAAGCTCTGGAAGCGAGCTGTTTTGGTGAAGACCTGGATGTTGGAGGAGCGAGGACTCCGGTTCCATCGTGTTTTGCTGGAGCTGGTCTTGTTGCTGCTGTCGACAGTCAACACAGCAGCCTGGTACCATGCATCACCCTGCTTACACATCAGAGGACCACCCTCTTCACCCTGTAGGGAGAGAGAAGAACGAACACACGGGGGAAGAGGTCAGCATTGTCCTGTCAAATAGACAACCAGACTGGTTGCCTACCAAGCTACTTACCTGGAAGATCATTATGAAACTTGTCCTCACTAGGTGGATCTAAATGTCATACTATCAGGCAGGCTCTGCTGAGGCCAATTCTGGAGATGCCAAAGTCAAATAGATTACATCCCAACAGTTGCAGAGCTATCCTCAATAACTACACAGACATAGTGCAACCATCCTTGCTGTACACCAGTTCACACTTCTGAGTCGACATTTGAAACCCATTATTGTGCGTTTGCTTTGTTTGTCGGACCCATTTGTACCTGTTGAAGGGCCAAGGCAGCAGTGCAGATGTTATCAGAGGAGCCAGAGCTCTCACAATCCACCACAGAGGTCTGGGACTGCTGCATGTTCTGTTCGGCTAAGGAACGAGACAGAATAGAGAAATAGAGGAGAAAAATCACAAGTTGACCAAACAGAAAGAACACATTTATTTTATCAGGCAAGTTGACTGAACGCATTCTCATCAATAGCAACACCCTGGGGACAGTCACAGGGAGAAAAGATGATTGAGCTAATTGGAAGCTGGGGATGATTTGGTGGCCATGCCAGTCAGATTGGGAATTTAGTCAGGACACCAGGGTTAACACCCATACTCTTTCGATAAGTGACATGGGATCTTTAGTGACCACAGAGAGTCCGGACACTTGTTTAACGTCCCATCCAAGAGACAGCACTCTACACAGGGTAAGGCCCCCAAGCACTGCCCTGGGTCATTGGGATATTCTTTTTTTTGGACCAGAGGAAAGAGTTCCTCCTACTGGCCCTCCAACACCACTTCCAGCAGCATCTGGTCTTCCATCCAGCGACCAACCAGGACCAACCCTGCTAAGTTTCAGAGGCAAGCCAGCAGTGTTAGTCTGTTCCAGTATTACACACTGACTCACCTCCACCCTGGTCCCTGCCCCAGCCAGCCACCCAGCACTGAGTCCCTATGCTGAAGGTGCTGCTTCCCTGGTCCACACAGATAGGCTGGATGTAGTCAGACAATGTGGGTTGGCTGGCCAGTCGGAGGATTGCCACGTTGTTGGCCGTCAAGTTGCTCACGGTGATGTTGATGACTTTAAGGGTTACCTCGTTGGGGTTGGAGCCGCTCTGCTTCAGACGACCCATGATCACAGTCCACTGAGAGGCGTCGGACTGACTGGGAAGTGGGAATAGTGAAGTTGGGGAACTTTAGTTTGGCATTACCGATACCTTCTATGTAATAGGTCCTTGTTTCAACTTTAGCACCAAGGCACCAAGTGATGGAGATCTGACCATATGCATCTGACCAACTCATCCGTTTACATACAAGTGGAGTGTGTTACCTGGAGAAGCACCCAGCGTCGCTCATGACATAGTCCTCTGCCACCATTGTGCCTCCGCAGACATGTGTTCCATTTGTCTGTAGACTGGCTATCCAGGGCCAGGATCCCCTGAGGCCAAGCCCCACCAGTAAGGGAGTTCAAAGAGGCACTGCCGCACACCACGGCTGCAGAAACAGGGAGAGAAGCGCTACAGAATTTCGTCTGACGTTTGGCTGAGTGTAGATTTAAAGAGAGGGATGAACACTAAAGTTTGGATGAGGTCAAATGGAGAGTTACAGATACGTTGGCTATAGCTACAACAGGAGTAACAGACAGGTGTGGCTCCAAGAGGAGGCAGCAATTTGTTTGTTTCACAGAGGGAAGTAAATCCACTTACGTTCAGGAGTGGTTTTAGGGGCAGTTGTGGTGGTTTTAGGGGCAGTCGTGGTGGTTGTGGTGGTTTCAGGGCAGTTGTGGTGGATTTAGGGAGCAGTTGTGGTGGTTTTAGGGGCAGTTGTGGTGGTAGTAGTGGTAGTAGTGGCATTTGTGGTGGTTTTAGGGGCAGTTGTGGTGCTTATGTTGGTCGTAGGGGCAGTTGTGGTCATAGTGGTGGTGGTAGGGGAAACGGAGGGGGTAGTGGAAGGTGCAGTTATTGTGGTCGTAGAGGCAGCTTTGGTCACAAGGGCAGTTGTGGTTGTAGTTGTGGCCATAGGGGCAACTTTGGTGGTAACGGTGGTCGTAAGGGCAGTTGTAGTGGTAGTGGTGTTTGTAGGGGCAGTTGTGGTGGTAGTGGTAGTCGTAAGGGCAGTTGTGATGGTAGTGGTGGTCGTAGGGTCAGTTGTGGTGATAGTGGTGGTCGTAGGGGCAGTTGTGGGGGTGGCTAGGGATGGAAGACCAGTACAGGAGACACTGAGGTCAGAATCAGTCCCACTGGAGGAGAAGGTGACGTAGCCTGGCTGGTCACTGGTGATCTGTGTGTTGATCCAGGTCTGGTACTGAGACACTCTTGCGTACACTCCTGGGAGATTTGCCTGGGCACACCCGGTGCCGAAACTCACAACGCCAGACTGGATCCAGCGAGTACCCTGTTTGCTCACCATTGGACCTCCTGAGTCCCCCTATGCATTGACAGATTTACAGTCACAGAGATGAGATTTTCTTATGAAACATAATGGGTCAGTTTTTCAGACACCAATTAAGACAAGTTTTGGACTAAAAAGCACTTTTAATGGAGAATCTCTATTATCTAGGACTAGGCTAGGTATAATCTGGGTCTAGCCCACATTGTAATAAACAAAGAAGATAACCAAGAGATTTTACCTGACAGGAATCCTTTCCTCCTTCTGATAGACCAGCACAGATCATGTTGTCAGTAATGGAACCAACTCCATTGTTACAGTTACACTGCCTGTTCCCCACTACTGGCACATACACCTCCTGTAGGGTCTGTGGTGAGGGCAGGGACACTGAGGAGAGACAAAAAAGGTATTCCTCAACATACATAATTCCCATCAGAATTCTGATCCATCATCAGCAGTACTTAAAGCAAGCTACAGCACTCACCTCCAGTGCTGATGCTGCCCCAGCCGGTGACCCAGCTAGTAGCCCCAGCGTGGAAGGAGCTGCCTGGTGCAGCTAGGCAGACTGGCCGGATGAAGTTTGTAAACATCACGGTGGAAGAGAGTTTCAGCAGGCACATGTCGTTGTCATGGGTACTTCTGGTGTAGTTGGGGTGGCGGATGATCTGAGTGACTGTCCGGTTCACCTCGTTGGGGTTGGAGCCCTGCTGGCTCAGACGACCCACGTAGACCACCAAATTCGATGTACTGGCACTGAGAGAATAAATATATAAAAAGGTAACAGTATTGTTTTTAAAAGAATGGCTCAGTTGAGTTTTGATTAGGTTTGGTGTTAGGGTTAAAGGTTTCCCGCAATCCTGCAAATCCTTACCTGGGAAAGCAGTGAGCAGCCGTCAACACCCACTCTTTGTTGATGAGGGGATCCCCCACAAAAATGGCTGCCTGATCTGTGAAGACTGGCCTGCCATGGCCAACTCCCTGCAGGAGCATCCTGACCCCCCCCACGATCCTAGTGTCAAGAGGAGCTGTTCCGCAGTCTAACAGTGATAGAGAATGATGGGTTATTTGGAAGGTTTTTGTTGAATAGGTCACATTGGTGTAACACTGCATTATAAAGGTTGTAATGGTGTTTAGAGAATATCTGTAAGTGGTGAAAAGGACCTACCACTCAGCTGGGAATGAGAGCCTGAAATACAAGACAGAAAGAAAAGGAAATCCCTTAATCCTTAACAAAGGTGTAATCCCTTACTCTCTGTATCCAAACCCTGGCATTTTCACTGGGTACACTTGGTTCTATCTAGAACCTAAAATGATTTCTTAGCCTGTCCCCATGGCAGAACTCTTTGAAGAACCCTTTTGGGTTACAGGTAGAACCCTTTCCACAGACAGTTCTACATGGTACCCAAGAGGGTTCTCTCTGGAACCTAAAAGGGTTCTTTAAAGGGTCTGCCATGGGGACAGCCCAACAAAAATTCTAAGAGTGTACATACTGTCCCATACTGATCAGAGTGAACATACCGACTGACGACAGCATACTGTAAGTACCAATTGTTATAACACACTGATTGTTAAATGTTTTTTTGTATTGATCAACATCATCACTTTAACTGTTTGGGTTGAAATGATGTGAAAACAACGTTGATTCAACCAGTTTTTGCCCAGTGGGAAGTGTTTGCTGTCATTTAATGAGAAATTACTCGTTTTCATGCAAATGTTTTCACTTGAGAAATACTGCACCAAATATCTTAGCTAGATGATGAATTGCGTGACTAAGAGCTCCTCTGCTCCAATTTACTCAATACTTTTGAATACGCATAGTTCTACCTGTAAACTAGAATCTAGATGTAGATCAAGATGTATCAGTGTGACTTGTTACCTTTCTTCTTTCCTCAATGTCATCAATTAGTATTTCTGCTTCACTCAATACTATTGAAAACACAAACCTGTCCACCTGCACACATGTGGCTTATTAACTTGGAGAACTTGAAAGTTGAGTCTGCTAGGTATGCTTTCCCTTCACCAACTAGTGATAGGACAACAGACAAGAAACATATCTTCCTGTCCAGTAACTCTTACATTTCTCCGAAATCGCTCCAACATTTCCTGGTTGCAAAAATTCTAATAGTTCACCTTATTTCAGTTTATTTGACAACACAAGCAGTCATTGTGTAGAGAATCATTGTACCATCTAAACCGCTGTGAATAGCTTTTCCATAACCCCAAATATTATATTTTCAGCGGTTTGAAGTTGGTGTACAAACCTGAAAGTAAAAGACTCAAAAATGCTTCTTAGACTTACTTTCAAAGAGAATGAGATATCTGTAACTCACATTTCTATGTAAATTTGGTCGGGTCTCCCAAAAAGTTACATATTGCAGTTTTAAATCGATTTGAGTTCAGTTAATTCATTCAGTCCAAATTTCTTTATATACAAACTGAAATAAACTTAGTAGCGAACTTCTTTAAAACCAGTTGAGTATGAATGAAGAACGCTGTGGATAAAGACAGCGATAAATTGATAATTGTACTACTTACCTTTTGACAGAAATGTCACCATTATGGTCACCACACATAGACTCCTGAGGAAGGCCATGCTTTCTTGTTAGAACCCTGGACTCAGTCTTCCTTCCTAAGCATCCCTCTCTTCTGTTGTCTTTTCTCAGCTCCTCTCTTCCACACACAACATTACCTGCTAGATACACACGTGATGCGTCCCTTACATACCTTTCCGTCAATTTTTTTTTCCTCTGTCCACTTCCTTCTAAGAATGCATAACTAATGCTGTAATCTATGGTTAGCCCAAGCCTAGCTCTTTGGTTTCCGTTACAGAGTTATGTCTGCACTATTTTTATCATACCATTGCCAATTTAGAATAATTATACAACTGTAATTTTGTTGTAATTTTAAAAACTGTATCTGATAAATGTTATATGTAGATGTTAACAGGGCTATCTTTCATTGCCCGACAACAAAGCCGTGCATTAAATTGGAGAAGGAGAGAACCAGTTCCTGTGCCTGGAATTCTTTATGATCATGAGACTATCTGTGTTCTTGTTTGTGTCACACTGCTTTGCTTTATCTTGGCCAGGTCGCAGTTGTAAATGAGAACTTGTTCTCAACTAGCCTACCTGGTTAAATGTGAAGTAAAAAAAAAATAAAAATAAAATAAACACACCAAATACTTAGTTTGAGTTTTCCATGTCTAGGAGCATTGACTAAGTTTTGCCACAGAGGCCCAAGACAAGAACCTACCTTAAACCCTAATCATAACCCTTACCTTAAAACCCCCTAAAGTCAATGTCCGCGCCTCCATGATAATCTAATCTCTCTTCCTTCTGGTTTGTTTTGAAGAAAAGGTTGAGGCTGTTCTAAATAAATAAAGCTCTGTGTCTTCATTCCTACTCTTCACAACTGAGTTAATACCTGACAGTAGCAGTTTTGGCAGCAATTCTTTTTATTTAACTAGGCAAGTCAGTTAAGAACAAATTCTTATTGATAATGACTGCCTAGTAACAGAGGGTTAACTGCCTTGTTCAGGGTCAGAACAACATATTTTTACCTTGTCAGCTTGGGGATTCGATCTAGGAACCTTTCAGTTATTGGCCCAACACTCGAACCACTAGGCTACCTGCCACCCCTAAATTACAGCTGAAATCATTTTGAATACTATTCTACCAATTCTGCAGAAGACACATGAAGGTACCCATAAGCAATCATTTCTGATGGAAAAACAAATGTGAAAAATTGGTGGATATAGGTTTTTGGAAATAAACTCTTCAGTTGTTCTCCTTTGAAGGTCAGTGGAGTGTCATCAGTGGACTGTCCACACAAGCCCAGGTGGACAGCTGAGCATCTCAAAGCATGTCAGGGTAACTTAATTTAAGATGCAACATGGATCTTGGACATGGAATGAATATGTGCCTTGTCCAGAATCCCTACTAGCCCACTGTTTAGTTGGCTTTTTGGGTAGAATAGAATATTTAAGCAACAAGGCACAAGGGGGTGTGGTATATGGCCAATATACCCTAGCTAAAGGCTGTTCTTATGCGCCACGCAAAGCGGAGTGCCTGGATACAGCCCTTAGCCGTGGTATATTGGCCATATACCACAAACCCCATAGGTACCTTATTGCTATTATAAACGTTGGATACTACCGTAATTAGAACAGTAAAAATAAATGTTTTGTCATACCCGTGATATACGGTATGACATACCACGGCTGTCAGCCAATCAGCATTCAGGGCTCAAACCACCCAGTTTCTAATAATATTATAATAATCATTATTTTATAAAACCATCTCTAAAGGAGTAGAAGGTCCATTGTCCCCCAAAGTGATTGGGTTAGTAATAATTCCAGAATGCAGTTTTTCACTATTCTGAATATCTAAAGAATCTATATGTTGTTCTGAAATATGAACACAGAACTACTGGACATTTTGAACTCTTATTATGGTGGTGATTTGACTAAATTAAAATCAATGTCTTGAATTGGACTCACATTTTTCTGGTCTCGGTCTTGACTTGGTCTCGACCCCCTCCGGTCTTGGTGTTGACCCGGACTTGATTTGCTCCAGTCTTGGTCTTGAATAGGTTTCAAACACAACACTGGGAACACCATATAGTATTTTTTCCCCCCGATAGGAATAATACCAATTTACAAATTGATAAGAGCGATTCATAAGAGCTAGGTAAATGAGTATG
This sequence comes from Brachymystax lenok tsinlingensis, assembly GCA_030435695.1. Taxonomy (NCBI): domain Eukaryota; kingdom Metazoa; phylum Chordata; class Actinopteri; order Salmoniformes; family Salmonidae; genus Brachymystax; species Brachymystax lenok. The sequence goes on along the minus strand of CM059804.1, from coordinate 8,981,829 downwards.
CCGTTAGGGGAATTCTAAATATAAATGATAATCCGTTTTAGATCTATTTTACCTTATGATCGCCGGAGACAAATGTGAAACCAGTCACATGACAGAAAACTGAAGCATACCAACATTTTACAGTGGAATGCTCTGCCACCAGAGGTTACTCAAGCAAAAAGCAAGTTTAGCTTTAAAAGCATATTGTCTCACAGCACCTCTCCTTTTTCTAAAGCTCTCATTTAATTGTACTGTATATAAGAATATTAGTACAGTGCCTTGACACCCTTTGACTTTTTCCACATTTTGTTGTGTTTAAAAGTGGGATTAAAATGGATTTAATTGACATTTTCTGTATCTAGGCCACTCAGGAACGTTCAATGTCGTCTTGGTAACCATTTCCAGTGTATATTTGGCATTGTGTTTTAAGTTATTGTCCTGCTGAAAGGTGAATTTGTCTCCCAGTGTCTGTTGGAAAGCAGACTTGAACCAGGTTTTCCTCTAAGATTTTGCCTGTGCTCAGCTCTATTCCGTTTCTTTTTATGAAAAAAAAAACCTCCCTAGTACTTGCTGATGACAAGTATACCCATAACGTGATCCAGCCACCACAATGCTTGAAAATATGTAGAGTGGTACTCAGTGTTGTGTTCGACTTGCCCTAAACATAACGCTATGTATTCAGGAAGTTTTACTTTAGTGCCTTATTGCAAACATGATGCATGTTTATTCTGTACAAGCTCACCTTCTTGGAGTAACTACAATGTTGTTGATTCATCCTCAGTTTCCTCCTATAACAAACATTCTACACTGTAACTGTTTTAACTGTCTCACAGTGAAATCCCTGAGCGGTTTCCTTCCTCTCGGGGCAACAGAGTTTTTGGTGACTGGGTGTGTTGATACACCATCCAAAGTGTAGTTAATAACTTCACCATGCTGAAAGGCATATTCAATGTCTGCTTTTTATTTATTTACCCAAGGCAATGGAAAACATCCCTGGTCTTTGTGGTTGAATCTGTGTTTGAAATTCACTGCTCAACTGAGCGACCTTAGAGATAATTGTATGTGTGGGATACAGTGTGGGGTACAGAGATGAGGCAGATTCCACAATCATTTAAAACACTATTAATGCAACTTATGTGAGTTGTTATGCACATTTTCACTCCTTAAATTGTTAGACTTGTTATAGCAAAAGGGGTTGAATACTTATTGACTCAAGACATTTCAGCTTACATTATTAGCACCATGGTGTAGCAGGAGGACAGCTAGCTTCCGTCCTCCTCTGGAGTACATTGACTACAATGCAAAACCTAAGAGGCTCATGGTTCTCACCCACTTCCATAGACTTACACAACTTCCCAGAGAGATATCCTCCAACCTATCAGAGCTCTTGCAGGATGAACTGATGAGTTGTCCACCCAATCAAAGGATCAGAAAATGTATCTTGCACTGAAAGCATAAGCTACAGCTAGCTAGCACTGCAGTGCATAAAATGTGGTGAGTATTTGACTCAAAGAGAGTGAAAGACAATAGTTAAGGTTTTGAACAAATACATTTCTTTAAAAATGGAGGAGAGAGAGATAGCTGTATACCATATTCTTTTTCACTTTCACTTAGTTAGCTAGCAAATGCAGCTAGCTAGTTTAGCTTACTCAAACACATTGCTCAAACAGAGAGATGCAATGTTAGCTAGCTGGCTATGACTAACACTGGAACTCTTCCATGTGAAGGGCAAGCTTTTGGTATTACTAATTTATTGCCACAAGAGGCACACCGGTGTAACTGCTAAACTGCTTACTGACTGGACTGCATGATTGTAGCGCGTTTACTAAGAGAGAGAGGGAGGGGAGGTGGGTTTTAATATCTAGTAGAGAGAGAGGAAGGGGAGGTGGGTTTAATATCTAGTAGAGAGAGAGGGAGGGGAGGTGGGTTTAATATCTAGTAGAGAGAGGGAAGGGAGGTGGGTTTAATATCTAGTAGAGAGAGAGGGAGGGGAGGTGGGTTTAATATCTAGTAGAGAGAGGGAGGGAGGTGGGTTTAATATCTAGTAGAGAGAGAGGGAGGGGAGGTGGGTTTAATATCTAGTAGAGAGAGGGAGGGGAGGTGGGTTTAATATCTAGTAGAGAGAGGGAGGGGAGGTGGGTTTAATATCTAGTAGATAGAGAGAGGGGAGGTGGGTTTAATATCTAGTAGAGAGAGGGAGGGAGGTGGGTTTAATATCTAGTAGATAGAGAGAGGGAGGGAGGTGGGTTTAATATCTAGTAGATAGAGAGAGGGGAGGTGGGTTTAATATCTAGTAGAGAGAGAGGGAGGGGAGGTGGGTTTAATATCTAGTAGATAGAGAGAGGGGAGGTGGGTTTAATATCTAGTAGAGAGAGAGGGAGGGGAGGTGGGTTTAATATCTAGTAGAGAGAGAGGGGGGAGGTGGGTTTAATATCTAGTAGATAGAGAGAGGGAGGGAGGTGGGTTTAATATCTAGTAGAGAGAGAGGGAGGGAGGTGGGTTTAATATCTAGTAGAGAGAGAGGAGGGAGGTGGGTTTAATATCTAGTAGAGAGAGAGAGGGAGGTGGGTTTAATATCTAGTAGAGAGAGAGGGAGGGGAGGTGGGTTTAATATCTAGTAGAGAGAGAGGGAGGGGAGGTGGGTTTAATATCTAGTAGAGAGAGGGAAGGGAGGTGGGTTTAATATCTAGTAGAGAGAGAGGGGGGAGGTGGGTTTAATATCTAGTAGAGAGAGGGAGGGAGGTGGGTTTAATATCTAGTAGAGAGAGAGGGAGGGAGGTGGGTTTAATATCTAGTAGAGAGAGGGAGGGAGGTGGGTTTAATATCTAGTAGAGAGAGGGAGGGAGGTGGGTTTAATATCTAGTAGATAGAGAGAGGGGAGGTGGGTTTAATATCTAGTAGAGAGAGAGGGAGGGGAGGTGGGTTTAATATCTAGTAGATAGAGAGAGGGAGGGAGGTGGGTTTAATATCTAGTAGATAGAGAGAGGGGAGGTGGGTTTAATATCTAGTAGAGAGAGAGGGAGGGAGGTGGGTTTAATATCTAGTAGATAGAGAGAGGGAGGGAGGTGGGTTTAATATCTAGTAGAGAGAGAGGGAGGGAGGTGGGTTTAATATCTAGTAGAGAGAGAGGGAGGGAGGTGGGTTTAATATCTAGTAGATAGAGAGAGGGAGGGAGGTGGGTTTAATATCTAGTAGAGAGAGAGGGAGGGAGGTGGGTTTAATATCTAGTAGAGAGAGAGGGAGGGAGGTGGGTTTAATATCTAGTAGAGAGAGAGAGGGAGGTGGGTTTAATATCTAGTAGAGAGAGAGGGAGGGAGGTGGGTTTAATATCTAGTAGAGAGAGGGAGGGAGGTGGGTTTAATATCTAGTAGAGAGAGGGAAGGGAGGTGGGTTTAATATCTAGTAGAGAGAGAGGGAGGGAGGTGGGTTTAATATCTAGTAGAGAGAGGGAGGGGAGGTGGGTTTAATATCTAGTAGAGAGAGAGGGAGGGGAGGTGGGTTTAATATCTAGTAGAGAGAGGGAAGGGAGGTGGGTTTAATATCTAGTAGAGAGAGAGGGAAGGGAGGTGGGTTTAATATCTAGTAGATAGAGAGAGGGGAGGGAGGTGGGTTTAATATCTAGTAGAGAGAGAGGGAGGGGAGGTGGGTTTAATATCTAGTAGAGAGAGGGAGGGGAGGTGGGTTTAATATCTTGTAGAGAGAGAGGGAGGGGAGGTGGGTTTAATATCTAGTAGAGAGAGGGGAAGGGGAGTTGGGTTTAATATCTAGTAGAGAGAGGGAGGGAGGGGAGGTGGGTTTAATATCTAGTAGAGAGAGAGGAGAGGGAGGTGGGTTTAATATCTAGTAGAGAGAGAGGGAGGGAGGTGGGTTTAATATCTAGTAGAGAGGGAGGGAGGGAGGTGGGTTTAATATCTAGTAGATAGAGAGAGGGAGGGAGGTGGGTTTAATATCTAGTAGAGAGAGAGGGAGGGAGGTGGGTTTAATATCTAGTAGAGAGAGAGGGGAGGGGAGGTGGGTTTAATATTTAGTAGAGAGAGAGGGAGGGGAGGTGGGTATAATATCTAGTAGATAGAGAGAGGGGAGGTGGGTTTAATATCTAGTAGAGAGAGAGGGAGGGAGGTGGGTTTAATATCTGGTAGAGAGAGAGGGAGGGAGGTGGGTTTAATATCTAGTAGAGAGAGGGAGGGAGGTGGGTTTAATATCTAGTAGAGAGAGAGGAGGGAGGTGGGTTTAATATCTAGTAGATAGAGAGAGGAGGGAGGTGGGTTTAATATCTAGTAGAGAGAGAGGGAGGGAGGTGGGTTTAATATCTAGTAGATAGAGAGAGGGAGGGAGGTGGGTTTAATATCTAGTAGAGAGAGAGGGAGGGAGGTGGGTTTAATATCTAGTAGAGAGAGGGAGGGAGGTGGGTTTAATATCTAGTAGAGAGAGGGAGGGAGGTGGGTTTAATATCTAGTAGAGAGAGAGGGAGGGAGGTGGGTTTAATATCTAGTAGAGAGAGAGGGAGGGAGGTGGGTTTAATATCTAGTAGATAGAGAGAGGAGGGAGGTGGGTTTAATATCTAGTAGGGAGAGAGGGAGGGAGGTGGGTTTAATATCTAGTAGAGAGAGGGAGGGAGGTGGGTTTAATATCTAGTAGAGAGAGAGGAGGGAGGTGGGTTTAATATCTAGTAGAGAGAGAGAGGGGATTGAGGTGGGTTTAATATCTAGTAGATAGAGAGAGGGGAGGGAGGTGGGTTTAATATCTAGTAGAGAGAGAGGGAGGGGAGGTGGGTTTAATATCTAGTAGATAGAGAGAGGGAGGGAGGTGGGTTTAATATCTAGTAGAGAGAGGAGGGAGGTGGGTTTAATATCTAGTAGAGAGAGAGGGAGGGAGGTGGGTTTAATATCTAGTAGATAGAGAGAGGGGAGGTGGGTTTAATATCTAGTAGAGAGAGAGGGAGGGGAGGTGGGTTTAATATCTAGTAGAGAGAGAGGGAGGGGAGGTGGGTTTAATATCTAGTAGAGAGAGAGGGAGGGAGGTGGGTTTAATATCTAGTAGAGAGAGAGGGAGGGAGGTGGGTTTAATATCTAGTAGAGAGAGGGAGGGAGGTGGGTTTAATATCTAGTAGAGAGAGAGGGAGGGAGGTGGGTTTAATATCTAGTAGATAGAGAGAGGGAGGTGGGTTTAATATCTAGTAGAGAGAGGAGGGAGGTGGGTTTAATATCTAGTAGAGAGAGGGAGGGAGGTGGGTTTAATATCTAGTAGAGAGAGGGAGGGGAGGTGGGTTTAATATCTAGTAGAGAGAGAGGGAGGGGAGGTGGGTTTAATATCTAGTTGAGAAAGGGAGGGGAGGTGGGTTTAATATCTAGTTGAGAGAGAGGGAGGGGAGGTGGGTTTAATATCTAGTTGAGAGAGAGGGAGGGGAGGTGGGTTTAATATCTAGTAGAGAGAGGGAGGGAGGTGGGTTTAATATCTAGTAGAGAGAGGGAGGGAGGTGGGTTTAATATCTAGTTGAGAAAGGGAGGGGAGGTGGGTTTAATATCTAGTAGAGAGAGAGGGAGGGGAGGTGGGTTTAATATCTAGTAGAGAGAGAGGGAGGGGAGGTGGGTTTAATATCTAGTAGAGAGAGGGAGGGGAGGTGGGTTTAATATCTAGTAGAGAGAGAGGGAGGGAGGTGGGTTTAATATCTAGTAGAGAGAGAGGGAGGTGAGGTGGGTTTAATATCTAGTAGATAGAGAGAGGGGAGGGAGGTGGGTTTAATATCTAGTAGAGAGAGGGAGGGAGGTGGGTTTAATATCTAGTAGAGAGAGGGAGGGAGGTGGGTTTAATATCTAGTAGATAGAGAGAGGGAGGGAGGTGGGTTTAATATCTAGTAGAGAGAGAGGGAGGGAGGTGGGTTTAATATCTAGTAGAGAGAGAGGGAGGGAGGTGGGTTTAATATCTAGTAGAGAGAGGGAGGGAGGTGGGTTTAATATCTAGTAGAGAGAGGGAGGGAGGTGGGTTTAATATCTAGTAGAGAGAGGGAGGGAGGTGGGTTTAATATCTAGTAGAGAGAGGGAGGGAGGTGGGTTTAATATCTAGTAGAGAGAGGGAGGGAGGTGGGTTTAATATCTAGTAGAGAGAGGAGGGAGGTGGGTTTAATATCTAGTAGAGAGAGGGAGGGAGGTGGGTTTAATATCTAGTAGAGAGAGGGAGGGAGGTGGGTTTAATATCTAGTAGAGAGAGGGAGGGAGGTGGGTTTAATATCTAGTAGAGAGAGGGAGGGAGGTGGGTTTAATATCTAGTAGAGAGAGGGAGGGAGGTGGGTTTAATATCTAGTAGAGAGAGGAGGGAGGTGGGTTTAATATCTAGTAGAGAGAGGGAGGGAGGTGGGTTTAATATCTAGTAGAGAGAGGGAGGGAGGTGGGTTTAATATCTAGTAGAGAGAGGGAGGGAGGTGGGTTTAATATCTAGTAGAGAGAGGAGGGAGGTGGGTTTAATATCTAGTAGAGAGAGGGAGGGAGGTGGGTTTAATATCTAGTAGAGAGAGGGAGGGAGGTGGGTTTAATATCTAGTAGAGAGAGGGAGGGAGGTGGGTTTAATATCTAGTAGAGAGAGAGGGAGGGAGGTGGGTTTAATATCTAGTAGATAGAGAGAGGGAGGGAGGTGGGTTTAATATCTAGTAGAGAGAGAGGGAGGGGAGGTGGGTTTAATATCTAGTAGAGAGAGAGGGAGGGGAGGTGGGTTTAATATCTAGTAGAGAGAGGGAGGGGAGGTGGGTTTAATATCTAGTAGAGAGAGAGGGAGGGAGGTGGGTTTAATATCTAGTAGAGAGAGGGAGGGGAGGTGGGTTTAATATCTAGTAGAGAGAGAGGGAGGGAGGTGGGTTTAATATCTAGTAGATAGAGAGAGGGGAGGTGGGTTTAATATCTAGTAGAGAGAGGGAGGGAGGTGGGTTTAATATCTAGTAGAGAGAGGGAGGGAGGTGGGTTTAATATCTAGTAGAGAGAGGGAGGGAGGTGGGTTTAATATCTAGTAGAGAGAGAGGGAGGGGAGGTGGGTTTAATATCTAGTTGAGAAAGGGAGGGGAGGTGGGTTTAATATCTAGTTGAGAGAGAGGGAGGGGAGGTGGGTTTAATATCTAGTTGAGAGAGAGGGAGGGAGGTGGGTTTAATATCTAGTAGAGAGAGGGAGGGAGGTGGGTTTAATATCTAGTAGAGAGAGGGAGGGAGGTGGGTTTAATATCTAGTTGAGAAAGGGAGGGGAGGTGGGTTTAATATCTAGTAGAGAGAAAGGGAGGGGAGGTGGGTTTAATATCTAGTAGAGAGAGGGAGGGAGGTGGGTTTAATATCTAGTAGAGAGAGGGAGGGGAGGTGGGTTTAATATCTAGTAGAGTGAGAGGGAAGGGAGGTGGGTTTAATATCTAGTAGAGAGAGGGAGGGAGGTGGGTTTAATATCTAGTAGAGAGAGAGGGAGGGAGGTGGGTTTAATATCTAGTAGAGAGAGAGGAGGGAGGTGGGTTTAATATCTAGTAGAGAGAGAGGGAGGGAGGTGGGTTTAATATCTAGTTGAGAGAGAGAGGAGGGAGGTGGGTTTAATATCTAGTAGAGAGAGGGAGGGGAGGTGGGTTTAATATCTAGTAGAGAGAGAGGGAGGGGAGGTGGGTTTAATATCTAGTAGAGAGAGGGAGGGGAGGTGGGTTTAATATCTAGTCCAGAGAGGAATGGGCTGCAACACTGAACATGTGAGTCAAATTTGTCTGTGTGTGTGCGTGTGCGTGTGTGTGTGTGCCTGCATGCTTTTATCATATATTGTGTGTGTATGTCTTATGTCTTTCTTATTTGTTTCCTGTGTGTTTCGCATATTTTGTGTTTGTGTGAGTGAGTGTGTGGGGTGTATTGGAGGATGTTGACAATTCCCCCAGTTAGCTCCTACACAGTTTGGAGAGTTCTCTTCCTTTGACTGGGACGACCATGGATCCAACACAGGCTGGAGCTCATCAAAGGACATTACAGAGACAGCTATCAAAGGACATTACCGAGACAGATAAAGGATATTAACAAGGCAGCTATCAAAGGACATTACCGAGACAGCTAACAAAGGACATTACCGAGACAGATAAAGGACATTACCGAGACAGCTATCAAAGGACGTTACCGAGACAGCTATCAAAGGACATTACCGAGACAGCTATTGCTCTTCTATTGTTAAAATATTTCTGGATTTTTGTTTATATAAAGGATATACTGTAATGTAACTCTCAATACGGAATTAAAGATGACATTTTCAAGTTGAATATAATCTATGACCTTTCAGTAATCACTCAGTTTGTACAACTGATATAAAACACATTTGACACAATCGTTTGGCTGCACTACAAAATGTACACAATCGTTGTGTGGTGTCTAGTCTATATAAATTCTGCTGTTTATTGAAAATAAAAAAGAGAACTAGACAATTCATTCATAATTTAATTTCCAGATGCAACAGTAGATCAAGTCATTACATGTAAATAATTTCCTGATCTGTCTCATAACATGAAATACTGATCTGCATAGACTTGATAATAGACTACAAAGAGAAAATACTTGTGAGCTCAAACTGATTACAGTGGCAGTTTCATATTTGAGTCCAGTCAGAATAAATAAAGAATTAGATGAGATAAGCCTTCTGTTTTTCAGTAGACTGTTGCAGACAGCGTTAGACCAGTCATTGTTCGTGGACAAATCCTGCACATAAAACAAATCATCTGTTGTGACTGAATGGGAGGCATAGGATAACGAGCAGCAGTAGTTACAATGTTTAGGTTTTCCTCACTGATAATTTCGATGTATCAGGATTGGGTGAAGTCAATCTGAATCACACAGCTGACCAAATTACTTGAGATTTTAGTTCTGGGTTAACCAAGATTAAACTCAGCAAAATATTCTAGAGCAGCAATATATGAAGTGCAAGTGTACATACTTCAAACAGAGCATATTTAGATCCTACTGCCAGAGGTTTACATAAAGGTGCCTCTTCAGCGTCACCAGGCTTGACCGAGAGACAGTAGGAGAGAGAAGAGAGACAAGAAGAGCAGGACCAGGGATGAGTGGGTCAGAGTTGCCCCACTGGCAGGAGTAACGACAGCGGTAGTTGTGCTGTTGGCAGTGTTGGTGTCATTGATGGGGGTTCTGGCTGTGACGGGTGAAGGGAACATGCCCACAATGGTCTGAAGGAAGCTCTGGAAGCGAGCTGTTTTGGTGAAGACCTGGATGTTGGAGGAGCGAGGACTCCGGTTCCATCGTGTTTTGCTGGAGCTGGTCTTGTTGCTGCTGTCGACAGTCAACACAGCAGCCTGGTACCATGCATCACCCTGCTTACACATCAGAGGACCACCCCTTCACCCTGTAGGAGAGAGAAGAACGAACACACGGGGGAAGAGGTCAGCATTGTCCTGTCAAATAGACAACCAGACTGGTTGCCTACCAAGCTACTTACCTGGAAGATCATTATGAAACTTGTCCTCACTAGGTGGATCTAAATGTCATACTATCAGGCAGGCTCTGCTGAGGCCAATTCTGGAGATGCCAAAGTCAAATAGATTACATCCCAACAGTTGCAGAGCTATCCTCAATAACTACACAGACATAGTGCAACCATCCTTGCTGTACACCAGTTCACACTTCTGAGTCGACATTTGAAACCCATTATTGTGCGTTTGCTTTGTTTGTCGGACCCATTTGTACCTGTTGAAGGGCCAAGGCAGCAGTGCAGATGTTATCAGAGGAGCCAGAGCTCTCACAATCCACCACAGAGGTCTGGGACTGCTGCATGTTCTGTTCGGCTAAGGAACGAGACAGAATAGAGAAATAGAGGAGAAAAATCACAAGTTGACCAAACAGAAAGAACACATTTATTTTATCAGGCAAGTTGACTGAACGCATTCTCATCAATAGCAACACCCTGGGGACAGTCACAGGGAGAAAAGATGATTGAGCTAATTGGAAGCTGGGGATGATTGGGTGGCCATGCCAGTCAGATTGGGAATTTAGTCAGGACACCAGGGTTAACACCCATACTCTTTCGATAAGTGACATGGGATCTTTAGTGACCACAGAGAGTCCGGACACTTGTTTAACGTCCCATCCAAGAGACAGCACTCTACACAGGGTAAGGCCCCCAAGCACTGCCCTGGGTCATTGGGATATTCTTTTTTTTGGACCAGAGGAAAGAGTTCCTCCTACTGGCCCTCCAACACCACTTCCAGCAGCATCTGGTCTTCCATCCAGCGACCAACCAGGACCAACCCTGCTAAGTTTCAGAGGCAAGCCAGCAGTGTTAGTCTGTTCCAGTATTACACACTGACTCACCTCCACCCTGGTCCCTGCCCCAGCCAGCCACCCAGCACTGAGTCCCTATGCTGAAGGTGCTGCTTCCTGGTCCACACAGATAGGCTGGATGTAGTCAGACAATGTGGGTTGGCTGGCCAGTCGGAGGATTGCCACGTTGTTGGCCGTCAAGTTGCTCACGGTGATGTTGATGACTTTAAGGGTTACCTCGTTGGGGTTGGAGCCGCTCTGCTTCAGACGACCCATGATCACAGTCCACTGAGAGGCGTCGGACTGACTGGGAAGTGGGAATAGTGAAGTTGGGGAACTTTAGTTTGGCATTACCGATACCTTCTATGTAATAGGTCCTTGTTTCAACTTTAGCACCAAGGCACCAAGTGATGGAGATCTGACCATATGCATCTGACCAACTCATCCGTTTACATACAAGTGGAGTGTGTTACCTGGAGAAGCACCCAGCGTCGCTCATGACATAGTCCTCTGCCACCATTGTGCCTCCGCAGACATGTGTTCCATTTGTCTGTAGACTGGCTATCCAGGGCCAGGATCCCCCTGAGGCCAAGCCCCCACCAGTAAGGGAGTTCAAAGAGGCACTGCCGCACACCACGGCTGCAGAAACAGGGAGAGAAGCGCTACAGAATTTACGTCTGACGTTTGGCTGAGTGTAGATTTAAAGAGAGGGATGAACACTAAAGTTTGGATGAGGTCAAATGGAGAGTTACAGATACGTTGGCTATAGCTACAACAGGAGTAACAGACAGGTGTGGCTCCAAGAGGAGGCAGCAATTTGTTTGTTTCACAGAGGGAAGTAAATCCACTTACGTTCAGGAGTGGTTTTAGGGGCAGTTGTGGTGGTTTTAGGGGCAGTCGTGGTGGTTGTGGTGGTTTCAGGGGCAGTTGTGGTGGATTTAGGGGCAGTTGTGGTGGTTTTAGGGGCAGTTGTGGTGGTAGTAGTGGTAGTAGTGGCATTTGTGGTGGTTTTAGGGGCAGTTGTGGTGCTTATGTTGGTCGTAGGGGCAGTTGTGGTCATAGTGGTGGTGGTAGGGGAAACGGAGGGGGTAGTGGAAGGTGCAGTTATTGTGGTCGTAGAGGCAGCTTTGGTCACAAGGGCAGTTGTGGTTGTAGTTGTGGCCATAGGGGCAACTTTGGTGGTAACGGTGGTCGTAAGGGCAGTTGTAGTGGTAGTGGTGTTTGTAGGGGCAGTTGTGGTGGTAGTGGTAGTCGTAAGGGCAGTTGTGATGGTAGTGGTGGTCGTAGGGTCAGTTGTGGTGATAGTGGTGGTCGTAGGGGCAGTTGTGGGGGTGGCTAGGGATGGAAGACCAGTACAGGAGACACTGAGGTCAGAATCAGTCCCACTGGAGGAGAAGGTGACGTAGCCTGGCTGGTCACTGGTGATCTGTGTGTTGATCCAGGTCTGGTACTGAGACACTCTTGCGTACACTCCTGGGAGATTTGCCTGGGCACACCCGGTGCCGAAACTCACAACGCCAGACTGGATCCAGCGAATACCCTGTTTGCTCACCATTGGACCTCCTGAGTCCCCCTATGCATTGACAGATTTACAGTCACAGAGATGAGATTTTCTTATGAAACATAATGGGTCAGTTTTCAGACACCAATTAAGACAAGTTTTGGACTAAAAAGCACTTTTAATGGAGAATCTCTATTATCTAGGACTAGGCTAGGTATAATCTGGGTCTAGCCCACATTGTAATAAACAAAGAAGATAACCAAGAGATTTTACCTGACAGGAATCCTTTCCTCCTTCTGATAGACCAGCACAGATCATGTTGTCAGTAATGGAACCAACTCCATTGTTACAGTTACACTGCCTGTTCCCCACTACTGGCACATACACCTCCTGTAGGGTCTGTGGTAAGGGCAGGGACACTGAGGAGAGACAAAAAAGGTATTCCTCAACATACATAATTCCCATCAGAATTCTGATCCATCATCAGCAGTACTTAAAGCAAGCTACAGCACTCACCTCCAGTGCTGATGCTGCCCCAGCCGGTGACCCAGCTAGTAGCCCCAGTGTGGAAGGAGCTGCCTGGTGCAGCTAGGCAGACTGGCCGGATGAAGTTTGTAAAAGTCACAGTGGAGGAGAGTTTCAGCAGGCACATGTCGTTGTCTTCGGTACTTCTGGTGTAGTTGGGGTGGCGGATGATCTGAGTGACTGTCCGGTTCACCTCGTTGGGGTTGGAGCCCTGCTGGCTCAGACGACCCACGTAGACCACCAAATTCGATGTACTGGCACTGAGAGAATAAATATATAAAAAGGTAACAGTATTGTTTTTAAAAGAATGGCTCAGTTGAGTTTTGATTAGGTTTGGTGTTAGGGTTAAAGGTTTCCCGCAATCCTGCAAATCCTTACCTGGAAAAGCAGTGAGCAGCCGTCAACACCCACTCTTTGTTGATGAGGGATCCCCCACAAAAATGGCTGCCTGATCTGTGAAGACTGGCCTGCCATGGCCAACTCCCTGCAGGAGCATCCTGACCCCCCACGATCCTAGTGTCAAGAGGAGCGGTTCCGCAGTCTAACAGTGATAGAGAATGATGGGTTATTTGGAAGGTTTTTGTTGAATAGGTCACATTGGTGTATCAGTGCATTATAAAGGTTGTAATGGTGTTTAGAGAATATCTGTAAGTGGTGAAAAGGACCTACCACTCAGCTGGGAATGAGAGCCTGAAATACAAGACAGAAAGAAAAGGAAATTTCTTAATCCTTAACAAAGGTGTAATCCCTCACTCTCTGTATCCAAACCCTGGCATTTTCACTGGGTACACTTGGTTCTATCTAGAACCTAAAAGGATTTCTTAGCCTGTCCCCATGGCAGAACTCTTTGAAGAACCCTTTTGGGTTCCAGGTAGAACCCTTTCCACAGACAGTTCTACATGGTACTGTGGTGGTTAATTTCTTTACTATCAAATGAGGAGAGACAAACTTATCAGTCAGAGTTATACTTAAAATACATCTTTAATAGTAAGAGCTTTGCAAAAGCAATGGCTTGTCAACGAATTCATCACCGTCTCTGATGGTCCGTTGAGAGCAGCGACACAAAGGCTACTGAGATCTTTTATAGCAAAGATCCATCCCCTAGTCTACATAACAAACCACAGATGTTTGGAACAGGTCACAAGGTGAGAGTTTTTAAATGAGAAAGGAGCATCCCCCAGCCAGATAGCATTCGCTATAAATTATGTTCAGTTGGCCCCTAAGACGAGGTTCAGATCTCGTTCCTGGTACTTCATAGCACAGAAACACCAACTCATCCAATGGCATAAATCAATTGTCAACTCCAGATACTCCCATCTCAAGTAAAACCCCTTCTTGACCACACACCTGGACAATCTCACTGAGGGGAGTGAGCCTCTAGGTCATACACTATCCCAAGATAAGTGCAACATCAGAGATGACATACAATGGTTCCAGACACTACCACACACATCCCCCAAAGTCAAAGGAGGGAGTGACTGGCGCACAGACATTGTGGAGACAAGTAATTGGTTCCCCATTAACCACGCCATCCCTTCACATGGTTTAAGAATAGGTAAAGACACATTCACATATGAAGACAATGTTCCCTCCTGTCCTCTTCCCTTTCTGATATTCTGCATAGCACCAGGGACATGTGAAAGACAAGTCTGACCTCTCCCCTCTCTGGGCCCCAGGGGACTGAGCCCCAGCTGAGGAAAGAAGTTCAATTGCCAACACCAGAGTCCGAAGGGATACAATCTAATAACAAGTATATCACATAAGCATATTATGCAGATAAGACATATTAATTATCTATGTTACTCAACTAATTCTGATTATTCCGCAACAGTACCAAAGAGGGTTCTCTCTGGAACCTAAAAGGGTTCTTCAAGGGGTCTGCCATGGGGACAGCCAAACCCTTTCGGAAAAAATGTTTTTCTAAGAGTGTACATACTGTTCCATACTGATCAGAGTGAACATACCGACTGACGTCAGCATAAGTACCAATTGTTATAACACACTGATTGTTAAACCTCTTAAGGATCGTACATTTTTTTTGTGCCTAAAACGACATACCCAAATCTAACTGCCTGTAACTTAGGACCTGAAGATGGCGGCGGAAGACATGGCAGCCGTTTTCACGGGCGACAAACCAATTGTGCTATTATGTGTTTTTTTTCATGTTATTTGTCAATTATTTTGTACAAAATGTTTCTGCCACCATATCTTACGGCAAAAAAAGAGCTTCTGGATATCACGACAGTGATCACTCACCTCCGATTAGACAAAGATTTTTTCTTCAACAAGCAGGATGCACAGGATGTACTTCAGACACCCGACAAGGCCAAAATCCCCGTCAAAGTCCGACTAACCGGTGCCAACGCACATTGGTAACCTGGTCTATTTGCATTGTGTCCTGCCAACTGTTCTTTTACGCTGCTGCTACTCTCTGTTTATCATCTATTCATAGTCACTTTAACTATACCTACAGTCGTGGCCAAATGTTGAGAATGACACAAATATGAATTTTCACAAAGTCTGCTGCCTCAGTTTGTATGATGGCAATTTGCATATACTCCAGAATGTCATGAAGAGTGATCAGATGAATTGCAATTAATTTCAAAGTCCCTCTTTGTCATGCAAATGAACTGAATCCCCAAAAAACATTTCCACTGCATTTCAGCCCTGCCACAAAACGACCATCTGACATCATGTCTGTGATTCTCTCATTAACACAGGTGTGAGTGTTGACGAGGACAAGGCTGGAGATCAGTCCGTCATGCTGATTGAGTTTGAATAACAGACTGGAAGCTTCAAAAGGAGGGTGGTGCTTGGAATCATTGTTCTTCCTCTGCCAACCATGGTTACCTGCAAGGAAACACATGCCGTCATCATTGCTTTGCACAAGAAGAGCTTCACAGGCAAGGATATTGCTGCCAGTAAGATTGCACCTAATTCAACCATTTATCGGATCATCAAGAACTTCAAGGAGAGCGGTTCAATTGTTGTGAAGAAGGCTTCAGGGCGCCCAAGAAAGTCCAGCATGTGCCAGGACCGTCTCCTAAAGTTGATTCAGCTGTGGGATCGGGGCACCACCAGTACAGAGCTTGCTCAGGAATGGCAGCAGGCAGGTGTGAGTGCATCTGCACGCACAGTGAGGCAAAGACTTTTGGAGGATGGCCTGGTGTCAAGAAGGGCAGCAAAGAAGCCACTTCTCTCCAGGAAAAACATCAGGGACAGACTGATATTCTGCAAAAGGTACAGGGATTGGACTGCTGAGGACTGGGGTAAAGTCATTTTCTCTGATGAATCCCCTTTCCGATTATTTGGGACATCCGGAAAAAAGCTTGTCCGGAGAAGACAAGGTGAGCGCTACCATCAGTCCTGTGTCATGCCAACAGTAAAGCATCCTGAAACCATTCATGTGTGGGGTTGCTTCTCAGCCAAGGGAGTGGGCTCACTCACAATTTTGCCTAAGAACACAGCCATGAATAAAGAATGGTACCAACACATCCTCAGAGAGAAACTTCTCCCAACCATCCAGGAACAGTTTGGTGATGAACAATGCCTTTTCCAGCATGATGGAGCACCTTGCCATAAGACAAAAGTGGCTCGGGGAAAAAATCATCGATATTTTGGGCTCATTGCCAGGAAACTTCATATACCTTAATCCCATTAAGAACTTGTGGTCAATCTTCAAGAGACAAACAAAAATCCACATATTCTGCCAAACTCCAAGCATTGATTACGCAAGAATGGGCTGCCATCAGTCAGAATGTGGCCCAGAAGTTAATTGACAACATGCCAAGGCGGAGTGCAGAGGTCTTTAAAAAGAAAAACAAGTGAAAAACACTGCAAATATTGACTCTTTGCATCAACTTCATGTAATTGTCAATAAAAGCCTTTGACACTTATGAAATGCTTGTAATTATAGTAACATCTGACAAAAATATCTAAAGACACTGAAGCAGCAAACTTTGTGGAAATTAATATTTGTGTCATTCTCAAAATTTTTTGGCCACGACTGTACATGTACATACTACCTCAATTAGCCCAACTAACTGGTGCCCCTGCACATTGACTCTGTACCGGTAACACCTGTATATAGCCTCGCTACTGTTATTTTCATTGCCATTTTACTGTTTTTTATTTTATTTCTTTACTTCAATTGTTTACCAAATACCTACTTTTTTTACTTAAAAATTACACTGTTGGTTAGTAAGCATTTCACGTTGTACTCAACCTGTTGTATTCCGCGCACGTGACAAATAAACTTTGATTTGAAGCAAGGATATGCATATTCTTGATACCATTTGAAAGCTAACACTTTGAAGTTTGTGGAAATGTGCAATGAATGTAGGAGAATATAACACATTACATCTGGTAAAAGATAATACAAAGAAAATAACATGCATTTTTTTTTTATCATCTTTGAAATGCAAGAGAAAGGCCACAAATTATTATTGCTATTTAGGCACAATTTCGATTTTGGCCACTAGATGGCAGCAGTGGAGGTGCACAACGTTTTAGACTGATCCAATGAACCATTGCATTACTGTTCAAAATGTTGTATCAAGTCTGCCCAAAATGTGCCTAATTGGTTCAATGATACATTTTCAAGTACATAACTGTGCACTCTCCTCAAACAATAGCATGGCATTCTTTCACTGTAATAGCTACTGTAAATTGGACAGTGCAGTTAGATTAACAAGAATGTACGTTTTCTGCCCATATCAGGTATGTCTATGTCCTGGGAAATGTAATTGTTACTTACAACGTCATGCTAATCACATTAGGGCACGCTAGCTCAACCGTCCCGCGCGGGGGGGACGACGACGACGACGACGACGACGACACCAATCCCGTAGAGGTTTTCTTACTGTATGCTTCCCAGTCAAAACAGTTAGCGCATATATTATGACATTTTTGTTTTGGTCTTTGGCAGGGTATTTTGGGCTGTTCGTGGACATCAAAAAATTATTGAGGCAAGCCGAAGTTCGGCAGCTTAAGTCTACGCCCTTTTGTCGGTGATTGGCCAAACGTCCTACTCCTAGTAGGAGTGGAAACATGAACCCACTGGGCACAGATGTCAGTTCAATGTCTAGTTTGGATTTACTTTGGTTGAATACAATGTGAAATCAACAAAAACGTCACCATGTCATTGGATTTAGGTTAAAAGTTGGGTGAAAAAAAAATATGAAATTCCCTTAATGTTGCTTAGTTTTTACATTGATCAACATCATCACTTTAACTGTTTGGGTTGAAATGACGTGAAAACAACGTTGATTCAACCAGTTTTTGCACAGTGGGAAGTGTTTGCTGTCATTTAATGAGAAATTACTCGTTTTCATGCAAATGTTTTCACTTGAGAAATACTGCACCAAATGTCTTAGCTAGATGATGAATTGCGTGACTAAGAGTTCCTCGGCTCCAATTTACTCAATACTTTTGAATACGCATAGTTCTACCTGTAAACTAGAATCTAGATGTAGATCAAGATGTATCAGTGTGACTTGTTACCTTTCTTCTTTCCTCAATGTCATCAATTAGTATTTCTGCTTCACTCAATACTATTGAAAACACAAACCTGTCCACCTGCACACATGTGGCTTATTAACTTGAAGAACTTGAAAGTTGAGTCTGCTAGGTATGCTTTCCCTTCACCAACTAGTGATAGGACAACAGGCAATAGACATATCTTCCTACCCAGTAACTCTTACATTTATCAGAAATCGCTCCAACATTTCCTGGTTGCAAAAATTCTAATAGTTCACCTTATTTCAGTTTATTTGACAACACAAGCAGTCATTGTGTAGAGAATCATTGTACCATCTAAACCGCTGTGAATAGCTTTTCCATAACCCCAAATATTATATTTTCAGCGGTTTGAAGTTGGTGTACAAACCTGAAAGTAAAAGACTCAAAAATGCTTCTTAGACTTACTTTCAAAGAGAATGAGATATCTATAACTCACATTGTGAATTTGGTCGGGTCGCCCAAAATGTTACATATTGCAGTTTTAAATCGATTTTGAGTTCAGTTAATTGATTCAGTCCAAATGTCTTTATATACAAACAAATAAACAGTAGCGAACTTCCAGGTGAGTATGAATGATGAACGCTGTAGGATAAAGACAGCGATAAATTGATAATTGTACTACTTACCTTTTGACAGAAATGTGACCATTATGGTCACCACACATAGTCTCCTGAGGAAGGCCATGCTTTCTTGTTGGAGCCCTGGACTCAATCTTCCTTCCTAAGCATCCCTCTCTTCTGTTGTCTTTTCTCGGCTCCTCCCTGCTAGACACACACGTGATTCGTCCCTTACATACCTTTCCGTCTCATTTTTTTCCACTCTGTTCACTTCCTTCTAAGCATGCTTAACTAATGCTGTAACCTATGGCTAGCCCAAGCCTAGCTCTTTGGTTTCCATTACATTACTATTTTTATCACACCATTGCCAATTTAGAATAATTATACAACTGTAATTTAGTTGTAATTTTAAAAACTGTATCTGATAAATGTTATATGTAGATGTTAACAGTGCTATCTTTCATTGCCTGACAACAAAGCAGTGCATGAAATTGCGAAGGAGAGAACCAGTTCCTGTGCCTGGAATTCTTTATGATCATGAGACTAAAATCAACACACCAAATACTTACTGTGAGTTTTTCATGTCTAGGAGCATTGACAAAATTTTGCCACAGAGGCCCAAGACAAAAATTGGTCTCCTCACAAAATCGCCTGTAGCGTCAGAACGGTTTGCTCTGTGACCCCCACAAGCATCTTGGGACTAGTCTGAAGTTGGTACAGCCGATGTGCCAACTTCGGTCTGTAGCGTCCAAACAGTTTGGGCTACACACTAATATGACCCCTCTGTGGAAAGGAACACGTACAGGGCTTAGACTGTTATGGGTTAACCGTTTTAACGTCTTCAGGCTAGGGTCCTTTTTTCTCAATTTCCGCCTGACTGACGTGCCCAAAGTAAACTGCCTGTTGCTCAGGCCCTGAAGCCAGGATATGCATATAATTGGTACCATCAGAAAGAAAACACTCAGAAGTTTGTAGAAATGTTAAAATAATGTAGGATACACAATAGATATGGTAGGAGAAAATCCAAAGAAAACCAACATTAATTTTTTGAGAGCCCCATGCTCTTCCAAAGTATAGGGAAATAATTAAAATCTAGCTCCCAGTGTGCAATTCCTATTGCTTCCACTGGGTGTCAGCACTCAATGTTCAAGGTTTCAGACTTGATTCTTGTTTTACTGCAGGGACACAGAAATTTGTGTATACGCACGCGATGAAGAGGACACGCGGAGGACACGCACCTGCTAATATCGTTTTCCTATTGAACATACTTCTTTCCGCATTAAATATTATAGTTTAATTACATTTTAGGGTATCTGAGGGTTGAATAGAAACATATTTTGACTTGTTGAAACAAAGTTTAGGGGTAGATTTTCGGATTCCTATCTTGGCATGTTGAACGAGTGGATTACTCAAATCAATGGTGCCAACTAAACAGACTTTTTGGGATATAAAGTAGGATTTTTCTCTAACAAAACGACACTACATGTTATAGCTGGGACCCTTTGGATGACAAATCACAGGAAGATTTTAAAAAAGTAAGTGAGTATTTAATCACTATTTGTGAATTTATGAAACCTGTGCCGGTGGAAAAATATTTTGATGTGGGGCGCCATCCTCAAACAATCGCATGGCATGCTTCCGCTGGAAAGCCTACTGTAAATCGGACAGTGCAGTTAGATTAACAAGACTTGAAGCTTTCAACCGATATAACACACTTGTATGTACATAAATGTTTAATATCCATAATTCTTATGATTATTTACTGGAATATCTCGCCCTCCAGTTTCATCAACTTCAATTGGGTGATGTCATAGTTGGGTTGTCCTAAGTATACCACTTATCAAAACCCAAAGACAATAGGCTATGAAACAGCAGTCTGTAAGGATTTTTTGAGTGGTATTTTTCCACACAGATAATATGAGGAAGTGATCTCTCTTCCTTCTGGGTTGTTTTGAAGAAAAAGGTGTGGCTATTCTAAATGAATAAAGCTCCGTGTCTTCATTCCTACTCAAGGCCAGGCTCTACAGGCTAATAGGGAGTTTTTTTCTCCTTACCGTCATCTGACTGAAACTTTACCAGTTGAAAGTATACATAAATACAAGATATTGTATTACAAGTTATATTTATTTAAAAATTAAAATACGCAAATGAGGCAAACCGTCCTTAAATGTGCGCTCATTTGCATATTACGAGAATCTGTTTTTCAACACATTGCTTCAAGGCTGAATGTTTTGTTTTATTGTAATGACACTCAATGGCAATAACTTCTACAGATCAGTTTATATAAATATTGTCATTTCATGGAATTATTAAAAAAATACTACAAAAATATTTTGACTATATTTATAAATATAATGACACTTCAAATCAAAACGACACAAGATATAAAAGAAAAGCCTCTGTAAAAGTCTGACTATGAGACCCAAGAACCTGTGTGTGGAATAATGGGAATGTACGTCCTTTGAAGACTGAGAAAAATGATTTGGCGCACCGGGAACATGACATTTTAAGAAAATGGCCGATAAAGACAGGCTAATGCAAATAAAATGTACTTTCCATAAATATGACCATTTATGTCACATTAATTAAATTATTTTTCTAAACTGACAAATAAACATCAAATATACCTTTTACAAATACATCAGCACGTTTAATACATTTGGTTCAAGCAATAGAGCATATGCTTTGAATACTGGTCTGTTGGGCAAATATGCAGTTTTGAGCAAATTCTCAGATCACTTTTCTCAATTTGTCACATACAAGGATTTTGTACAGCAGTTGAAATGTGCAGAACATGAAATCAGCTATGCCTGCCCCATATGTAAGGCCCTCTGAGTTGTTGCTGGTGATGCTTTACTTTCTTGACTGTGTCATGGGACCTGCTCCTACGCTTGGCACACTCCATTGAAGCAGCATCAGCTCTCCCAACTCCTCTCTGATTGCTCCAGTGTCACCAAAGTGCTGTCAAATGGCTCCCTCATTGAATGTGGTTACTGCCATACTGGCTGCTCCGTCAATGTGGCTTTTGCCCACGAGGACAGTTTTGGGGCATCGCGACCATATTACAGAGTTCTGACATTAATTTGCATTCTAGGTTCCTCCGTGCTACGTTCTTTTGAGGACGTTATCATTTGACATCCTATGATATACAGCTACCATTTTCTGTGCAACCTCGCGATTAAAAAATGTATGGCCTCCAAGGTTTTTGTGACAGGGTGAATTTTTACCATTTTCTATGGCTCGCTGGTACCAGCACCAATGCACACATCTATCGATGCCAAGTGCCATCGAAGGATACATTAATGTCTATGATGGCATCCTCCTTCAGCAACTCTGCTATGTCTGGCTCTATATCTGCATATGCTCTTCTAATTATCTTTGCAGCAGTCTCCATTGACTGTAGCCCTCTCTGAATCTCTGCAACTAAAGTGGGGGGGGAAAAGCACTTATGTCTGTCGACATTACAGACATAACTGCAGGACTAAATATTAGCATATCAGCATGCATTTACTTTACCTAAAGCTAATTTCTCACTAATCACATTAGGCTACAGCCCTATGCCACTGTAGGCCTATGTGACAGTCTCATTGTATAGTTATGTTTTCCTATCACTCTGTTTTATTAACTTTTAATACATTTGCCAGAGCAAGGAAATACATATTATTAATACACAGCACCTGGCAATAATGGGCCACTCTCCCTGTTTATTTACCTGTCATTCTCCTCTCATGTCTCTGATATGAGCTGAGGCTATAAGGAAGGAATCGCTAGGACTTTGCTTATTTTCTTTAGAGCTGCATAACCAAGTCCAAGTTCGTGGGCTAGAAGAACCATCCTCACATTTACATCAAATGCCACATCTCCCCTGGAGCATTCCTGCAGCCGGGAGGAAGTGTAAACACTGCTCCTAAATGCATCACGATCACCTTCACAGTCTGCACATTCTATCATGACAGAATTACAGAATCACTGGTTGGTGAAGTCTATGGTGATTTTCAGTCCAGTGTTTAGACACTTAGGGCAAATCAAATCATGTACAAGTTGGTTTATTTGAGACGTGGAATAAAATCCACTGGTGTCTGGCTGCTGTCTGGTTGATCCTGCTAGTTGTCATCTTCATCTCAACTCATTTGCGTCTCAATACCCTGCTGCGGGCTACCTCCTTTTCCTCCTCTACCTGTACTGACACTGCCTCGATCGGCGGATTAGGCAAATTGTTTCTTTCATTCTCCTCTGAATAGTTGATGTTGAGATGTGTCTGTTACTTGAACTCTGAAGCATTTATTTGGACTGCAATTTCTGAGGCTGGTAACTCTAATGAACTTATCTTCTACAGCAGAGGTAACTCTGGGTCTTCCTTTCCTGTGGTGATCCTCATGAGAGCCAGTTTCCTCAGAGTGCTTGACGTTTTTTTTCGACCAGTTCTTGAAATTTTCCGGATTGACTGACCTTCATCTCTTAAAGTAATGATGGACTGTCGTTTCTCTTTGCTTATTTTAGCTGTTCTTGCCATAATATGGACTTTGGTATTTTACCAAATAGGGCTCTCTCTGTCTATTACCCCAACCTTGTCACAACACAGCTGATTGGCTCAAACGCATTAAGATGGAAAGAAATTACATAAATTAACAAGTTAACCTGTTAATTGAAATGCATTCCAGGTGACTACCTCATGAAGCTGGTTGAGAGAATGCCAAGAGTGTGCAAAGCTGTCATCAAGGCAAAGGGTGGCTACTTTGAACAATCTCAAATATATTTTGGTTTGTTTACCACTTTTCTGGTTACTACGTGATTCATAGTTTGTCTTCACTATTATTCTGTAGAAAATAGAAAAAATAAGAAAGACCCTTGAATGAGCAGGTGTCCAAACTTTGGACTGGTACTGTGTGTGTGTGTATATATATGATGGAACAACAATTTGTATTATGCATGCCGTGGCCTGATGCCAATATTTCCAAATCATACAGTAAATAAAATACATGTGGTTTTTCAGATGGAGTTATAGCGCTCCTTCACGCATGCAGTTTCATGCACAGGTCCGATTTATAACGGGGAACATACAGTGGGGGAAAAAAGTATTTAGTCAGCCACCAATTGTGCAAGTTCTCTCACTTAAAAAGATGAGAGAGGCCTGTAATTTTCATCATAGGTACACTTCAACTATGACAGACAAAATGAGGAAAAAAAATCCAGAAAATCACATTGTAGGATTTTTAATGAATTTATTTGCAAATTATGGTGGAAAATAAGTATTTGGTCACATACAAACAAGCAAGATTTCTGGCTCTCACAGACCTGTAACTTCTTATTTAAGAGGCTCCTCTGTCCTCCACTCGTTACCTGTATTGATGGCACCTGTTTGAACTTGTTATCAGTATAAAGACACCTGTCCACAACCTCAAACAGTCACACTCCAAACTCCACTATGGCCAAGACCAAAGAGCTGTCAAAGGACACCAGAAACAAAATTGTAGACCTGCACCAGGTTGGGAAGACTGAATCTGCAATAGGTAAGCAGCTTGGTTTGAAGAAATCAACTGTGGGAGCAATTATTAGGAAATGGAAGACATACAAGACCACTGATAATCTTCCTCGATCTGGGGCTCCACGCAAGATCTCACCCCGTGGGGTCAAAATGATCACAAGAACGGTGAGCAAAATCCCAGAACCACACGGGGACCTAGTGAATGACCTGCAGAGAGCTGGGACCAAAGTAACAAAGCCTACCATCAGTAACACACTACGCCGCCAGGGACTCAAATCCTGCAGTGCCAGACGTGTCCCCCTGCTTAAGCCAGTACATGTTCAGGCAAGTCTAAAGTTTGCTAGAGAGCATTTGGATGATCCAGATGAGGATTGGGAGAATGTCAGATGAAACCAAAATAGAACTTTTTGGTAAAAACTCAACTCGTCGTGTTTGGAGGACAAAGAATGCTGAGTTGCATCCAAAGAACACCATACCTACTGTGAAGCATGGGGTGGAAACATCATCCTTTGGGGCTGTTTTTCTGCAAAGGGACCAGGACGACTGATCCGTGTAAAGGAAAGAATGAATGGGGCCATGTATCGTGAGATTTTGAGTGAAAACCTCCTTCCATCAGCAAGGGCATTGAAAATGAAACGTGGCTGGGTCTTTCAGCATGACAATGATCCCAAACACACCGCCCGGGCAACGAAGGAGTGCCTTCGTAAGAAGCATTTCAAGGTCCTGGAGTGGCCTAGCCAGTCTCCAGATCTCAACCCCATATAAAATCTTTGGAGGGAGTTGAAAGTCCGTGTTGCCCAGCGACAGCCCCAAAACATCACTACTCTAGAGGAGATCTGCATAGAGGAATGGGCCAAAATACCAGCAACAGTGTGTGAAAACCTTGTGAAGACTTACAGAAAACGTTTGACCTCTGTCATTGCCAACAAAGGGTCTATAACAATGTATTGAGATAAACTTTTGTTATTGACCAAATACTTATTTTCCACCATAATTTGCAAATAAATTCATAGAAAATCCTACAATGTGATTTTCTGGATTTTTTTTCCTCATTTTGTCTGTCATAGTTGAAGTGTACCTATGATGAACATTACAGGCCTCTCTCATCTTTTTAAGTGAGAGAACTTGCACAATTGGTGGCTGACTAAATACTTTTTTCCCCCCACTGTATATGGCGTGCACCAAGTTTAGGAATCTGAATATTTGTGTGTGTAAGCAGTCTTTTCAGAAATGCCACTATTTAGTCTAAAATGTACGCATCGGTTTTAAATATAGTCCCAGCGCACTAAAACACATACTGTATGTTCCTCTTGTTCTCCACTAAGACACAAGCACTTTAAGTACCTGCAATTAAAAGCCAGCTCATTAGAGAGAAGCTGCAGCCCGAATGGGTGCTACTTGGGAAGCAGCCAGAGAGAAGGCTACAGCCAGTGACACTCAACAGCTGGTTAGGTTATAATAAACGCTGTGGGCAAGTTGGCTGAGGTGCGGTTATATTGCGTATGTAAATCTACGAGTGGTGTGTGTGTGTGTGTGTAGTGCCATGCTTGGGGTATAGTATGATATGTGTATATGTGTTCTTGTGGAAGGCTGTGGGTATTCGTATACCCATTGTTGTGTCTAAGTGTGGTAAAGTTTATAAATCTTTTGAATAGTGTGTGTGTGTGTGCACACACTACACAATCACACACACGCACAAACTTCAACCCACTCATACAGAATGAGGAGGATTCTGGATTTCCTGATTATTTCAATAATTTTTCTGGAAGTTTCTGGAATTTCGCCACCCTAGTCACCACTATTGTAGGCTTTGATCGAGTGCACAATACTACATGTGAAAATAATGTTCACTGAGTAAAAAAGAAAAATCGTAACAGTATGTCAACACAACAAAGCACCATCTTTAAGAATACAGTCAGTGGGGAATTCCAGAAAGCAGGATTATTAAATTAGGCAGCTTGCTTTGATAAAACAGCCACATACAACTCCAAGTTTTTTTGGTTGATTGAAAGCTTAATTTGTATATTGGTTGTTGTTGTAGAGGCAATTATACCACGGCAATTTAAAATTAATATTTCTCAAAAGATGGAGTTATTTTAAGAGATTCTGTAAAGTTAACTGGTTAATTCATTGATCAAAGACAAAAATACATGTGGTTGGTTAACACATTGATCCAGCATTCAGGAACAGGCCCCTGGTCCTTAACTGCCCAACATTGGTCTCCCGGAGTGTGGATGTCCAACAGACAATCAGTTGAGAGAGAGGGAGGGGAGGTGGGTTTAATATCTAGTAGAGAGAGAGGGAGGAGGTGGGTTTAATATCTAGTTGAGAGAGAGAGGAGGGAGGTGGGTTTAATATCTAGTAGAGAGAGAGAGGGAGGGAGGTGGGTTTAATATCTAGTAGAGAGAGAGAGGAGGGAGGTGGGTTTAATATCTAGTAGAGAGAGAGGAGGGAGGTGGGTTTAATATCTAGTAGAGAGAGAGGGAGGGAGGTGGGTTTAATATCTAGTAGAGAGAGAGGGAGGGAGGTGGGTTTAATATCTAGTAGAGAGAGAGGGAGGGAGGTGGGTTTAATATCTAGTAGAGAGAGAGGGAGGGAGGTGGGTTTAATATCTAGTAGAGAGAGGGAGGGAGGTGGGTTTAATATCTAGTAGAGAGAGAGGGAGGGAGGTGGGTTTAATATCTAGTAGAGAGAGGGAGGGAGGTGGGTTTAATATCTAGTAGATAGAGAGAGGGGAGGTGGGTTTAATATCTAGTAGAGAAAGAGGGAGGGGAGGTGGGTTTAATATCTAGTAGAGAGAGAGGGAGGGGAGGTGGGTTTAATATCTAGTAGATAGAGAGAGGGGAGGTGGGTTTAATATCTAGTAGAGAAAGAGGGAGGGGAGGTGGGTTTAATATCTAGTAGAGAGAGGGAGGGAGGTGGGTTTAATATCTAGTAGAGAGAGGGAGGGAAGGTGGGTTTAATATCTAGTTGAGAGAGAGGAGGTGAGGTGGGTTTAATATCTAGTAGAGAGAGGGAGGGAGGTGGGTTTAATATCTAGTAGAGAGAGGGAGGGAGGTGGGTTTAATATCTAGTAGAGAGAGAGGGAGGGAGGTGGGTTTAATATCTAGTAGAGAGAGAGAGGGAGGTGGGTTTAATATCTAGTAGAGAGAGAGGGAGGGAGGGAGGTGGGTTTAATATCTAGTAGAGAGAGAGAGGAGGGAGGTGGGTTTAATATCTAGTTGAGAGAGAGGGAGGGGAGGTGGGTTTAATATCTAGTTGAGAGAGAGGGAGGGGAGGTGGGTTTAATATCTAGTAGAGAGAGAGGGAGGGAAGGTGGGTTTAATATCTAGTAGAGAGAGAGGGAGGGGAGGTGGGTTTAATATCTAGTTGAGAAAGGGAGGGGAGGTGGGTTTAATATCTAGTTGAGAGAGAGGGAGGGGAGGTGGGTTTAATATCTAGTTGAGAAAGGGAGGGGAGCTGGGTTTAATATCTAGTTGAGAGAGAGGGAGGGGAGGTAGGTTTAATATCTATTAGAGAGAGAGGAGGGAGGTGGGTTTAATATCTAGTAGAGAGAGGGAGGGAGGGGAGGTGGGTTTAATATCTATTAGAGAGAGGGAGGGAGGTGGGTTTAATATCTAGTAGAGAGAGAGAGGGAGGGAGGTGGGTTTAATATCTAGTAGAGAGGGAGGGAGGGAGGTGGGTTTAATATCTATTAGAGAGAGGGAGGGGAGGTGGGTTTAATATCTAGTAGAGAGAGGAGGGAGGTGGGTTTAATATCTAGTAGAGAGAGGGAGGGAGGTGGGTTTAATATCTAGTAGAGAGAGGGAGGTGAGGTGGGTTTAATATCTAGTAGAGAGAGGGAGGGAGGTGGGTTTAATATCTAGTAGAGAGAGAGAGGAGGGAGGTGGGTTTAATATCTAGTAGAGAGAGAGGGAGGGAGGTGGGTTTAATATCTAGTAGAGAGAGAGAGGGAGGGAGGTGGGTTTAATATCTAGTAGAGAGAGAGGGAGGGAGGTGGGTTTAATATCTAGTAGAGAGAGAGAGAGGAGGTGGGTTTAATATCTAGTAGAGAGAGAGGGAGGGAGGTGGGTTTAATATCTAGTAGAGAGAGAGGGAGGGAGGTGGGTTTAATATCTAGTAGAGAGAGAGGGAGGGAGGTGGGTTTAATATCTAGTAGAGAGAGAGGGAGGGAGGTGGGTTTAATATCTAGTAGAGAGAGAGGAGGGAGGTGGGTTTAATATCTAGTAGAGAGAGAGGGAGGGAGGTGGGTTTAATATCTAGTAGAGAGAGAGGAGGGGAGGTGGGTTTAATATCTAGTAGAGAGAGAGGAGGAGGTGGGTTTAATATCTAGTAGAGAGAGAGAGGGAGGAGGTGGGTTTAATATCTAGTAGAGAGAGAGGGAGGGAGGTGGGTTTAATATCTAGTAGAGAGAGAGGAGGGAGGTGGGTTTAATATCTAGTAGAGAGAGGGAGGGAGGTGGGTTTAATATCTAGTAGAGAGAGAGGGAGGAGGTGGGTTTAATATCTAGTAGAGAGAGGAGGGGAGGTGGGTTTAATATCTAGTAGAGAGAGGGAGAGAGGGAGGTGGGTTTAATATCTAGTAGAGAGAGGAGGGAGGTGGGTTTAATATCTAGTAGAGAGAGAGAGGGGAGGGAGGTGGGTTTAATATCTAGTAGAGAGAGAGAGGGAGGTGGGTTTAATATCTAGTAGAGAGAGGAGGGAGGTGGGTTTAATATCTAGTAGAGAGAGAGGGAGGGAGGTGGGTTTAATATCTAGTAGAGAGAGAGGAGGGGAGGTGGGTTTAATATCTAGTAGAGAGAGAGAGGAGGAGGTGGGTTTAATATCTAGTAGAGAGAGAGGGAGGGAGGTGGGTTTAATATCTAGTAGAGAGAGAGGGAGGGAGGTGGGTTTAATATCTAGTAGAGAGAGAGAGGGGAGGTGGGTTTAATATCTAGTAGAGAGAGAGGGGAGGGAGGTGGGTTTAATATCTAGTAGAGAGAGAGGGAGGGAGGTGGGTTTAATATCTAGTAGAGAGAGGGAGGGAGGTGGGTTTAATATCTAGTAGAGAGAGAGGGAGGGAGGTGGGTTTAATATCTAGTAGAGAGAGGGAGGAGGTGGGTTTAATATCTAGTAGAGAGAGAGGAGGGAGGTGGGTTTAATATCTAGTAGAGAGAGAGGGGAGGGAGGTGGGTTTAATATCTAGTAGAGAGAGAGGAGGAGGTGGGTTTAATATCTAGTAGAGAGAGAGGGAGGGAGGTGGGTTTAATATCTAGTAGAGAGAGAGGGAGGGAGGTGGGTTTAATATCTAGTAGAGAGAGGGAGGGAGGTGGGTTTAATATCTAGTAGAGAGAGGGAGGGAGGTGGGTTTAATATCTAGTAGAGAGAGAGGGAGGGAGGTGGGTTTAATATCTAGTAGAGAGAGGGAGGGAGGTGGGTTTAATATCTAGTAGAGAGAGAGGGAGGGAGGTGGGTTTAATATCTAGTAGAGAGAGGGAGGGAGGTGGGTTTAATATCTAGTAGAGAGAGGGAGGAGGTGGGTTTAATATCTAGTAGAGAGAGAGGGAGGGAGGTGGGTTTAATATCTAGTAGAGAGGGAGGGAGGTGGGTTTAATATCTAGTAGAGAGAGGGAGGGAGGTGGGTTTAATATCTAGTAGAGAGGGAGGGGAGGTGGGTTTAATATCTAGTAGAGAGAGGGAGGGAGGTGGGTTTAATATCTAGTAGAGAGAGAGGAGGGAGGGAGGTGGGTTTAATATCTAGTAGAGAGAGGGAGGGAGGTGGGTTTAATATCTAGTAGAGAGAGGGAGGGAGGT
Organism: Brachymystax lenok tsinlingensis; assembly: GCA_030435695.1. Classification (NCBI taxonomy): domain Eukaryota; kingdom Metazoa; phylum Chordata; class Actinopteri; order Salmoniformes; family Salmonidae; genus Brachymystax; species Brachymystax lenok. The sequence goes on along the minus strand of CM059804.1, from coordinate 8,952,208 downwards.
GGGTTTAATATCTAGTAGAGAGAGAGAGGAGGAGGTGGGTTTAATATCTAGTAGAGAGAGGGAGGGAGGTGGGTTTAATATCTAGTAGAGAGAGAGGAGGGAGGGAGGTGGGTTTAATATCTAGTAGAGAGAGAGAGGGAGGGAGGTGGGTTTAATATCTAGTAGAGAGAGGGAGGAGGTGGGTTTAATATCTAGTAGAGAGAGAGGGAGGGAGGTGGGTTTAATATCTAGTAGAGAGAGAGGGAGGGAGGTGGGTTTAATATCTAGTAGAGAGAGAGGGAGGGAGGTGGGTTTAATATCTAGTAGAGAGAGGGAGGGAGGTGGGTTTAATATCTAGTAGAGAGAGGAGGGAGGTGGGTTTAATATCTAGTAGAGAGAGGGAGGGGAGGTGGGTTTAATATCTAGTAGAGAGAGAGAGAGGGGAGGTGGGTTTAATATCTAGTAGAGAGAGAGGGAGGGGAGGTGGGTTTAATATCTAGTAGAGAGAGAGGGAGGGGAGGTGGGTTTAATATCTAGTAGAGAGAGGGAGGGAGGTGGGTTTAATATCTAGTAGAGAGAGAGAGGGGAGGTGGGTTTAATATCTAGTAGAGAGAGGGAGGGAGGTGGGTTTAATATCTAGTAGAGAGAGGGAGGGGAGGTGGGTTTAATATCTAGTAGAGAGAGAGGGAGGGGGAGGTGGGTTTAATATCTAGTAGAGAGAGAGGGAGGGGAGGTGGGTTTAATATCTAGTAGAGAGAGAGGGAGGGAGGTGGGTTTAATATCTAGTAGAGAGAGGGAGGGGAGGTGGGTTTAATATCTAGTAGAGAGAGGAGGGAGGTGGGTTTAATATCTAGTAGAGAGAGAGGAGGGAGGTGGGTTTAATATCTAGTAGAGAGAGGGAGGGAGGTGGGTTTAATATCTAGTAGAGAGAGAGCGGGGAGGTGGGTTTAATATCTAGTAGAGAGAGAGGGAGGGAGGTGGGTTTAATATCTAGTAGAGAGAGGGAGGGGAGGTGGGTTTAATATCTAGTAGAGAGAGGGAGGGGGGAGGTGGGTTTAATATCTAGTAGAGAGAGAGAGGGAGGTGGGTTTAATATCTAGTAGAGAGAGAGGGGAGGAGGTGGGTTTAATATCTAGTAGAGAGAGAGGGAGGTGGGTTTAATATCTAGTAGAGAGAGGGAGGGAGGTGGGTTTAATATCTAGTAGAGAGAGGGAGGGAGGTGGGTTTAATATCTAGTAGAGAGAGAGAGGGAGGGAGGTGGGTTTAATATCTAGTAGAGAGAGAGGGAGGGAGGTGGGTTTAATATCTAGTAGAGAGAGGGAGGGAGGTGGGTTTAATATCTAGTAGAGAGAGGGAGGGAGGTGGGTTTAATATCTAGTAGAGAGAGGGAAGGGGAGGTGGGTTTAATATCTAGTAGAGAGAGGGAGGGGAGGTGGGTTTAATATCTAGTAGAGAGAGAGGGAGGTGGGTTTAATATCTAGTAGAGAGAGAGGGAGGGAGGTGGGTTTAATATCTAGTAGAGAGAGGGAGGGGAGGTGGGTTTAATATCTAGTTGAGAGAGAGGGAGGTGAGGTGGGTTTAATATCTAGTAGAGAGAGGGAGGGAAGGTGGGTTTAATATCTAGTAGAGAGAGAGGGAGGTGAGGTGGGTTTAATATCTAGTAGAGAGAGGGAGGGGAGGTGGGTTTAATATCTAGTAGAGAGAGAGGGAGGGGAGGTGGGTTTAATATCTAGTAGAGAGAGGGAGGGAGGTGGGTTTAATATCTAGTAGAGAGAGAGGGAGGGAGGGGAGGTGGGTTTAATATCTAGTAGAGAGAGAGGGAGGGAGGGAGGGGAGGTGGGTTTAATATCTAGTAGAGAGAGAGGGAGGGAGGGGAGGTGGGTTTAATATCTAGTAGAGAGAGAGAGAGGGAGGGAGGGAGGTGGGTTTAATATCTAGTAGAGAGAGAGGAGGGAGGTGGGTTTAATATCTAGTAGAGAGAGGGAGGGAGGTGGGTTTAATATCTAGTAGAGAGAGAGAGGGAGGTGGGTTTAATATCTAGTAGAGAGAGAGGGAGGGGAGGTGGGTTTAATATCTAGTAGAGAGAGGAGGAGGAGGTGGGTTTAATATCTAGTAGAGAGAGGGAGGGAGGTGGGTTTAATATCTAGTAGAGAGAGAGGGAGGGAGGTGGGTTTAATATCTAGTAGAGAGAGAGGGAGGGAGGTGGGTTTAATATCTAGTAGAGAGAGAGGAGGGAAGGTGGGTTTAATATCTAGTAGAGAGAGAGGGAGGGAGGTGGGTTTAATATCTAGTAGAGAGAGGGAGGGAGGTGGGTTTAATATCTAGTAGAGAGAGAGGGAGGAGGTGGGTTTAATATCTAGTAGAGAGAGAGAGGGAGGAGGTGGGTTTAATATCTAGTAGAGAGAGAGGGAGGTGAGGTGGGTTTAATATCTAGTAGAGAGAGGGAGGGGAGGGGGGTTTAATATCTAGTAGAGAGAGAGGGAGGGGAGGTGGGTTTAATATCTAGTAGAGAGAGAGGGAGGGAGGTGGGTTTAATATCTAGTAGAGAGAGGGAGGGGAGGTGGGTTTAATATCTAGTAGAGAGAGAGGGAGGAGGTGGGTTTAATATCTAGTAGAGAGAGAGGGAGGGAGGTGGGTTTAATATCTAGTAGAGAGAGAGGAGGAGGGAGGTGGGTTTAATATCTAGTAGAGAGAGAGAGGGAGGGAGGTGGGTTTAATATCTAGTAGAGAGAGAGAGAGGGAGGGGGAGGTGGGTTTAATATCTAGTAGAGAGAGAGGGGAGGGAGGTGGGTTTAATATCTAGTAGAGAGAGAGGAGGGAGGTGGGTTTAATATCTAGTAGAGAGAGAGAGGGGAGGTGGGTTTAATATCTAGTAGAGAGAGAGGAGGGGAGGTGGGTTTAATATCTAGTAGAGAGAGAGGGAGGGAGGTGGGTTTAATATCTAGTAGAGAGAGGGGAGGGAGGTGGGTTTAATATCTAGTAGAGAGAGAGAGAGGGAGAGGGAGGTGGGTTTAATATCTAGTAGAGAGAGAGGAGGGAGGTGGGTTTAATATCTAGTAGAGAGAGAGGGAGGGAGGTGGGTTTAATATCTAGTAGAGAGAGAGAGGGAGGTGGGTTTAATATCTAGTAGAGAGAGAGGAGGAGGTGGGTTTAATATCTAGTAGAGAGAGAGGGAGGGAGGTGGGTTTAATATCTAGTAGAGAGAGAGGGAGGGAGGTGGGTTTAATATCTAGTAGAGAGAGAGGGAGGGAGGTGGGTTTAATATCTAGTAGAGAGAGGGAGGAGGTGGGTTTAATATCTAGTAGAGAGAGAGGGAGGGAGGTGGGTTTAATATCTAGTAGAGAGAGGGAGGGAGGTGGGTTTAATATCTAGTAGAGAGAGAGGGAGGGAGGTGGGTTTAATATCTAGTAGAGAGAGGGAGGGAGGTGGGTTTAATATCTAGTAGAGAGAGAGGGAGGGAGGTGGGTTTAATATCTAGTAGAGAGAGAGGGAGGGGAGGTGGGTTTAATATCTAGTAGAGAGAGAGGGAGGGAGGTGGGTTTAATATCTAGTAGAGAGAGGGAGGGGAGGTGGGTTTAATATCTAGTAGAGAGAGGGAGGGAGGTGGGTTTAATATCTAGTAGAGAGAGAGGGAGGGAGGTGGGTTTAATATCTAGTAGAGAGAGAGGGAGGGGAGGTGGGTTTAATATCTAGTAGAGAGAGAGGAGGGGAGGTGGGTTTAATATCTAGTAGAGAGAGAGGGAGGGAGGTGGGTTTAATATCTAGTAGAGAGAGAGAGGAGGGAGGTGGGTTTAATATCTAGTAGAGAGAGAGGAGGGGAGGTGGGTTTAATATCTAGTAGAGAGAGAGAGAGGGAGGAGGTGGGTTTAATATCTAGTAGAGAGAGAGAGGGAGGGAGGTGGGTTTAATATCTAGTAGAGAGAGGGAGGGAGGTGGGTTTAATATCTAGTAGAGAGAGAGGGAGGGAGGTGGGTTTAATATCTAGTAGAGAGAGAGGAGGGAGGTGGGTTTAATATCTAGTAGAGAGAGGGAGGGAGGTGGGTTTAATATCTAGTAGAGAGAGAGGGAGGGGAGGTGGGTTTAATATCTAGTAGAGAGAGAGGGAGGGGAGGTGGGTTTAATATCTTGTAGAGAGAGGGAGGGGAGGTGAGGTGGGTTTAATATCTAGTAGAGAGAGAGGGAGGGAGGTGGGTTTAATATCTAGTAGAGAGAGAGAGAGGGAGGGAGAGGTGGGTTTAATATCTAGTAGAGAGAGAGAGGAGGGGAGGTGGGTTTAATATCTAGTAGAGAGAGAGAGGAGGGAGGTGGGTTTAATATCTAGTAGAGAGAGAGGGAGGGAGGTGGGTTTAATATCTAGTAGAGAGAGAGGGAGGGAGGTGGGTTTAATATCTAGTAGAGAGAGAGGGAGAGGGAGGTGGGTTTAATATCTAGTAGAGAGAGGGAGGGAGGGGAGGTGGGTTTAATATCTAGTAGAGAGAGAGGGAGGGAGGGGAGGTGGGTTTAATATCTAGTAGAGAGAGAGGGAGGGAGGGGAGGTGGGTTTAATATCTAGTAGAGAGAGAGAGGGAGGGGAGGTGGGTTTAATATCTAGTAGAGAGAGAGGGAGGGGAGGTGGGTTTAATATCTAGTAGAGAGAGAGGAGAGGAGGGAGGTGGGTTTAATATCTAGTAGAGAGAGAGGGAGGAGGTGGGTTTAATATCTAGTAGAGAGAGAGGGAGGTGAGGTGGGTTTAATATCTAGTAGATAGAGAGAGGGGAGGTGGGTTTAATATCTAGTAGAGAGAGAGGGAGGAGGTGGGTTTAATATCTAGTAGAGAGAGAGGAGGGAGGTGGGTTTAATATCTAGTAGAGAGAGGGAGGGAGGTGGGTTTAATATCTAGTAGAGAGAGAGGGAGGGAGGTGGGTTTAATATCTAGTAGAGAGAGAGGAGGGGGAGGTGGGTTTAATATCTAGTAGAGAGAGAGAGGGAGGTGGGTTTAATATCTAGTAGAGAGAGAGGAGGGAGGTGGGTTTAATATCTAGTAGAGAGAGAGGAGGGAGGTGGGTTTAATATCTAGTAGAGAGAGAGGGAGGGGAGGTGGGTTTAATATCTAGTAGAGAGAGGGAGGGAGGTGGGTTTAATATCTAGTAGAGAGAGAGGGAGGGGAGGTGGGTTTAATATCTAGTAGAGAGAGAGGGAGGTGGGTTTAATATCTAGTAGAGAGAGAGGAGGGAGGTGGGTTTAATATCTAGTAGAGAGAGAGAGAGGGAGAGGTGGGTTTAATATCTAGTAGAGAGAGAGGAGGGAGGTGGGTTTAATATCTAGTAGAGAGAGAGAGGGAGGTGGGTTTAATATCTAGTAGAGAGAGAGGGAGGGGAGGTGGGTTTAATATCTAGTAGAGAGAGGGAGGGGAGGTGGGTTTAATATCTAGTAGAGAGAGGGAGGGAGGTGGGTTTAATATCTAGTAGAGAGAGAGAGGAGGGAGGTGGGTTTAATATCTAGTAGAGAGAGGGAGGTGAGGTGGGTTTAATATCTAGTAGAGAGAGGGAGGGGAGGTGGGTTTAATATCTAGTAGAGAGAGGGAGGTGAGGTGGGTTTAATATCTAGTAGAGAGAGAGGGAGGGGAGGTGGGTTTAATATCTAGTAGAGAGAGAGGGAGGGAGGAGGTGGGTTTAATATCTAGTAGAGAGAGGGAGGGAGGTGGGTTTAATATCTAGTAGAGAGAGAGGGAGGGGAGGTGGGTTTAATATCTAGTAGAGAGAGAGGGAGGGGAGGTGGGTTTAATATCTAGTAGAGAGAGGGAGGGAGGTGGGTTTAATATCTAGTAGAGAGAGAGAGGGAGGTGGGTTTAATATCTAGTAGAGAGAGAGGGAGGAGGTGGGTTTAATATCTAGTAGAGAGAGAGGGAGGGAGGTGGGTTTAATATCTAGTAGAGAGAGAGGGAGGGGAGGTGGGTTTAATATCTAGTAGAGAGAGGGAGGGGAGGTGGGTTTAATATCTAGTAGAGAGAGAGGAGGGGAGGTGGGTTTAATATCTAGTAGAGAGAGAGAGGGAGGGAGGTGGGTTTAATATCTAGTAGAGAGAGAGGGAGGGAGGTGGGTTTAATATCTAGTAGAGAGAGAGGGAGGGAGGTGGGTTTAATATCTAGTAGAGAGAGAGGGAGGGAGGTGGGTTTAATATCTAGTAGAGAGAGAGGGAGGGAGGTGGGTTTAATATCTAGTTGAGAGAGAGGGAGGGAGGTGGGTTTAATATCTAGTAGAGAGAGGGAGGGAGGTGGGTTTAATATCTAGTAGAGAGAGAGGGAGGGGAGGTGGGTTTAATATCTAGTAGAGAGAGGGAGCGGAGGTGGGTTTAATATATAGTAGAGAGAGGGAGGGAGGTGGGTTTAATATCTAGTAGAGAGAGAGGGAGGGAGGTGGGTTTAATATCTAGTAGAGAGAGGGAGGGAGGTGGGTTTAATATCTAGTAGAGAGAGGGAGGGAGGTGGGTTTAATATCTAGTAGAGAGAGAGGAGGAGGGAGGTGGGTTTAATATCTAGTAGAGAGAGGGAGGGAGGTGGGTTTAATATCTAGTAGAGAGAGAGGGAGGGAAGGTGGGTTTAATATCTAGTTGAGAGAGGGAGGGAGGTGGGTTTAATATCTAGTAGAGAGAGAGGGAGGGAGGTGGGTTTAATATCTAGTAGAGAGAGGGAGGGAGGTGGGTTTAATATCTAGTAGAGAGGGAGGGAAGGTGGGTTTAATATCTAGTTGAGAGAGAGAGGGAGGTGAGGTGGGTTTAATATCTAGTAGAGAGAGGGAGGGAAGGTGGGTTTAATATCTAGTTGAGAGAGAGGGAGGTGAGGTGGGTTTAATATCTAGTAGAGAGAGGGAGGGGAGGTGGGTTTAATATCTAGTAGAGAGAGGGAGGGGAGGTGGGTTTAATATCTAGTAGAGAGAGAGGGAGGGAGGGGAGGTGGGTTTAATATCTAGTAGAGAGAGAGGGAGGGAGGTGGGTTTAATATCTAGTAGAGAGAGAGAGAGGGAGGGGAGGTGGGTTTAATATCTAGTAGAGAGAGAGGGAGGGGAGGTGGGTTTAATATCTAGTAGAGAGAGAGGAGGGAGGGAGGTGGGTTTAATATCTAGTAGAGAGAGAGGGAGGAGGTGGGTTTAATATCTAGTAGAGAGAGAGGGAGGAGGTGAGGTGGGTTTAATATCTAGTAGAGAGAGAGAGAGGGAGGTGGGTTTAATATCTAGTAGAGAGAGGGAGGGAGGTGGGTTTAATATCTAGTAGATAGAGAGAGGAGGTGGGTTTAATATCTAGTAGAGAGAGAGGGAGGGAGGTGGGTTTAATATCTAGTAGAGAGAGGGAGGGAGGTGGGTTTAATATCTAGTAGAGAGAGGGAGGGAGGTGGGTTTAATATCTAGTAGAGAGAGAGGAGGGAGGTGGGTTTAATATCTAGTAGAGAGAGAGAGGGAGGGAGGTGGGTTTAATATCTAGTAGAGAGAGAGGGAGGGAGGAGGTGGGTTTAATATCTAGTAGAGAGAGAGGGAGGGAGGTGGGTTTAATATCTAGTAGAGAGAGAGGGAGGAGGAGGTGGGTTTAATATCTAGTAGAGAGAGAGGGGAGGTGGGTTTAATATCTAGTAGAGAGAGAGGGAGGGGAGGTGGGTTTAATATCTAGTAGAGAGAGAGGGAGGGGAGGTGGGTTTAATATCTAGTAGAGAGAGGGAGGGGAGGTGGGTTTAATATCTAGTAGAGAGAGAGGGAGGGAGGTGGGTTTAATATCTAGTAGAGAGAGAGAGGGAGGGAGGTGGGTTTAATATCTAGTAGAGAGAGAGAGGGAGGTGGGTTTAATATCTAGTAGAGAGAGAGGGAGGGAGGTGGGTTTAATATCTAGTAGAGAGAGAGGGGAGGTGGGTTTAATATCTAGTAGAGAGAGGAGGGAGGTGGGTTTAATATCTAGTAGAGAGAGGGAGGGGAGGTGGGTTTAATATCTAGTAGAGAGAGGGGAGGGAGGTGGGTTTAATATCTAGTAGAGAGAGGGAGGGAGGTGGGTTTAATATCTAGTAGAGAGAGAGGGAGGGAGGTGGGTTTAATATCTAGTAGAGAGAGAGGAGGGAGGTGGGTTTAATATCTAGTAGAGAGAGAGAGGAGGGAGGTGGGTTTAATATCTAGTAGAGAGAGAGAGGGAGGGAGGTGGGTTTAATATCTAGTAGAGAGAGAGGGAGGGGAGGTGGGTTTAATATCTAGTAGAGAGAGAGAGGAGGGAGGTGGGTTTAATATCTAGTAGAGAGAGGGAGGGGAGGTGGGTTTAATATCTAGTAGAGAGAGAGGGAGGGAGGTGGGTTTAATATCTAGTAGAGAGAGAGAGGGAGGTGGGTTTAATATCTAGTAGAGAGAGAGGGAGGCGAGGTGGGTTTAATATCTAGTAGAGAGAGAGGGAGGGAGGTGGGTTTAATATCTAGTAGAGAGAGAGGAGGGGAGGTGGGTTTAATATCTAGTAGAGAGAGAGGGAGGGGAGGTGGGTTTAATATCTAGTAGAGAGAGAGGGGAGGGAGGTGGGTTTAATATCTAGTAGAGAGAGAGGGAGGGAGGTGGGTTTAATATCTAGTAGAGAGAGGGAGGGAGGTGGGTTTAATATCTAGTAGAGAGAGAGGGAGGGAGGTGGGTTTAATATCTAGTAGAGAGAGAGGGAGGGAGGTGGGTTTAATATCTAGTAGAGAGAGAGGGAGGAGGTGGGTTTAATATCTAGTAGAGAGAGAGGGAGGGAGGTGGGTTTAATATCTAGTAGAGAGAGAGGGAGGGGAGGTGGGTTTAATATCTAGTAGAGAGAGAGAGAGGGAGGTGGGTTTAATATCTAGTAGAGAGAGGAGGGAGGTGGGTTTAATATCTAGTAGAGAGAGAGGGAGGAGGTGGGTTTAATATCTAGTAGAGAGAGGGAGGGAGGTGGGTTTAATATCTAGTAGAGAGAGAGGAGGGAGGGGAGGTGGGTTTAATATCTAGTAGAGAGAGAGGGAGGGAGGTGGGTTTAATATCTAGTAGAGAGAGAGGGAGGGAGGTGGGTTTAATATCTAGTAGAGAGAGGGAGGGAGGTGGGTTTAATATCTAGTAGAGAGAGAGAGGAGGGAGGTGGGTTTAATATCTAGTAGAGAGAGGGAGGGAGGTGGGTTTAATATCTAGTAGAGAGAGGGAGGGAGGTGGGTTTAATATCTAGTAGAGAGAGGGAGGGAGGTGGGTTTAATATCTAGTAGAGAGAGGGAGAGGGAGGTGGGTTTAATATCTAGTAGAGAGAGGGAGGAGGTGGGTTTAATATCTAGTAGAGAGAGAGGGAGGGAGGTGGGTTTAATATCTAGTAGAGAGAGAGGGAGGGAGGTGGGTTTAATATCTAGTAGAGAGAGGGAGGGAGGTGGGTTTAATATCTAGTAGAGAGAGGGAGGGGAGGTGGGTTTAATATCTAGTAGAGAGAGAGGGAGGGAGGTGGGTTTAATATCTAGTAGAGAGAGAGAGGGAGCGGAGGTGGGTTTAATATCTAGTAGAGAGAGAGAGGGAGGGGAGGTGGGTTTAATATCTAGTAGAGAGAGGGAGGGGAGGTGGGTTTAATATCTAGTAGAGAGAGGGAGGGGAGGTGGGTTTAATATCTAGTAGAGAGAGAGGAGGAGGTGGGTTTAATATCTAGTAGAGAGAGAGGGAGGGAGGTGGGTTTAATATCTAGTAGAGAGAGAGAATATCTAGTAGAGAGAGGAGGGAGGTGGGTTTAATATCTAGTAGAGAGAGAGGGAGGAGGTGGGTTTAATATCTAGTAGAGAGAGGAGGGAGGTGGGTTTAATATCTAGTAGAGAGAGGGGAGGGAGGTGGGTTTAATATCTAGTAGAGAGGGAGGGAGGTGGGTTTAATATCTAGTAGAGAGAGAGGGAGGGAGGTGGGTTTAATATCTAGTAGAGAGAGAGGAGGGAGGTGGGTTTAATATCTAGTAGAGAGAGAGGAGAGAGGAGGTGGGTGGGTTTAATATCTAGTAGAGAGAGAGAGGGAGGGAGGTGGGTTTAATATCTAGTAGAGAGAGAGAGGAGGAGGTGGGTTTAATATCTAGTAGAGAGAGAGGGAGGGAGGAGGTGGGTTTAATATCTAGTAGAGAGAGAGGGAGAGGTGGGTTTAATATCTAGTAGAGAGAGAGGGAGGGAGGTGGGTTTAATATCTAGTAGAGAGAGAGGAGAGGAGGTGGGTTTAATATCTAGTAGAGAGAGAGGGAGGGAGGTGGGTTTAATATCTAGTAGAGAGAGGGAGGAGGTGGGTTTAATATCTAGTAGAGAGAGGGAGGGAGGTGGGTTTAATATCTAGTAGAGAGAGGGAGGAGGGAGGTGGGTTTAATATCTAGTAGAGAGAGAGGGAGAGGGAGGTGGGTTTAATATCTAGTAGAGAGAGAGGGAGGGAGGTGGGTTTAATATCTAGTAGAGAGAGGGAGGGAGGTGGGTTTAATATCTAGTAGAGAGGGAGGGAGGAGGTGGGTTTAATATCTAGTAGAGAGAGAGGGAGGGAGGTGGGTTTAATATCTAGTAGAGAGAGGGAGGAGGTGGGTTTAATATCTAGTAGAGAGAGAGGGAGGGAGGTGGGTTTAATATCTAGTAGAGAGAGGGAGGGGAGGTGGGTTTAATATCTAGTAGAGAGAGGGAGGGGAGGTGGGTTTAATATCTAGTAGAGAGAGAGAGAGGGAGGGAGGTGGGTTTAATATCTAGTAGAGAGAGAGGGAGGGGAGGTGGGTTTAATATCTAGTAGAGAGAGGGAGGGGAGGTGGGTTTAATATCTAGTAGAGAGAGAGAGGGAGGAGGAGAGGGTTTAATATCTAGTAGAGAGAGAGGGAGGGAGGTGGGTTTAATATCTAGTAGAGAGAGGAGGAGGAGGTGGGTTTAATATCTAGTAGAGAGAGAGAGGAGGGAGGTGGGTTTAATATCTAGTAGAGAGAGAGGGAGGTGGGTTTAATATCTAGTAGAGAGAGAGGGAGGGAGGTGGGTTTAATATCTAGTAGAGAGAGGGAGGGAGGTGGGTTTAATATCTAGTAGAGAGAGAGGGAGGGAGGTGGGTTTAATATCTAGTAGAGAGAGAGAGGAGGAGGTGGGTTTAATATCTAGTAGAGAGAGGGAGAGGAGGTGGGTTTAATATCTAGTAGAGAGAGAGGAGGGGAGGTGGGTTTAATATCTAGTAGAGAGAGGGAGGGGGAGGTGGGTTTAATATCTAGTAGAGAGAGAGGGAGGGGAGGTGGGTTTAATATCTAGTAGAGAGAGAGGGAGGGAGGTGGGTTTAATATCTAGTAGAGAGAGAGAGGGGAGGTGGGTTTAATATCTAGTAGATAGAGAGAGAGGAGGGGGAGGTGGGTTTAATATCTAGTAGAGAGAGAGAGGGGAGGTGGGTTTAATATCTAGTAGAGAGAGAGGGAGGGAGGTGGGTTTAATATCTAGTAGAGAGAGGGGAGGAGGTGGGTTTAATATCTAGTAGAGAGAGAGGGGGGGGAGGTGGGTTTAATATCTAGTAGAGAGAGGGAGGGGAGGTGGGTTTAATATCTAGTAGAGAGAGAGGAGGGGAGGTGGGTTTAATATCTAGTAGAGAGAGGGAGGGAGGTGGGTTTAATATCTAGTAGAGAGAGAGGGAGGGAGGGGAGGTGGGTTTAATATCTAGTAGAGAGAGAGGGAGGGAGGTGGGTTTAATATCTAGTAGAGAGAGGGAGGGGAGGTGGGTTTAATATCTAGTAGAGAGAGAGAGGGAGGGGAGGTGGGTTTAATATCTAGTAGAGAGAGAGGGAGGGGAGGTGGGTTTAATATCTAGTAGAGAGAGAGAGGGAGGGGAGGTGGGTTTAATATCTAGTAGAGAGAGAGGGAGGAGGTGGGTTTAATATCTAGTAGAGAGAGAGGGAGGGGAGGTGGGTTTAATATCTAGTAGAGAGAGAGGGAGGGGAGGTGGGTTTAATATCTAGTAGAGAGAGAGAGGGGAGGTGGGTTTAATATCTAGTAGAGAGAGAGAGGGGAGGTGGGTTTAATATCTAGTAGAGAGAGGGAGGGGAGGTGGGTTTAATATCTAGTAGAGAGAGGGAGGTGAGGTGGGTTTAATATCTAGTAGAGAGAGAGAGGGAGGGAGGTGGGTTTAATATCTAGTAGAGAGAGAGGAGGGAGGTGGGAATATCTAGTAGAGAGAGAGGAGGAGGAGGTGGGTTTAATATCTAGTAGAGAGAGAGGAGGGAGGTGGGTTTAATATCTAGTAGAGAGAGGAGGGGAGGTGGGTTTAATATCTAGTAGAGAGAGAGGAGGGAGGTGGGTTTAATATCTAGTAGAGAGAGGGAGGGAGGTGGGTTTTAATATCTAGTAGAGAGAGGGAGGGAGGTGGGTTTAATATCTAGTAGAGAGAGAGGGAGGGAGGTGGGTTTAATATCTAGTAGAGAGAGAGGGAGGGAGGTGGGTTTAATATCTAGTAGAGAGAGAGAGGAGGGAGGTGGGTTTAATATCTAGTAGAGAGAGAGGAGGGAGGTGGGTTTAATATCTAGTAGAGAGAGAGGGAGGGGAGGTGGGTTTAATATCTAGTAGAGAGAGGGAGGGGAGGTGGGTTTAATATCTAGTAGAGAGAGGGAGGGGAGGTGGGTTTAATATCTAGTAGAGAGAGAGAGGGGGGAGGTGGGTTTAATATCTAGTAGAGAGAGAGAGAGGGAGGGGAGGTGGGTTTAATATCTAGTAGAGAGAGAGAGAGGGAGGGGAGGTGGGTTTAATATCTAGTAGAGAGAGAGAGAGGGGAGGTGGGTTTAATATCTAGTAGAGAGAGAGGAGGGAGGTGGGTTTAATATCTAGTAGAGAGAGAGAGGGAGGGGAGGTGGGTTTAATATCTAGTAGAGAGAGAGGAGGGGAGGTGGGTTTAATATCTAGTAGAGAGAGGGAGGGAGGTGGGTTTAATATCTAGTAGAGAGAGAGGGGAGGAGGTGGGTTTAATATCTAGTAGAGAGAGAGGAGGGAGGTGGGTTTAATATCTAGTAGAGAGAGGGAGGGAGGTGGGTTTAATATCTAGTAGAGAGAGAGGGAGGGAGGTGGGTTTAATATCTAGTAGAGAGGGAGGGGAGGTGGGGTTTAATATCTAGTAGAGAGAGAGGGAGAGGTGGGTTTAATATCTAGTAGAGAGAGAGAGGAGGGAGGTGGGTTTAATATCTAGTAGAGAGAGAGAGAGGGAGGTGGGTTTAATATCTAGTAGAGAGAGAGGAGGAGGTGGGTTTAATATCTAGTAGAGAGAGAGGGAGGGAGGTGGGTTTAATATCTAGTAGAGAGAGGGAGGGAGGAGGTGGGTTTAATATCTAGTAGAGAGAGAGGGGAGGGAGGTGGGTTTAATATCTAGTAGAGAGAGAGGGAGGGAGGAGGTGGGTTTAATATCTAGTAGAGAGAGGGAGGGAGGTGGGTTTAATATCTAGTAGAGAGAGAGGGAGGGAGGTGGGTTTAATATCTAGTAGAGAGAGGAGGAGGTGGGTTTAATATCTAGTAGAGAGAGGGAGGGAGGTGGGTTTAATATCTAGTAGAGAGAGGGAGGGAGGTGGGTTTAATATCTAGTAGAGAGAGAGGAGGGGAGGTGGGTTTAATATCTAGTAGAGAGAGAGGGAGGGAGGTGGGTTTAATATCTAGTAGAGAGAGAGAGAGGGAGGAGGTGGGTTTAATATCTAGTAGAGAGAGGGAGGGAGGTGGGTTTAATATCTAGTAGAGAGAGAGGGAGGGAGGTGGGTTTAATATCTAGTAGAGAGAGAGGGAGGGAGGTGGGTTTAATATCTAGTAGAGAGAGAGGGAGGGAGGTGGGTTTAATATCTAGTAGAGAGAGAGGGAGGGGAGGTGGGTTTAATATCTAGTAGAGAGAGAGGGAGGGGAGGTGGGTTTAATATCTAGTAGAGAGAGAGAGAGGGAGGAGGTGGGTTTAATATCTAGTAGAGAGAGAGGGAGGGGAGGTGGGTTTAATATCTAGTAGAGAGAGAGGGAGGGAGGTGGGTTTAATATCTAGTAGAGAGAGAGGAGGGAGGTGGGTTTAATATCTAGTAGAGAGAGGGAGGGAGGTGGGTTTAATATCTAGTAGAGAGAGAGGGAGGGAGGTGGGTTTAATATCTAGTAGAGAGAGAGAGGGAGGGAGGTGGGTTTAATATCTAGTAGAGAGAGGGAGGGAGGTGGGTTTAATATCTAGTAGAGAGAGAGGGAGGGAGGTGGGTTTAATATCTAGTAGAGAGAGAGAGAGGGAGGAGGTGGGTTTAATATCTAGTAGAGAGAGGGAGGGGAGGTGGGTTTAATATCTAGTAGAGAGAGGGAGGGAGGTGGGTTTAATATCTAGTAGAGAGAGAGGAGGGAGGTGGGTTTAATATCTAGTAGAGAGAGAGGGAGGGAGGTGGGTTTAATATCTAGTAGAGAGAGAGAGGAGGGAGGTGGGTTTAATATCTAGTAGAGAGAGAGAGAGGGAGGAGGTGGGTTTAATATCTAGTAGAGAGAGAGGGAGGGAGGGGAGGTGGGTTTAATATCTAGTAGAGAGAGAGGGAGGGAGGGGAGGTGGGTTTAATATCTAGTAGAGAGAGAGGGAGGGAGGGGAGGTGGGTTTAATATCTAGTAGAGAGAGAGAGGAGGAGGTGGGTTTAATATCTAGTAGAGAGAGGGAGGGAGGTGGGTTTAATATCTAGTAGAGAGAGGGAGGGAGGTGGGTTTAATATCTAGTAGAGAGAGAGGGAGGGAGGTGGGTTTAATATCTAGTAGAGAGAGAGGGGGAGGAGGTGGGTTTAATATCTAGTAGAGAGAGAGGGAGGGAGGTGGGTTTAATATCTAGTAGAGAGAGAGGGAGGGAGGTGGGTTTAATATCTAGTAGAGAGAGAGAGAGGGAGGTGGGTTTAATATCTAGTAGAGAGAGAGGGAGGGAGGTGGGTTTAATATCTAGTAGAGAGAGGGAGGGAGGTGGGTTTAATATCTAGTAGAGAGAGAGGAGGGAGGTGGGTTTAATATCTAGTAGAGAGAGAGGGAGGGAGGTGGGTTTAATATCTAGTAGAGAGAGGGAGGGAGGTGGGTTTAATATCTAGTAGAGAGAGAGGGAGGGAGGTGGGTTTAATATCTAGTAGAGAGAGAGGGAGGGAGGTGGGTTTAATATCTAGTAGAGAGAGAGGAGGGAGGTGGGTTTAATATCTAGTAGAGAGAGAGGAGGGAGGTGGGTTTAATATCTAGTAGAGAGAGGGAGGGAGGTGGGTTTAATATCTAGTAGAGAGAGAGGGAGGGAGGTGGGTTTAATATCTAGTAGAGAGAGAGGAGGGAGGTGGGTTTAATATCTAGTAGAGAGAGAGGGAGGGGAGGTGGGTTTAATATCTAGTAGAGAGAGAGGGAGGGAGGTGGGTTTAATATCTAGTAGAGAGAGAGGGAGGGAGGTGGGTTTAATATCTAGTAGAGAGAGAGAGGGAGGGAGGTGGGTTTAATATCTAGTAGAGAGAGAGAGAGAGAGGAGGAGGTGGGTTTAATATCTAGTAGAGAGAGAGGGAGGGAGGTGGGTTTAATATCTAGTAGAGAGAGAGAGGGAGGAGGTGGGTTTAATATCTAGTAGAGAGAGAGAGGGAGGTGGGTTTAATATCTAGTAGAGAGAGAGGGAGGGAGGTGGGTTTAATATCTAGTAGAGAGAGAGGAGGGGAGGTGGTGGGTTTAATATCTAGTAGAGAGAGAGGAGGGAGGAGGTGGGTTTAATATCTAGTAGAGAGAGAGGGAGGAGGTGGGTTTAATATCTAGTAGAGAGAGGAGGGAGGTGGGTTTAATATCTAGTAGAGAGAGAGAGGGAGGAGGTGGGTTTAATATCTAGTAGAGAGAGAGGGAGGGAGGTGGGTTTAATATCTAGTAGAGAGAGAGAGAGGGAGGGAGGTGGGTTTAATATCTAGTAGAGAGAGGGAGGGAGGGAGGTGGGTTTAATATCTAGTAGAGAGAGAGGGAGGGAGGTGGGTTTAATATCTAGTAGAGAGAGAGGAGGAGGTGGGTTTAATATCTAGTAGAGAGAGAGGGAGGTGGGTTTAATATCTAGTAGAGAGAGAGGAGGGAGGTGGGTTTTAATATCTAGTAGAGAGAGAGGGAGGGGAGGTGGGTTTAATATCTAGTAGAGAGAGGGAGGGGAGGTGGGTTTAATATCTAGTAGAGAGAGGGAGGGGAGGTGGGTTTAATATCTAGTAGAGAGAGGGAGGGAGGTGGGTTTAATATCTAGTAGAGAGAGAGAGGGAGGGGAGGTGGGTTTAATATCTAGTAGAGAGAGGGAGGGAGGGAGGTGGGTTTAATATCTAGTAGAGAGAGGGAGGGAGGGAGGTGGGTTTAATATCTAGTAGAGAGAGAGGGAGGGAGGGAGGTGGGTTTAATATCTAGTAGAGAGAGAGGGAGGGAGGTGGGTTTAATATCTAGTAGAGAGAGGGAGGGAGGTGGGTTTAATATCTAGTAGAGAGAGAGGGAGGGAGGTGGGTTTAATATCTAGTAGAGAGAGAGGAGGGAGGTGGGTTTAATATCTAGTAGAGAGAGAGAGGGGAGGTGGGTTTAATATCTAGTAGAGAGAGGAGGGAGGTGGGTTTAATATCTAGTAGAGAGAGGGAGGGAGGTGGGTTTAATATCTAGTAGAGAGAGAGGGAGGGAGGTGGGTTTAATATCTAGTAGAGAGAGAGGGAGGGAGGTGGGTTTAATATCTAGTAGAGAGAGAGGGAGGGAGGTGGGTTTAATATCTAGTAGAGAGAGAGAGAGGGAGGGAGGTGGGTTTAATATCTAGTAGAGAGAGAGAGGGAGGTGGGTTTAATATCTAGTAGAGAGAGAGGGGAGGGAGGTGGGTTTAATATCTAGTAGAGAGAGAGAGGGAGGGAGGTGGGTTTAATATCTAGTAGAGAGAGGGAGGGAGGTGGGTTTAATATCTAGTAGAGAGAGAGGGAGGGAGGTGGGTTTAATATCTAGTAGAGAGAGGGAGGGAGGTGGGTTTAATATCTAGTAGAGAGAGGGAGGGAGGTGGGTTTAATATCTAGTAGAGAGAGAGGGAGGGAGGTGGGTTTAATATCTAGTAGAGAGAGAGAGGGAGGTGGGTTTAATATCTAGTAGAGAGAGGGAGGGAGGTGGGTTTAATATCTAGTAGAGAGAGGGAGGAGGTGGGTTTAATATCTAGTAGAGAGAGAGGAGGGAGGTGGGTTTAATATCTAGTAGAGAGAGAGGGAGGGGAGGTGGGTTTAATATCTAGTAGAGAGAGAGGGAGGAGGTGGGTTTAATATCTAGTAGAGAGAGGGAGGGAGGTGGGTTTAATATCTAGTAGAGAGAGAGGAGGGAGGTGGGTTTAATATCTAGTAGAGAGAGAGGGAGGGAGGTGGGTTTAATATCTAGTAGAGAGAGAGGGAGGGAGGTGGGTTTAATATCTAGTAGAGAGAGGGAGGGAGGTGGGTTTAATATCTAGTAGAGAGAGAGGGAGGGGAGGTGGGTTTAATATCTAGTAGAGAGAGAGGGAGGGGAGGTGGGTTTAATATCTAGTAGAGAGAGGGAGGGAGGTGGGTTTAATATCTAGTAGAGAGAGAGAGGGAGGTGGGTTTAATATCTAGTAGAGAGAGAGGGAGGGAGGTGGGTTTAATATCTAGTAGAGAGAGGGAGGGAGGTGGGTTTAATATCTAGTAGAGAGAGAGGGAGGGAGGTGGGTTTAATATCTAGTAGAGAGAGAGAGGAGGGAGGTGGGTTTAATATCTAGTAGAGAGAGAGGGAGGGAGGTGGGTTTAATATCTAGTAGAGAGAGGGAGGGAGGTGGGTTTAATATCTAGTAGAGAGAGAGGGAGGGAGGTGGGTTTAATATCTAGTAGAGAGAGGGAGGGAGGTGGGTTTAATATCTAGTAGAGAGAGAGGGAGGGAGGTGGGTTTAATATCTAGTAGAGAGAGAGGAGGGAGGTGGGTTTAATATCTAGTAGAGAGAGAGGGAGGGAGGTGGGTTTAATATCTAGTAGAGAGAGAGGAGGAGGGAGGTGGGTTTAATATCTAGTAGAGAGAGAGGGAGGGAGGTGGGTTTAATATCTAGTAGAGAGAGAGAGAGGGAGGTGGGTTTAATATCTAGTAGAGAGAGAGGAGGGAGGTGGGTTTAATATCTAGTAGAGAGAGAGGAGGGAGGTGGGTTTAATATCTAGTAGAGAGAGGGAGGGAGGTGGGTTTAATATCTAGTAGAGAGAGAGGAGGGAGGTGGGTTTAATATCTAGTAGAGAGAGAGGGAGGAGGTGGGTTTAATATCTAGTAGAGAGAGAGGAGGGAGGTGGGTTTAATATCTAGTAGAGAGAGGGAGGGAGGTGGGTTTAATATCTAGTAGAGAGAGAGAGGAGGGAGGTGGGTTTAATATCTAGTAGAGAGAGAGGAGGGAGGTGGGTTTAATATCTAGTAGAGAGAGGGAGGGAGGTGGGTTTAATATCTAGTAGAGAGAGAGGGAGGAGGTGGGTTTAATATCTAGTAGAGAGAGAGGAGGGAGGTGGGTTTAATATCTAGTAGAGAGAGGAGGGGAGGTGGGTTTAATATCTAGTAGAGAGAGAGGGAGGGAGGTGGGTTTAATATCTAGTAGAGAGAGAGGGAGGGAGGTGGGTTTAATATCTAGTAGAGAGAGGGAGGGGAGGTGGGTTTAATATCTAGTAGAGAGAGAGGGAGGAGGTGGGTTTAATATCTAGTAGAGAGAGGGAGGGAGGTGGGTTTAATATCTAGTAGAGAGAGAGGGGAGGGAGGTGGGTTTAATATCTAGTAGAGAGAGGGGAGGGAGGTGGGTTTAATATCTAGTAGAGAGAGAGGGAGGGAGGTGGGTTTAATATCTAGTAGAGAGAGAGGAGGGAGGTGGGTTTAATATCTAGTAGAGAGAGAGGGAGGGAGGTGGGTTTAATATCTAGTAGAGAGAGAGGAGGAGGTGGGTTTAATATCTAGTAGAGAGAGAGAGGGAGGGAGGTGGGTTTAATATCTAGTAGAGAGAGAGGGAGGGAGGTGGGTTTAATATCTAGTAGAGAGAGGGAGGGAGGTGGGTTTAATATCTAGTAGAGAGAGAGGAGGAGGGAGGTGGGTTTAATATCTAGTAGAGAGAGGGAGGGAGGTGGGTTTAATATCTAGTAGAGAGAGAGGGAGGGAGGTGGGTTTAATATCTAGTAGAGAGAGGGAGGGAGGTGGGTTTAATATCTAGTAGAGAGAGAGGGAGGGAGGTGGGTTTAATATCTAGTAGAGAGAGAGAGGAGGAGGAGGTGGGTTTAATATCTAGTAGAGAGAGAGAGAGGGAGGGAGGTGGGTTTAATATCTAGTAGAGAGAGAGGGAGGAGGGAGGTGGGTTTAATATCTAGTAGAGAGAGAGAGGAGGGAGGTGGGTTTAATATCTAGTAGAGAGAGAGGAGGGAGGTGGGTTTAATATCTAGTAGAGAGAGAGGGAGGAGGTGGGTTTAATATCTAGTAGAGAGAGAGAGGGAGGTGGGTTTAATATCTAGTAGAGAGAGAGGAGGGAGGTGGGTTTAATATCTAGTAGAGAGAGAGGGAGGGAGGTGGGTTTAATATCTAGTAGAGAGAGGGAGGGAGGTGGGTTTAATATCTAGTAGAGAGAGAGGGAGGGGAGGTGGGTTTAATATCTAGTAGAGAGAGAGGGAGGGAGGTGGGTTTAATATCTAGTAGAGAGAGGGAGGGAGGTGGGTTTAATATCTAGTAGAGAGAGAGGGAGGGAGGTGGGTTTAATATCTAGTAGAGAGAGGGAGGGAGGTGGGTTTAATATCTAGTAGAGAGAGAGGGAGGTGGGTTTAATATCTAGTAGAGAGAGGGAGGGAGGTGGGTTTAATATCTAGTAGAGAGAGAGAGAGGGAGGTGGGTTTAATATCTAGTAGAGAGAGAGAGGAGGGAGGTGGGTTTAATATCTAGTAGAGAGAGAGGGAGGGAGGTGGGTTTAATATCTAGTAGAGAGAGGGAGGAGGGAGGTGGGTTTAATATCTAGTAGAGAGAGAGAGGAGGGAGGGGAGGTGGGTTTAATATCTAGTAGAGAGAGAGGACGCAGGTGGGTTTAATATCTAGTAGAGAGAGGGAGGGGAGGTGGGTTTAATATCTAGTAGAGAGAGGGAGGGAGGTGGGTTTAATATCTAGTAGAGAGAGGGAGGGAGAGGTGGGTTTAATATCTAGTAGAGAGAGAGGAGGGAGGTGGGTTTAATATCTAGTAGAGAGAGAGAGGGGAGGTGGGTTTAATATCTAGTAGAGAGAGAGGGGGGAGGTGGGTTTAATATCTAGTAGAGAGAGAGGGAGGGGAGGTGGGTTTAATATCTAGTAGAGAGAGAGGGAGGAGGTGGGTTTAATATCTAGTAGAGAGAGGGAGGGAGGTGGGTTTAATATCTAGTAGAGAGAGAGGGAGGTGGGTTTAATATCTAGTAGAGAGAGGGAGGGAGGGAGGTGGGTTTAATATCTAGTAGAGAGAGAGGGAGGGAGGTGGGTTTAATATCTAGTAGAGAGAGAGGAGGGAGGTGGGTTTAATATCTAGTAGAGAGAGAGGGAGGGAGGTGGGTTTAATATCTAGTAGAGAGAGAGGGAGGGAGGTGGGTTTAATATCTAGTAGAGAGAGAGAGGGAGGTGGGTTTAATATCTAGTAGAGAGAGGGAGGGAGGTGGGTTTAATATCTAGTAGAGAGAGAGGGAGGGAGGTGGGTTTAATATCTAGTAGAGAGAGAGGAGAGGTGGGTTTAATATCTAGTAGAGAGAGAGAGGAGGAGGTGGGTTTAATATCTAGTAGAGAGAGAGAGGAGGAGTGGGTTTAATATCTAGTAGAGAGAGAGGAGGGAGGTGGGTTTAATATCTAGTAGAGAGAGAGAGGAGGTGGGTTTAATATCTAGTAGAGAGAGAGGAGGGGGAGGTGGGTTTAATATCTAGTAGAGAGAGAGGAGGGGGAGGTGGGTTTAATATCTAGTAGAGAGAGAGGGAGGGAGGTGGGTTTAATATCTAGTAGAGAGAGGGAGGGAGGTGGGTTTAATATCTAGTAGAGAGAGAGGGAGGGGAGGTGGGTTTAATATCTAGTAGAGAGAGAGAGGAGGGAGGTGGGTTTAATATCTAGTAGAGAGAGAGGAGGGAGGTGGGTTTAATATCTAGTAGAGAGAGAGGGAGGGAGGTGGGTTTAATATCTAGTAGAGAGAGAGGGAGGGAGGTGGGTTTAATATCTAGTAGAGAGAGAGGAGGAGGTGGGTTTAATATCTAGTAGAGAGAGAGGAGGAGGTGGGTTTAATATCTAGTAGAGAGAGGAGGAGGAGGTGGGTTTAATATCTAGTAGAGAGAGAGAGGGAGGAGGTGGGTTTAATATCTAGTAGAGAGAGGGAGGGAGGTGGGTTTAATATCTAGTAGAGAGGGAGGGAGGTGGGTTTAATATCTAGTAGAGAGAGAGGGAGGGAGGTGGGTTTAATATCTAGTAGAGAGAGAGGAGGGAGGTGGGTTTAATATCTAGTAGAGAGAGAGGGAGGGAGGTGGGTTTAATATCTAGTAGAGAGAGAGGAGGGAGGTGGGTTTAATATCTAGTAGAGAGAGGGAGGGAGGTGGGTTTAATATCTAGTAGAGAGAGGGAGGGAGGTGGGTTTAATATCTAGTAGAGAGAGAGAGGAGGGAGGTGGGTTTAATATCTAGTAGAGAGAGAGGGAGGGAGGTGGGTTTAATATCTAGTAGAGAGAGAGGAGGAGGAGGTGGGTTTAATATCTAGTAGAGAGAGAGGGAGGGGAGGTGGGTTTAATATCTAGTAGAGAGAGAGGGAGGGGAGGTGGGTTTAATATCTAGTAGAGAGAGAGGGAGGGGAGGTGGGTTAATATCTAGTAGAGAGAGGGAGGGAGGTGGGTTTAATATCTAGTAGAGAGAGAGAGGGAGGGAGGTGGGTTTAATATCTAGTAGAGAGAGGGAGGGAGGAGGTGGGTTTAATATCTAGTAGAGAGAGGAGGGAGGTGGGTTTAATATCTAGTAGAGAGAGAGAGGAGGGAGGTGGGTTTAATATCTAGTAGAGAGAGAGGAGGGAGGTGGGTTTAATATCTAGTAGAGAGAGAGAGGGAGGTGGGTTTAATATCTAGTAGAGAGAGAGGAGGGAGGTGGGTTTAATATCTAGTAGAGAGAGAGGGAGGGAGGTGGGTTTAATATCTAGTAGAGAGAGAGGGAGGAGGTGGGTTTAATATCTAGTAGAGAGAGAGGGAGGGAGGTGGGTTTAATATCTAGTAGAGAGAGAGAGGAGGTGGGTTTAATATCTAGTAGAGAGAGAGGAGAGGAGGGAGGTGGGTTTAATATCTAGTAGAGAGAGGGGAGGGAGGTGGGTTTAATATCTAGTAGAGAGAGGGAGGGAGGTGGGTTTAATATCTAGTAGAGAGAGAGGGAGGGAGGTGGGTTTAATATCTAGTAGAGAGAGAGGAGGGGAGGTGGGTTTAATATCTAGTAGAGAGAGAGGGAGGAGGAGGTGGGTTTAATATCTAGTAGAGAGAGAGAGGAGGGAGGTGGGTTTAATATCTAGTAGAGAGAGAGAGGAGGGAGGTGGGTTTAATATCTAGTAGAGAGAGAGGGAGGGAGGTGGGTTTAATATCTAGTAGAGAGAGAGGGAGGGAGGTGGGTTTAATATCTAGTAGAGAGAGAGGAGGGAGGTGGGTTTAATATCTAGTAGAGAGAGAGAGGGAGGGAGGTGGGTTTAATATCTAGTAGAGAGAGAGGAGGGAGGTGGGTTTAATATCTAGTAGAGAGAGGGAGGGAGGTGGGTTTAATATCTAGTAGAGAGAGGGAGGAGGTGGGTTTAATATCTAGTAGAGAGAGAGAGGGAGGGAGGTGGGTTTAATATCTAGTAGAGAGAGAGGGAGGTGGGTTTAATATCTAGTAGAGAGAGAGGAGGGAGGTGGGTTTAATATCTAGTAGAGAGAGAGGGAGGGAGGTGGGTTTAATATCTAGTAGAGAGAGAGGGAGGAGGTGGGTTTAATATCTAGTAGAGAGAGAGGGAGGGAGGTGGGTTTAATATCTAGTAGAGAGAGAGGGGAGGGAGGTGGGTTTAATATCTAGTAGAGAGAGAGAGGGAGGAGGTGGGTTTAATATCTAGTAGAGAGAGGGAGGGAGGTGGGTTTAATATCTAGTAGAGAGAGAGGGAGGGAGGTGGGTTTAATATCTAGTAGAGAGAGAGAGGAGGGAGGTGGGTTTAATATCTAGTAGAGAGAGAGAGAGGGAGGAGGTGGGTTTAATATCTAGTAGAGAGAGAGGGAGGGAGGTGGGTTTAATATCTAGTAGAGAGAGAGGGAGGAGGTGGGTTTAATATCTAGTAGAGAGAGAGAGGGGAGGTGGGTTTAATATCTAGTAGAGAGAGGGAGGGAGGTGGGTTTAATATCTAGTAGAGAGAGAGGGAGGGAGGAGGTGGGTTTAATATCTAGTAGAGAGAGAGAGGGAGGTGGGTTTAATATCTAGTAGAGAGAGAGGAGGAGGTGGGTTTAATATCTAGTAGAGAGAGAGGAGGAGGTGGGTTTAATATCTAGTAGAGAGAGGGAGGGAGGTGGGTTTAATATCTAGTAGAGAGAGGAGGGTGAGGTGGGTTTAATATCTAGTAGAGAGAGGGAGGGGAGGTGGGTTTAATATCTAGTAGAGAGAGAGGAGGGAGGTGGGTTTAATATCTAGTAGAGAGAGGGAGGGAGGGAGGTGGGTTTAATATCTAGTAGAGAGAGAGGGAGGGAGGGGAGGTGGGTTTAATATCTAGTAGAGAGAGAGGGAGGGAGGGGAGGTGGGTTTAATATCTAGTAGAGAGAGAGGAGGGAGGGGAGGTGGGTTTAATATCTAGTAGAGAGAGAGAGGGAGGGAGGTGGGTTTAATATCTAGTAGAGAGAGAGGGAGGGAGGTGGGTTTAATATCTAGTAGAGAGAGAGAGGAGGGAGGTGGGTTTAATATCTAGTAGAGAGAGAGAGGGAGGTGGGTTTAATATCTAGTAGAGAGAGAGAGGAGGAGGTGGGTTTAATATCTAGTAGATAGAGAGAGGGGAGGTGGGTTTAATATCTAGTAGAGAGAGAGAGGGAGGTGGGTTTAATATCTAGTAGAGAGAGAGGGAGGGAGGTGGGTTTAATATCTAGTAGAGAGAGAGGAGGAGGTGGGTTTAATATCTAGTAGAGAGAGAGGGAGGGAGGTGGGTTTAATATCTAGTAGAGAGAGGGAGGGAGGTGGGTTTAATATCTAGTAGAGAGAGGGAGGGAGGTGGGTTTAATATCTAGTAGAGAGAGAGGAGGGAGGTGGGTTTAATATCTAGTAGAGAGAGAGGAGGGAGGTGGGTTTAATATCTAGTAGAGAGAGAGAGGGAGGGAGGTGGGTTTAATATCTAGTAGAGAGAGAGGGAGGGAGGTGGGTTTAATATCTAGTAGAGAGAGAGGGAGGGAGGTGGGTTTAATATCTAGTAGAGAGAGGGAGGGAGGTGGGTTTAATATCTAGTAGAGAGAGGGAGGGAGGTGGGTTTAATATCTAGTAGAGAGAGAGGGAGGGAGGTGGGTTTAATATCTAGTAGAGAGAGGGAGGGAGGTGGGTTTAATATCTAGTAGAGAGAGAGGAGGGAGGTGGGTTTAATATCTAGTAGAGAGAGAGGGAGGAGGTGGGTTTAATATCTAGTAGAGAGAGAGAGGGAGGAGGTGGGTTTAATATCTAGTAGAGAGAGGGAGGGAGGTGGGTTTAATATCTAGTAGAGAGAGGGAGGGAGGTGGGTTTAATATCTAGTAGAGAGAGAGGAGGAGGTGGGTTTAATATCTAGTAGAGAGAGAGGGAGGGAGGTGGGTTTAATATCTAGTAGAGAGAGAGGGAGGGAGGTGGGTTTAATATCTAGTAGAGAGAGAGGGAGGGAGGTGGGTTTAATATCTAGTAGAGAGAGGGAGGGAGGTGGGTTTAATATCTAGTAGAGAGAGGGGAGGGAGGTGGGTTTAATATCTAGTAGAGAGAGGAGGGAGGTGGGTTTAATATCTAGTAGAGAGAGAGGGAGGGAGGTGGGTTTAATATCTAGTAGAGAGAGAGGGAGGGAGGTGGGTTTAATATCTAGTAGAGAGAGAGGGAGGGAGGTGGGTTTAATATCTAGTAGAGAGAGAGGGAGGAGGTGGGTTTAATATCTAGTAGAGAGAGAGGAGGGAGGTGGGTTTAATATCTAGTAGAGAGAGGGAGGGAGGTGGGTTTAATATCTAGTAGAGAGAGAGGGAGGGAGGTGGGTTTAATATCTAGTAGAGAGAGAGGAGGGAGGTGGGTTTAATATCTAGTAGAGAGAGGGAGGGAGGTGGGTTTAATATCTAGTAGAGAGAGAGGGAGGGAGGTGGGTTTAATATCTAGTAGAGAGAGGAGGGGAGGTGGGTTTAATATCTAGTAGAGAGAGAGGGAGGGAGGTGGGTTTAATATCTAGTAGAGAGAGAGAGGGAGGGAGGTGGGTTTAATATCTAGTAGAGAGAGAGGGAGGGAGGTGGGTTTAATATCTAGTAGAGAGAGGGAGGGAGGTGGGTTTAATATCTAGTAGAGAGAGGGAGGGAGGTGGGTTTAATATCTAGTAGAGAGAGAGGGAGGGAGGTGGGTTTAATATCTAGTAGAGAGAGAGAGGGAGGGAGGTGGGTTTAATATCTAGTAGAGAGAGAGGGAGCGGAGGTGGGTTTAATATCTAGTAGAGAGAGAGAGGGAGGGGAGGTGGGTTTAATATCCAGTAGAGAGAGGGAGGGGAGGTGGGTTTAATATCTAGTAGAGAGAGGGAGGGAGGTGGGTTTAATATCTAGTAGAGAGAGAGGGAGGGAGGTGGGTTTAATATCTAGTAGAGAGAGGGAGGGAGGTGGGTTTAATATCTAGTAGAGAGAGAGGGAGGGAGGTGGGTTTAATATCTAGTAGAGAGAGAGGGAGGGAGGTGGGTTTAATATCTAGTAGAGAGAGAGGGAGGGAGGTGGGTTTAATATCTAGTAGAGAGAGAGGGAGGGAGGTGGGTTTAATATCTAGTAGAGAGAGAGGGAGGGAGGTGGGTTTAATATCTAGTAGAGAGAGGGAGGGAGGTGGGTTTAATATCTAGTAGAGAGAGAGGGAGGGAGGTGGGTTTAATATCTAGTAGAGAGAGGGAGGGAGGTGGGTTTAATATCTAGTAGAGAGAGGGAGGGAGGTGGGTTTAATATCTAGTAGAGAGAGAGGAGGGAGGTGGGTTTAATATCTAGTAGAGAGAGAGGAGGGAGGTGGGTTTAATATCTAGTAGAGAGAGAGGAGGGAGGTGGGTTTAATATCTAGTAGAGAGAGAGGAGGGAGGTGGGTTTAATATCTAGTAGAGAGAGAGGGAGGGAGGTGGGTTTAATATCTAGTAGAGAGAGGGAGGGAGGTGGGTTTAATATCTAGTAGAGAGAGAGGAGGGAGGTGGGTTTAATATCTAGTAGAGAGAGGGAGGGAGGTGGGTTTAATATCTAGTAGAGAGAGAGGGAGGGAGGTGGGTTTAATATCTAGTAGAGAGAGGGAGGGAGGTGGGTTTAATATCTAGTAGAGAGAGAGGGAGGGGAGGTGGGTTTAATATCTAGTAGAGAGAGAGGGAGGGAGGTGGGTTTAATATCTAGTAGATAGAGAGAGGGGAGGGAGGTGGGTTTAATATCTAGTAGAGAGAGAGGGAGGGAGGTGGGTTTAATATCTAGTAGAGAGAGAGAGGGAGGGAGGTGGGTTTAATATCTAGTAGAGAGAGAGGGAGGGAGGTGGGTTTAATATCTAGTAGAGAGAGAGGAGGGAGGTGGGTTTAATATCTAGTAGAGAGAGGAGAGGGAGGTGGGTTTAATATCTAGTAGAGAGAGGGAGGGAGGTGGGTTTAATATCTAGTAGAGAGAGGGAGGGAGGTGGGTTTAATATCTAGTAGAGAGAGGGAGGGAGGTGGGTTTAATATCTAGTAGAGAGAGAGGGAGGGAGGTGGGTTTAATATCTAGTAGAGAGAGAGGGAGGGGAGGTGGGTTTAATATCTAGTAGAGAGAGGGAGGGGAGGTGGGTTTAATATCTAGTAGAGAGAGAGGGAGGAGGTGGGTTTAATATCTAGTAGAGAGAGGGAGGGGAGGTGGGTTTAATATCTAGTAGAGAGAGAGGGAGGGAGGTGGGTTTAATATCTAGTAGAGAGAGGGAGGGAGGTGGGTTTAATATCTAGTAGAGAGAGGGAGGGAGGTGGGTTTAATATCTAGTAGAGAGAGAGGAGGGGGAGGTGGGTTTAATATCTAGTAGAGAGAGAGGGAGGGAGGTGGGTTTAATATCTAGTAGAGAGAGAGGGAGGGAGGGGAGGTGGGTTTAATATCTAGTAGAGAGAGAGGGAGGGAGGGGAGGTGGGTTTAATATCTAGTAGAGAGAGAGGGAGGGAGGTGGGTTTAATATCTAGTAGAGAGAGAGGGAGGGAGGTGGGTTTAATATCTAGTATAGAGAGAGGGAGGTGAGGTGGGTTTAATATCTAGTAGATAGAGAGAGGGGAGGTGGGTTTAATATCTAGTAGAGAGAGAGGAGGGAGGTGGGTTTAATATCTAGTAGAGAGAGAGGGAGGGAGGTGGGTTTAATATCTAGTAGAGAGAGAGGGAGGGAGGTGGGTTTAATATCTAGTAGAGAGAGAGAGGGAGGTGGGTTTAATATCTAGTAGAGAGAGAGGGAGGGAGGTGGGTTTAATATCTAGTAGAGAGAGGGAGGGAGGTGGGTTTAATATCTAGTAGAGAGAGAGGAGGAGGTGGGTTTAATATCTAGTAGAGAGAGAGGGAGGGAGGTGGGTTTAATATCTAGTAGAGAGAGGGAGGGAGGTGGGTTTAATATCTAGTAGAGAGAGAGAGGGAGGTGGGTTTAATATCTAGTAGAGAGAGAGAGGGGAGGTGGGTTTAATATCTAGTAGAGAGAGGGAGGGAGGTGGGTTTAATATCTAGTAGAGAGAGAGGGGAGGTGGGTTTAATATCTAGTAGAGAGAGAGGGAGGGAGGTGGGTTTAATATCTAGTAGAGAGAGGGAGGGAGGTGGGTTTAATATCTAGTAGAGAGAGGGAGGGAGGTGGGTTTAATATCTAGTAGAGAGAGAGGGAGGGAGGTGGGTTTAATATCTAGTAGAGAGAGAGGGAGGGAGGTGGGTTTAATATCTAGTAGATAGAGAGAGGGAGGGAGGTGGGTTTAATATCTAGTAGAGAGAGGGAGGGAGGTGGGTTTAATATCTAGTAGAGAGAGAGGAGGGAGGTGGGTTTAATATCTAGTAGAGAGAGAGGGAGGGAGGTGGGTTTAATATCTAGTAGAGAGAGGGAGGGAGGTGGGTTTAATATCTAGTAGAGAGAGAGGGAGGGAGGTGGGTTTAATATCTAGTAGAGAGAGAGGAGGGAGGTGGGTTTAATATCTAGTAGAGAGAGAGAGAGGGAGGTGGGTTTAATATCTAGTAGAGAGAGAGGGAGGGAGGTGGGTTTAATATCTAGTAGAGAGAGGGAGGGAGGTGGGTTTAATATCTAGTAGAGAGAGAGGGAGGGGAGGTGGGTTTAATATCTAGTAGAGAGAGAGGAGGGAGGTGGGTTTAATATCTAGTAGAGAGAGAGGAGGGAGGTGGGTTTAATATCTAGTAGAGAGAGAGGAGGGAGGTGGGTTTAATATCTAGTAGAGAGAGAGGGAGGGAGGTGGGTTTAATATCTAGTAGAGAGAGAGGGAGGGAGGTGGGTTTAATATCTAGTAGAGAGAGAGGGAGGAGGTGGGTTTAATATCTAGTAGAGAGAGGGAGGGAGGTGGGTTTAATATCTAGTAGAGAGAGAGGGAGGGAGGTGGGTTTAATATCTAGTAGAGAGAGGGAGGGAGGTGGGTTTAATATCTAGTAGAGAGAGAGGAGGGAGGTGGGTTTAATATCTAGTAGAGAGGGAGGGAGGGAGGTGGGTTTAATATCTAGTAGAGAGAGGGAGGAGGGAGGTGGGTTTAATATCTAGTAGAGAGAGAGGGAGGGAGGTGGGTTTAATATCTAGTAGAGAGAGGAGGGAGGTGGGTTTAATATCTAGTAGAGAGAGGGAGGGAGGTGGGTTTAATATCTAGTAGAGAGAGGGAGGGAGGTGGGTTTAATATCTAGTAGAGAGAGAGGGAGGGAGGTGGGTTTAATATCTAGTAGAGAGAGGGAGGGAGGTGGGTTTAATATCTAGTAGAGAGAGGGAGGGAGGTGGGTTTAATATCTAGTAGAGAGAGAGGGAGGAGGAGGTGGGTTTAATATCTAGTAGAGAGAGAGAGAGGGAGGGAGGTGGGTTTAATATCTAGTAGAGAGAGAGGGAGGGAGGTGGGTTTAATATCTAGTAGAGAGAGAGGGAGGAGGTGGGTTTAATATCTAGTAGAGAGAGGGAGGGAGGTGGGTTTAATATCTAGTAGAGAGAGAGAGGAGGGAGGTGGGTTTAATATCTAGTAGAGAGAGAGGGAGGGAGGTGGGTTTAATATCTAGTAGAGAGGGAGGGAGGAGGTGGGTTTAATATCTAGTAGAGAGAGAGGGAGGGAGGTGGGTTTAATATCTAGTAGAGAGAGGGAGGAGGTGGGTTTAATATCTAGTAGAGAGAGGGAGGGAGGTGGGTTTAATATCTAGTAGAGAGAGAGAGGGAGGAGGTGGGTTTAATATCTAGTAGAGAGAGAGGGAGGGAGGTGGGTTTAATATCTAGTAGAGAGAGAGGGAGGGAGGTGGGTTTAATATCTAGTAGAGAGAGGGAGGGAGGTGGGTTTAATATCTAGTAGAGAGAGAGGGAGGGAGGTGGGTTTAATATCTAGTAGAGAGAGGGAGGGAGGTGGGTTTAATATCTAGTAGAGAGAGGAGGGAGGTGGGTTTAATATCTAGTAGAGAGAGAGGGAGGGAGGTGGGTTTAATATCTAGTAGAGAGAGAGGGAGGGAGGTGGGTTTAATATCTAGTAGAGAGAGGGAGGGGAGGTGGGTTTAATATCTAGTAGAGAGGGAGGGAGGTGGGTTTAATATCTAGTAGAGAGAGAGGGAGGAGGTGGGTTTAATATCTAGTAGAGAGAGGGAGGGAGGGAGGTGGGTTTAATATCTAGTAGAGAGAGAGGGAGGGAGGTGGGTTTAATATCTAGTAGAGAGAGAGGAGGAGGTGGGTTTAATATCTAGTAGAGAGAGAGGGAGGGAGGTGGGTTTAATATCTAGTAGAGAGAGAGGGAGGGAGGTGGGTTTAATATCTAGTAGAGAGGGAGGGAGGAGGTGGGTTTAATATCTAGTAGAGAGAGAGGAGGGAGGTGGGTTTAATATCTAGTAGAGAGAGAGGGAGGGAGGTGGGTTTAATATCTAGTAGAGAGAGAGGGAGGGAGGTGGGTTTAATATCTAGTAGAGAGAGAGGGAGGGAGGTGGGTTTAATATCTAGTAGAGAGAGAGGAGGGAGGTGGGTTTAATATCTAGTAGAGAGAGAGGGAGGGAGGTGGGTTTAATATCTAGTAGAGAGAGGGAGGGAGGTGGGTTTAATATCTAGTAGAGAGAGAGAGGAGGGAGGTGGGTTTAATATCTAGTAGAGAGAGGGAGGAGGGAGGTGGGTTTAATATCTAGTAGAGAGAGGGAGGGAGGTGGGTTTAATATCTAGTAGAGAGAGGGAGGGAGGTGGGTTTAATATCTAGTAGAGAGAGGGAGGGAGGTGGGTTTAATATCTAGTAGAGAGAGGGAGGGAGGTGGGTTTAATATCTAGTAGAGAGAGAGGGAGGGAGGTGGGTTTAATATCTAGTAGAGAGAGGGAGGGAGGTGGGTTTAATATCTAGTAGAGAGAGAGAGGAGGAGGTGGGTTTAATATCTAGTAGAGAGAGGGAGGGAGGTGGGTTTAATATCTAGTAGAGAGAGGGAGGGGAGGTGGGTTTAATATCTAGTAGAGAGAGAGAGGGAGGGAGGTGGGTTTAATATCTAGTAGAGAGAGGGAGGGAGGTGGGTTTAATATCTAGTAGAGAGAGAGGGAGGGAGGTGGGTTTAATATCTAGTAGAGAGGGAGGGAGGGAGGTGGGTTTAATATCTAGTAGAGAGAGAGGGAGGGAGGTGGGTTTAATATCTAGTAGAGAGGGAGGGAGGGAGGTGGGTTTAATATCTAGTAGAGAGAGGGAGGGAGGTGGGTTTAATATCTAGTAGAGAGAGAGGGAGGGAGGTGGGTTTAATATCTAGTAGAGAGAGGGAGGGAGGTGGGTTTAATATCTAGTAGAGAGAGAGAGGGAGGGAGGTGGGTTTAATATCTAGTAGAGAGGGAGGTAGGGAGGTGGGTTTAATATCTAGTAGAGAGGGAGGGAGGGAGGTGGGTTTAATATCTAGTAGAGAGAGGGAGGGAGGTGGGTTTAATATCTAGTAGAGAGAGGAGGAGGTGGGTTTAATATCTAGTAGAGAGAGGGAGGGAGGTGGGTTTAATATCTAGTAGAGAGAGGGAGGGAGGTGGGTTTAATATCTAGTAGAGAGAGGGAGGGGAGGTGGGTTTAATATCTAGTAGAGAGAGAGGGAGGGAGGTGGGTTTAATATCTAGATGAGAGAGAGAGAGGGAGGGAGGTGGGTTTAATATCTAGTAGAGAGAGGAGGGGAGGTGGGTTTAATATCTAGTAGAGAGAGAGGGAGGGAGGTGGGTTTAATATCTAGTAGAGAGAGAGGGAGGGAGGTGGGTTTAATATCTAGTAGAGAGAGAGGAGGGAGGAGGTGGGTTTAATATCTAGTAGAGAGGGAGGGAGGGAGGTGGGTTTAATATCTAGTAGAGAGGGAGGGAGGGAGGTGGGTTTAATATCTAGTAGAGAGGGAGGGAGGGAGGTGGGTTTAATATCTAGTAGAGAGGGAGGGAGGGAGGTGGGTTTAATATCTAGTAGAGAGGGAGGGAGGGAGGTGGGTTTAATATCTAGTAGAGAGAGAGGGAGGGAGGTGGGTTTAATATCTAGTAGAGAGAGAGGGAGGGAGGTGGGTTTAATATCTAGTAGAGAGAGAGAGGGAGGTGGGTTTAATATCTAGTAGAGAGAGAGAGGAGGAGGTGGGTTTAATATCTAGTAGAGAGAGGGAGGGAGGTGGGTTTAATATCTAGTAGAGAGAGAGGAGGGAGGTGGGTTTAATATCTAGTAGAGAGGGAGGGAGGTGGGTTTAATATCTAGTAGAGAGAGAGGGAGGGAGGTGGGTTTAATATCTAGTAGAGAGAGAGAGGGAGGTGGGTTTAATATCTAGTAGAGAGAGAGGAGAGGGAGGTGGGTTTAATATCTAGTAGAGAGAGAGAGAGAGAGAGGGAGGTGGGTTTAATATCTAGTAGAGAGAGGGAGGGAGGTGGGTTTAATATCTAGTAGAGAGAGGGAGGGGAGGTGGGTTTAATATCTAGTAGAGGGGAGAGGGAGGTGGGTTTAATATCTAGTAGAGAGAGGGAGGGAGGTGGGTTTAATATCTAGTAGAGAAAGAGGGAGGGAGGTGGGTTTAATATCTAGTAGAGAGAGAGGAGGGAGGTGGGTTTAATATCTAGTAGAGAGAGAGGAGGGAGGTGGGTTTAATATCTAGTAGAGAGAGGGAGGGAGGTGGGTTTAATATCTAGTAGAGAGAGAGGGAGGGAGGTGGGTTTAATATCTAGTAGAGAGAGGGAGGGAGGTGGGTTTAATATCTAGTAGAGAGAGAGGGAGGGAGGTGGGTTTAATACCTAGTAGAGAGAGAGGAGGGGAGGTGGGTTTAATATCTAGTAGAGAGAGGGAGGGGAGGTGGGTTTAATATCTAGTAGAGAGAGGGAGGTGAGGTGGGTTTAATATCTAGTAGAGAGAGGGAGGGGAGGTGGGTTTAATATCTAGTAGAGAGAGGGAGGTGAGGTGGGTTTAATATCTAGTAGAGAGAGAGGGAGGTGAGGTGGGTTTAATATCTAGTAGAGAGGGAGGGAGGGGGGTTTAATATCTAGTAGAGAGGGAGGGAGGGGAGGTGGGTTTAATATCTAGTAGAGAGAGGGAGGTGAGGTGGGTTTAATATCTAGTAGAGAGAGAGGGAGGGGAGGTGGGTTTAATATCTAGTAGAGAGAGAGGGAGGGAGGTGGGTTTAATATCTAGTAGAGAGGGAGGGAGGGGTTTAATATCTAGTAGAGAGGGAGGGAGGGAGGTGGGTTTAATATCTAGTAGAGAGAGGAGGTGAGGTGGGTTTAATATCTAGTAGAGAGAGAGGGAGGGAGGTGGGTTTAATATCTAGTAGAGAGAGAGGGAGGAGGTGGGTTTAATATCTAGTAGAGAGGGAGGGAGGGGGGTTTAATATCTAGTAGAGAGGGAGGGAGGGGAGGTGGGTTTAATATCTAGTAGAGAGGGAGGGAGGGGAGGTGGGTTTAATATCTAGTAGAGAGGGAGGGAGGGGAGGTGGGTTTAATATCTAGTAGAGAGGGAGGGAGGGGAGGTGGGTTTAATATCTAGTAGAGAGAGAGGGAGGGAGGTGGGTTTAATATCTAGTAGAGAGAGCGGGAGGGGAGGTGGGTTTAATATCTAGTTGAGAAAGGGAGAGACAAATTGCTGGAAGGGACAAAGCTCTTCAGACCATGGTTATTTTTGACATCTGGATCAGTATATTTCTACGGCCACACCACCTGCAAACAATAAGTGAAGGCCTCCTGTTGTCTGTGATCGCTGTTTAAATTCAGACTCATGGACAACAGAGACCGATATTAAGTCTCAGTATCAGCGAGAGGCTGGCGAGACATCAACACATCGGACTCACTGTCATATTCTGTACTATCACATTTCTTCTAAGGCAGGATGTTATTATCTACCATGACATTTATTCTGCGGCAGGATGACAAACACACACTTCAACAGATAATACAAAAACACTTGATTTATGCTACAGGAAAATATATCAAATTAGACATATTATTATGCCTAGATTTACACTGTACATTATATATACCTTTAGTGAGACACAGACAGTTAAGTACTGTAGATATTTTCTCAGGGTAAGAGGGGACAGAGGAATCATGCGTTTCAAGCAATCAAAAATCTCCAATGCAGAGCATATGCCTGCATCACAAATGGGCTCCTACGTACCATTTGAAAACATTGTTCACACCTTGTTATTCAATTCCATGGACATAGGCTACTAAGAGTTCTATTTTTTAAACTCCCTTCTCTTCATCCTCTCATTCTCACCTGCATGTCGTGAGAAAAAGTTTAAAAGTATTACACAGATGTTTAAGTATTGTGCATCCTTGGAGAGGGTAGTAAAAGTACTGTCTTATAACAGTACTAATTTTTCACGAACAGTCTTATAACAGTACTCAAACATGAGTCATGTATACAATCAAACACAAGATACATCTAACATAAAATAGATCTGTGGTTAAAAGTGGCACCAGAATGTAACTGAGTGAAAACTGAGCTCCTTTCAGTTCAACAAAACTTCAAAAACTCAAAAGTCATCTAGATAAAACAAGAAGCTTCTTTTTGGAGGCATGATTTCATGCATTCAAAATGATGTCACAAAACACCCACTTGAGCACACCTGGCCAAGATAAAATATATCATAATAATTCAGCTAAAAAAGACTGTTCCAAACAACATTGTTGGAATTGATTGATTCTGTAGGGTTGGTGACTTGGTGGCCATACCAAATGTTTGATTGATTCTGTAGGGTTGGTGACTTGGTGGCCATACCAAATGTTTGATTGATTCTGTAGGGTTGGTGACTTGGTGGCCATACCAAATGTTTGATTGATTCTGTAGGGTTGGTGACTTGGTGGCCATACCAAATGTTTGATTGATTCTGTAGGGTTGGTGACTTGGTGGCCATACCAAATGTTTGATTGATTCTGTAGGGTTGGTGACTTGGTGGCCATACCAAATGTTTGTTTGATTCTGTAGGGTTGGTGACTTGGTGGCCATACCAAATGTTTGATTGATTCTGTAGGGTTGGTGACTTGGTGGCCATACCAAATGTTTGATTGATTCTGTAGGGTTGGTGACTTGGTGGCTATACCAAATGTTTGATTGATTCTGTAGGGTTGGTGAATTGGTGGCCATACCAAATGTTTGATTGATTCTGTAGGGTTGGTGACTTGGTGGCCATACCAAATGTTTGATTGATTCTGTAGGGTTGGTGACTTGGTGGCTATACCAAATGTTTGATTGATTCTGTAGGGTTGGTGAATTGGTGGCCATACCAAATGTTTGATTGATTCTGTAGGGTTGGTGACTTGGTGGCCATACCAAATGTTTGATTGATTCTGTAGGGTTGGTGACCATACCAAATGTTTGATTGGTTTTGTAGGGTTGGTGACCATACCAAATGTTTGATTGATTCTGTAGGGTTGGTGACCATACCAAATGTTTGATGAAGCGACTGTTACATGTACTGATGTGCATTTAATCTATATTACATTCCCAAGTTATACCCTTCACACTAAACCCTTCACCCGCCACACTAAACCCTTCACCCGCCACACTAAACCCTCCCTCCTGAACCCTCCACTTGTGCCTTTTACAAGACGAATCATCCTGCCCTTATTTACCTACACTTCCTCTTAGACAAGCCTCAAAGTCACTAAGAAGCCCCTTTCTCCAGGCTGTATCAAAACCGGCCGTGATTGGGAGTCCAATAGGGCTGCGCACAATTGGCCCAGCGTCGTCCGGGTTTGGCCGGTGTAGTCATTGTAAATAAGAATTTGTCCTTAACTGACTTGCCTAGTTAAATAAAAGTTAAATAAATAAAATATATATATCCTCGTCTATGAGACTGGGGACCGCTGTGGCTATAGTATATAGCCTGAACGACACTGAAATGCATGCTGGTGTATAGAGGAGACCCAGTCCTCACACTGCCCCACAGAAACACAGAGGCTGCATCAGAAATGGCACCCTATTCAATATATAGTGCACTACTTTATCCCAGAGCCCTATGGGTGAATATAGTGCCCTACTTTATACCAGAGCCCTACGGGTGAATATAGAGCCCTACTTTATACCAGAGCACTATGGGTGAATATAGTGCCCTACTTTATCCCAGAGCCCTATGGGTGAATATAGTGCCCTACTTTATACCAGAGCCCTATGGGTGAATATAGTGCCCTACTATATACCAGAGCCCTATGGGTGAATATAGTGCCCTACTATAAACCAGAGCCCTATGGGTGAATATAGTGCCCTACTTTATACCAGAGCCCTATGGGTGAATATAGTGCCCTACTATATACCAGAGCCCTATGGGTGAATATAGTGCCCTACTATATACCAGAGCCCTATGGGTGAATATAGTGCCCTACTATATACCAGAGCCCTATGGGTGAATATAGTGCCCTACTTTATACCAGAGCCCTATGGGTGAATATAGTGCCCTACTTTATACCAGAGCCCTATGGGTGAATATAGTGCCCTACTATATACCAGAGCCCTATGGGTGAATATAGTGCCCTTCCAGATGCAGCCAGAGAGAAATAAACAGTAAGAGCAGCAAACCCTTAGCGAGGAAGAGGCACACCCACCAGAGGCCATGCAGGGGAGGGCTGAATCTCCAGCTTTGCTACACAATGAAACAAGGCCTCTCCGTCTGTCCGTAGAGCTGTCTGTTGATCAGTCAGTAGTGGATCTGTTTTCAGGCGTCCACTTGTCCCACCACAGAACAAGCAACCTACACAACTACGACGTAAATATAGTCCACATCATGCTACAGACGCTAAAAGCGGCTCAGTGTCGACGTGTTAGGTTAGGTGTGTGAGGTGCTTTGGTACTAATGGATCTAGATCCAGAACTGGACTGGTGTTGTTATAAAACACATGGATCTGGTACACAAGGTTATCCCCTAAGGATAATCTCGTGTACCAGAACCTTTCACTTAAGTTACCCCAGGGAGAGACGAGAGACAAGGTTTCCCCAGGGAGGGACAAGGTTTCCCCAGGGAGGGACAAGGTTTCCCCAGGGAGGGACAAGGTTACCCCAGGGAGGGACAAGGTTACCCCAGGGAGGGACAAGGTTACCCCAGGGAGGGACAAGGTTACCCCAGGGAGGGACAAGGTTACCCAGAAAGATAAATGGATGGAAAGGATAAGGAATCAATAAATACTATATACTGTATATCAATATATTTCAACTCTCTGTGAATTCAGATTTTAAAAAAAACATTACCAAACAGGAGTAGGTATCAGTGGTATCAGTGTGTCATCAGAGGAGGGAGATTCTGCTTGGGTGGAGCAGAGAAAGTCAGAAAACACACATCTCAAAGAGAGGGGAAAAACCATCCCACACATAGATTTCCAGTGTAAGTGCAAGGCTTCCAGCCCTCCAGAGCAATGCCCATAGAGGTGCCTGTCCGTCCTGTGACAACCATCTCGTCTCATTAGTTGTGGCGGGTGGCGGGTGGGGGTTTGAGTTGGTGAGGCGAGGGTTGAGTGCACTGCCAGGGCTGGCATAGACTGTGCCATAGTAAAATGTTCCCAACCACTGGGGACGAGGTTAGTGACATGTAGTCAGGCAGCCTGGGTGCCTAGACACTGTGCCCGCCACAGACAGTCAGCCGCCACACCCCCCAGCGGAACTCAGAGCTGGTGCACAATGCTGTCTGTTTGGTTGACCGGAGCAGGGCCGCCCTGGCGGAGACGCCGCCACTGGAACGTGGTGCTGAGGGAACCCACTTCCTCCTCCTCTTTCTCCTGCTCCTTAGCAAACTCCATGAACACCTGGAGGGGGACAAAGAAAGACAGAAAGGAGAACTACTTTAGAGAGAGAGGAAGTTGATAGGGTTGATGTAACATCACATGACGTTCAAGGTAAGGTTCAAACAGGAAGTGTAACATCACATGACGTTCAAGGTAAGGTTCAAACAGGAAGTGTAACATCACATGACGTTCAAGGTAAGGTTCACAAGTCAGTTCTTACCTGCTCTAAGGTAGATTGTGAAAGGTTGTACTCTTCAAGGTTGAAAGCTTGCTTAGCTGGAGGCAGAGGACATTATTATGTATTTTAATACAATGTAAGTGATCAATGAAACACGAGGCAGAGAGGGATCACACACACGACTCACCGCTCTCTAGCTGAGAGAAGGACTTGGCCAGTGACTTGACGTCCTCCATGGGGATCTTGTAAACCATCAGGGTGGCAAAGCTGCAAGACACAGACCCGCTTTAGCATGTCATTACACACACACACACACACACACACACACACACACACACACACACACACACACACACACACACACACACACACCTCTCCTGTCTTGCAGCATGAGGGAAGATTCGTCGTATCTCCTTATGGAGCAGCGCCACCTGTTGGAGCCCAGTCAGCTCCTCTCTCAACTTCACCTCCAGGCTGTAGCCACGCCCATACTTCCCCTTCAGGTGCTGGATAGAGCCAATACACCTGAGAGAGGACACATCACCACCACCATAATCATCACCATAACCAGATAGAGCCATTACACCTGAGAGAGGACACATCACCATAACCTGAGAGAGGACACATCACCATAACCTGAGAGAGCCAATACAACTGAGAGAGGACACATCACATCAACGCAACACTTAAAGAACTGCAGTCAGTTTCAGAATGGGTGGCAAGTAATAAGCTGGTACATGGACAAACCATGAACTAAACCCTAAACCTCAACTACATCTCCTAATGAATAATGTGGAAATTGGGCAAGTTGAGGAGACTAAACTGTCAAGATCAAAACATATTGATACAACAGTAGCTAAGATGAGGAGAAGTCTGTCTGCTATAAATCACTGCTCTGATTTCTTGACAAGGCTATCAACTAAACAAGTCCTACGGGCCCTACTGTCTGTAGTGGTGATGTTATGTGATGTACTGGTTTTATTAGCTATTTGTTGGTTTATTTTGTGATGTTCCTAAATGTGACTGGACCCCAGGAAGAATAGCTGCTTCCTTGGCAGCAGCTAATGGAAATCTCTAATAAATACAAAACACACACACACACACACACACACACACACACACACACACACACACACACATATTAAAACATACCTCAATACAGTAGGACTAAAATACATACTTGTAACAAAGTTATCACAACATATAACCAAGTTATTGCTACATAGATTATTAGCTAAAGCAATGTAATTACAACATAGAACACATTTTCCCCAATGTCAGAGCTTCTGGACATCCCACACACCCCCAAAGAATTGGATAGAAGGCACAAATAACAGGCTTTGTGGCATGTACACCCTCTATCCAACTCTATGCCCCCCACCGTCCCATCTTCACCCCTACTCTTGATACCCAAACACTCACCTGAGCTGCCCTGACACCATGATGGCCACACGGTCACACACAGCCTCGGCCTCCTCCATGTAGTGAGTGGTCAGGATGGCCCCGCGCTGGTGGTTCTTAAACGCTGCCCGGATAGCCCTCCTGGAGACAGGACACAATATAGGAACAGAAGGTCCATAGCCTTAACAGAGTAGAACAATAAAACCTACAACTAAATGAAAAACTGAAAACATTTGAGGCTGAAGTTGATATACAGTTGAAGTCGGAAGTTTGCATACACCTATGTTGGAGTCATTAAAACTCAACCACTCCACAAATTTATTGTTATCAAACTATAGTTTTAGCAAGTCGGTTAGGACGTCTACTTTGTGCACGACACAAGTAATTTTTCCAACAATTGTTTACAGACAGATTATTTCACTTATAATTCACTGCATCACAATTCCAGTTTGTCAGAAGTTTACATACACTAAGACTGACTATGCCTTTAAACAGCTTGGAAAATCCCATAAAATTATAATCATGGTTTTAGAAGCTTCTGATAGGCTAATTGACATAATTTGAGTCAATTGGAGGTGTACCTGTGGATGTATTTCAAGGCCTACCTTCAAACCCAGTGCCTGTTTACTTGACATCATGGGAAAATCTAAAGAAATCAGCCAAGACCTCAGAAAACAAATTGTAGATGTCCACAAGTCTGATCACCTGAAGGTACCACGTTCATCTGTACAAACAGTAGGAAGTATAAACACCATGGGACCACGCAGCCGTCATAGGAAGGAGACGCGTTCTGTCTCCTAAAGATGAACGTACTTTGGTGCGAAAAGTGCAAATCAATCCCAGAACTACAGCAGACAAAAGTATCTATAGCCACAGTAAAACGAGTCCTATATCGACATAACCTGAAAGGCCGCTCAGCAAGGAAGAAGCCACTGCTCCAAAACCGCCATAAAAAAGCCAGACTACGGTTTGCAACTGCACATGGGGACAAAGATCGTACTTTCTGGAGAAATGTCCTCTGGTCTGATGAAACAAAAATCTAACTGTTTGGCCATAATGACCATCGTTATGTTTGGAGGAAAAAGGGGGAGGCTTGCAAGCCGAAGAACACCATCCCAACCGTGAAGCACGGGGGTGGCAGCATCATGTTGTGGGGGTGCTTTGCTGCAGGAGGGACTGGTGCACTTCACAAAATAGCATCATGACGGAGGAAAATTATGTGGATATATTGAAGCAACATCTCAAGACATCAGTCAGGAAGTTAAAGATTGGTCGCAAATGGATGTTCCAAATGGACAATGACCCCAAGCATACTTCCAAATACTAATTGAGTATGTGTAAACTTCTCACCCACTGGGACTGTGATGAAAGAAATAAAAGCTGAAATAAATAATTCTCTCTACTATTATTCTGACATTCCACATTCTTAAAATAAAGTGATGATCCTAACTGACCTAAGACATGGAATTTTTACTAGGATTAAATGTCAGGAATTGTGAAAAACTGAGTTTAAATGTATTTGGCTAAGGTGTATGTAAACTTCTGACTTCAACTGTACATATACAAAGTACACAATACATTCTAGTTTCTGTTGATTGACGTGGGATGTTTTTCTTGTCAACATTTTTCAGCCTCGTACCACAAGACAACTTCCTGTCAACAACATTGTTTTGGTCTGATTGTGCCAGAGAGAGGAGCGGGCCTCACCACATGCGTTGTTTGGACTTGGGATCCATCCCTGTAGAAGGCTCGTCCAGCAGAACTATCTGCGGATTCCCCAACATGCTGAGAGCAAAGCACAACTGAAAAACACAAACAGGAAACACTGAAAAAATACAGTCAACAAAGTGGGGCACATATATTATTAGGCTTCCAATTAAACAGGTACGTGAGAATTAGTGAGAGTAAAGGGTTTGAACAGCTGGGCTAGGCTGAAGCACAGAACAATCGAGTCAACATATACGGTGCCACGAGTGAGCAAAGTACAGAGTTAGGATTTGGTGAATGTTTAGAGCTAAGCTCTGTGGTTATTTTACACACACTGATACTCAGCTAACACTATGGCTGTTTGAGCAGACAGAGGGAGGAAATCCTCATCTCATTTACTTAACCTATTATTAAACATCACATTCAGTTCTGGATGACACTGCTAGGCCTGAACTGAATCCCTAGACCAAGCCCATCACAGACAGGCAGTTAAGAACTAAACGTCTCCCTCTCCACAGTGTTAGTCCAGGTGTGTAGAGTGCTGTGAGGTGTGTGTGTCCTCTCTCACCTTCCTCTTGATCCCAGCGGAGAGTTTCTTGGCCTGCTTGTGGAGGTGTTCCTTCAGCTCCAGAGCGTTCACCACACTGAGAGAAACACAGAGACAGTTTACATTCCACAGGAGACCACAACAAAAAGGCAGCCTGGGTACCAGTCCATTTAGTTAACATTCCACATCTGTCATTTGCCAAAGAGACTGGCCTTTCAGCAATCTCATCAATAGAAATAAAATACATTATATTTCTGTGATCTCAACGATCAATATGCTGCTGGATTTCCAGCAGAGTTGCTCATTGGCTGTTGGATAAAAAAATATATATATATTTTCCATGACAACATGTGGAGCCTCAAATAAAATTAGAATGATAATATAGTCAAAACTAAATTTAGCTGCTAGCGAGGCACATTGTTGTATCAAAGCTAAGATGTTTTGTAGTTGGAATTGCAGTAATTATTTTGTTTGAGAATTTAGACGAGAGTTAACCACTTTTGACGAGTCGACTCCAAAATAAAATTGGTTCCTCGACTCCTTGCAAGTTGACTCAAAATGTCAACTCCCATTTCTGGATGTCAAGCTTAGATTCTGCTAGGAATCAGCATCTCGACTCCTAAGATTCTGTATTTTTGCAACGGAGGAGACAGAGTTGGTTAGTTGTCATAGGCTACTTCCAAAGACACAAACTGTAGGCTATTATTGTCTAGACATGATGTTGACATGAAATATCTTCAGGCCTAGAATAAAACACAGGATGTTGACATGAAATATCTTCAGGCCTAGAATTGAATAAAACACAGGATGTTGACATGAAATATCTTCAGGCCTAGAATAGAATAAAACACAGGATGTTGACATGAAATATCTTCAGGCCTAGAATAAAACACAGGATGTTGACATGAAATATCTTCAGGCCTAGAATAAATTACAGGATACAGTCATAAGAGTAGGGCTGTCACGACCAAAGAAAATATGCTGGTCGACCGAGTCTTCCGACAAAATCGATTGGTCAAAAATGTTAAACGTGTATTATTTTATATGTGTTTTAATCAAATCAACTAAAACGCACCGAGGTTGTCTGATGCTTTAAGCACACTGTTTTGATTAAATAATTAAGACACACAAATGACTAGAGGGAGTCCGACCGCAATTAATTTGATTGGGCTCCACTGTGAATTACATTTTTTTATGACAGCAAGTGACTTTGTGATTAGCACCCGTCGTACATCTCTTATGCCTGCTGCAGCGACCACCACAGAACATCAAGTCTTCATCACACTGTCCGTGTTGCTGAAGCTGGAACATAATTAGACATTTAAGACTAAGAAGTTCTGTTACTGAGATCCCTCATATGTTTAGGAAAAACATTTCCCTATTCCCTCAACCCTTGCTCTCTTTACGTGACACATGTACGCATCGCATGCACGTGACCAATAGGGCCTGACCTATAGAATATCATAATCACATCAATAAATTGTTTATAACAAACTCCGAACACCAAAAAACGTGACAGCAAAATGGATGCAGAGGATGTGACAAACTCGACTCAGACAGTGCAGTCACAAAAACATGATTCCATAGTGTTGATGTCTTCACTGTTATTCTACAATGTAGAAAATAGTAAAATAAACAAAAACCCTCGAATGAGTAGGTGTGTCCAAACTTTTGACTGGTACTGCATATGGATGATTTACAAAGCAAGGCACATTTAGGCTATTGATTAATGACCTAATTAAGTTGCTATTTTCTCATCTCCTCACTCCACTGTTGCCGCATTGTTCTCAACACCTAGCTGGTTAATGTTGCTATTATGCACATAGCAACATGGTCTAGGAAAAGGCGGCAATTAAACAGTGCACTGATGTTTCAGAATCGTGGACAGCGACCGCTAATGCGGGAAGAAGCTCATTTGTTGTAAAATAAAAGTATTTGTTGTCAGTGTTGCACCACTGTCCTTAACAATATACAATTTCAGTAGCACTGTGTGTCTTAGACAGTTCTATCCCCATGGCGACCACAATGGATCAGTCCACTCAGACAGGTGCGAATCAGATGGGTGTCTTGTACACCAGGGAACTGTGTGTCTTAGACAGGAAACTGTGTGTCTTAGACAGTTCTATCCCCACGGCCTCCACAATGGATCAGTCCACTCAGACATGTGCGAGTCAGACGGGTGTCTCGTACACCAGGGGAAAAAAGGAAAGGTGTCTTGTTGCTTAGCAACCGGACCACCAACGTGATCTGTGGAGAAAAAGGGTTCCAATATTTCCATAACCTTTGTGACTGGAGGATACCTATAAAGGTTGTCGAAACAGGATCAAATCCTCTGATCTTCTCCAGCTCATTAATGACGCCAGGAGTAGCAAGGAGTGGAATGTCAGCCAAAAGAACTGGTACCTAGGTTAAGGACCAAGTCTCAAAAGGCTGGTTAGATAGATAAGATACATTTGGCATTTTATGTTTTAGAATTAACTCCAGGTAGACAATCAATGCCTGGTTGTCGCCAGCACATCTCTGACTAGTTACAACCATAAGATATTTGTCAACAGCACATCTCTGACTAGTTACTACCATAGGATATTTGTCAACAACAACATCTCTGACTAGTTACTACCATAGGATATTTGTCAACAACAACATCTCTGACTAGTTACTACCACAAGATATTTGTCAACAACAACATCTCTGACTAGTTACTACCACAAGATATTTGTCAACAACAACAACAACATCTCTGACTAGTTACTACTACAAGATATTTGTCAACAACAACAACATCTCTGACTAGTTACTACTACAAGATATTTGTCAACAACAACAACATCTCTGACTAGTTACTACCACGAGATATTTGTCAACAACAACATCTGACTAGTTACTACCACAAGATATTTGTCAACAACATCATCTCTGACTAGTTACAACCATAAGATATTTGTCAACAACAACATCTCTGACTAGTTACAACCATAAGATATTTGTCAACAACAACATCTCTGACTAGTTACTACCACAAGATATTTGTCAACAACACCTCTGTGACTAGTTACTACCACAAGATTTGTCAACAACACCTCTGTGACTAGTTACTACCACAAGATATTTGTCAACAACACCTCTGTGACTAGTTACTACCACAATATATTTGTCAACAACACCTCTGTGACTAGTTACTACCACAAGATATTTGTCAACAACACCTCTGTGACTATAACATGGCACTACTAAGGGTGTAAAGGTACAGGTATTCCTACCAAACCGTTGGGTACGGGAACCTCGGTTCGCACTGTGAACCCGAATGCATACATAACCGCAAAATGCATACTGAACTGTTGGCCATTGTACCCTGATGAAGACAGCTTGTCTGTCAAAACGTTGGACATAAACCTAGAGTGTGCAGCTCTCCATTTTTGAAAGTGTTCCACTCCGCTATCCAGCATCTCACCTAAATAGGTGTGCGTTTCTTTCACGTCTAGGTTTGGTGAACAGTAGCACCCCTAGGCACTACCATAAGGGTACAGTAGGAGTCTCTCTCTCTCTCTCTCTCTCTCTCTCTCTCTCTCTCTCTCTCTCTCTCTCTCTCTCTCTCTCTCTCTCTCTCTCTCTCTCTCTCTCTCTCT
Source organism: Brachymystax lenok tsinlingensis (assembly GCA_030435695.1). Lineage (NCBI taxonomy): Eukaryota > Metazoa > Chordata > Actinopteri > Salmoniformes > Salmonidae > Brachymystax > Brachymystax lenok. The sequence goes on along the minus strand of CM059804.1, from coordinate 8,907,306 downwards.
CTCTCTGTTTATTTTTCTCACCTTGTATTATTTGATTTGTTAAATTCGTGCTCTATAAATAAAGTTTGATTTGATAGTTGGGATAGCTACCGTTCGATGATGCCAGGGACGTCCTGTCCACGGAGGCCCTTGATGGCAGCGTAGATCTTCAGGTGTTCCTCTAGGGTGATGCGGGGCCACAGGGGGCTGACCTGGGGACAGTACCCTACATGCTCCAGGGGGTTGTCCACTGAACGGAAATCTGTACTGTAGTCCCCCATTAACACCTGGGGAGACAAGAGCCACAGAGTTTCAGTCTGAATCATATTATGATGGAGACGAGAGACACAGTTTCAGACTGAATCATATAGGGGAGACGAGAGCAACAGAGTTTCAGTCTGAATCATATAGGCTCAGATTGGACCTTCAGGGCCAGTTTCCCAGACCCAGATTAAGCCTAGAGGTGACCTAAAAGTGTTTGAGTCTTTAACTTGTCTTTAACATGTTGTGTTGCTACCATGTTGTTGTCATGTTGTGCCACTACCATGTTGTTGTCATGTTGTTGTCGCTACCATGTTCTGTTTCTACCATGTTGTTGTCATGTGTTTCTACCATGTTCTGTTGCTACCATGTTGTGTTGCTACCATGTTGTTGTCATGTGTTTCTACCATGTTGTGTTCCTACCATGTTGTCATGTGTTGCTACCATGTTGTGTTTCTACCATGTTGTGTTACTGCCATGTTGTGTTTATACCATGTTGTGTTGCTACCATGATGTTGTCATGTTGTGTTTCTACCATGTTGTGTTGCTACCATGTTGTTGTCATGTTGTGTTGTGTTTCTACCATGTTGTCGTCATGTTGTGTTTCTACCTTGTGATGCTACCATGTTGTTTTCATGTGTTGCCACCATGTTGTTGTCATGTTGTGCTGCTACCATGTTGTGTTACTGCCATGTTGTTGTCATGTTGTGTTACTGCCATGTTGTTGTCATGTTGTGCTGCTACCATGTTGTGTTTCTACCATGTTGTCATGTTGTGTTACTGCCATGTTGTTGTCATGTTGTGTTTATACCATGTTGTGTTGCTACCATGATGTTGTCATGTTGTGTTTATACCATGCTGTGTTGCTACCATGATGTTGTCATGTTGTGTTTATACCATGCTGTGTTGCTACCATGATGTTGTCATGTTGTGTTTATACCATGTTGTGTTCCTACTATGTTGTGGACATGTTGTGTTTATACCATGTTGTGTTGCTACCATGACGTTGTCATGTTGTGTTTATACCATGTTGTGTTCCTACCATGACGTTGTCATGTTGTGTTAATACCATGTTTTTTTACAGAAATGTTTGGTACTCGACTAGGAATGCCTTCAAGTTTGTGATGGACCGTTTGGTGACCACTGCCATAGAAGGTCCAGTCACAAGGCAGAGGGTAAACGGTACGTACCTGTCCAGCGGTTGGGTCTGTCTCTCCAGACAACACATCCATGATGGTGCTCTTCCCTGCTCCGTTGGGCCCCAGAAGTCCAAGCACCTCACCTGAACGAACACACACACACACGCTACTGGTTAGCTGCCTGGTATGCCAATTATTCATCAAGACCAGCCTCAAGATCATTAAGTTCTCAAATCCATTAAGCAAAACCAAAACCATTAAGCATGGCAGGTAGTGGTTAGAGCGTTGGACGAGTAACCGAAAGGTTGCTATATCGAATCCCCAAACTGACAAGGTAAAAATCTGTTGTTCTGTCCCTGAACAAGGCAGCACTGTTCCTAGGCCGTCATTGAAAATAAGAATTTGTTCTTAACTGACTTGCCTAGTTAAATAAAAGTAAAATAAAATTCAATTATTCAGCCATGGGCATATTTAGTGAAAAGGTGCTCTTCCCTGTGCTTTTGGGCCTCAGCAGTCCAAGCACCTCACCTGGTATGACAACGTTTACAAAACCCCTCAAAAGCAGAACTTATGCCATACGCTTAAATTCATTAGATTCATTCATAAATACAGTGTTCAATAAGGTGAAACATAGTGAACTGACCTTTCCGGACACAGAAGGAGATGTTCTTGGTGGCTAACGTCCTCTTCTTCTTGAGAGAGATGCCTTCCCTTGGACATTTATACTGCTTCCTCAAGTTACTGACTACCACTACTGGTTTCTGGCAAGGGGACACAAAGACTAAACTTTTAGATGTCCTGATATATAGTCATTTCAAAGTCTGTAAAAAAAAAAAAAAAACACGATTTTGAAAAATCCCAGAGATTGTAGTTGTCGTCCACAAGGTGTGAATCCAAAATGGAGTCCACACACACACACACACACACACACACACACACACACACACACACACACACACACACACACACACACACACACACACACAAACCTCCTCACAGCACTGGCAGGTGAGGGCCTCCTTCACCCGAGCCTTCTCCATCTGCACATCCTCATCCTCGTTGCTCCCCTGCTCTGGGTTCCTCTCCACTTCAGCTTTGCTCTGGGAAGAGATCCTGCGGGGAGGAAAGACAATGGCTAACAGTAAGATTCAGGGACAATTAAAACCAGGGGCGGAACTTTAACTTTAGAAGTGGGTGTGAGACAACCTGGGCGTCCTCTCGCCATAATCTTTTCATGGACACAGCCTCCCTGCACGCTCCGAGGTGTCCGCATGGTCCTAAATCCAGCCTACTAAAACCACTAAACAGTCTGCAGAGGCGTCCGCATGGTCCTAAAGCACTCCGGCGCCACTTTTTGTGTGTGTGTGTGTGTGTGTGTGTGTGGTCAATATTATTATTTTTTAAATGGGTTACTGAAAGTTTCACCCCTGAATAAATCTTTTTTTAATGGTCTATTATTTTAAAAGGTGTCCGACTGAGCTTTTGTGCTCTGTAACCTGCTCTCACCTGCAGAACTGGTCATTCTTCATGGCTCTCCCACCATAGCGGATCTCCAGCCAGCGCAGTGTGAAGAGCAGCAGGATACATTGCAGATAGGGCTGAAGAGAAACACAGCAACACACCAGTCAATAAACCAACTAATCACATTCATTTATAATGTAATTTATTCCACGACTTGTTCTTTTTCTATTAAGTTTGATTGTGTGTGTGTGTGTGTGTGTGTGTGAGAGAGTTAGGCTACATGGAGGGGATTATTGGGTAGTTTGGTTCATCAGACTGACCCCAAGTCTTCCCTTGAAGTTATTGAGAGATGATGATGTTTTGGCAATGTGAAGGTCAGAATTCCAGAGTACGGTACCCCTGTATCTGATAGAGAATGGACTATGTGAGGTGCGGCAGTGGGGAGGGTGAAGGTTATCGCAGTGTTATTAGGATGGATTTCAGAATTAACCTGGAAAGAACCCATTGAAGGGTTTAGGTAAACTGTCAGAGAGGTATGAGTATTTGTAGATGAAAATGCATAATTGGCATACATTAAATGTCATAAATAGACAAGATATTGAGTTTCTTAAACAAAGGAGCAGATAGGTAATGTGACAAATACAACTTGATTTGATCATTCCCCATAATACGCTTCTCCCTTCCTGTACCGTCGAGGCTCCCTCCACTACTGCCTTTCTGAGCTGCCTCATCACCCTGGCCTATCAGCTGTGGAAGACATCACCAAGACCTGACAAAACACCTATATAAAATACCATCTCTACTCAGTTACTCTGCGTCTTATTTTCCTACTACTTACAGAGAGGACAGTAATGAGCAAGTTCTTCCAGAGGAAGTCCTCTTCATGGAGAGAGGGCAGGAAGGTAGACATGGTGATGGAGTTAAGGCAGCCCATTAAAGGGTAGAGAGGGTTGAAGAAACACAGGGTGTTGTGGAGGATCCTGGTCAGCCCGGGGTTGTCGTTCAAAGAGGACAGCTGGACGATGGAGGCAGACACCACACACACCTAGGACCCAACGACAGACACCCACGCAGACAGACAGACACCCACGCAGACAGACAGACAGACACCCACGCAGACAGACAGACACCCACGCAGACAGACAGACACCCACGCAGACAGACAGACAGACAGACACCCGCGCAGACAGACAAAGAAAAACACAGTAATATAGCTGGTCCCACAATGACACAATCATTCATCTACTTTCCCTCATCTGTTGGTTGTTTTAAAGAGGGGTTATGGTGACATTGTAAGATCGTTGTGTGAGTGTTGTATAAACGTTGTGTGAACGTTGGAAGAACATGTGACAGGGAGTGGTGTTGTTCTCACCATCATGGAGACCACAGAGAAGAAGTCTCTGTTACTCCGGACACCTGTGAACATGAAGGACACCACGTAGGTAAACAGGATCATAGCTGGACCAAAACCTATTAGACACAGGATCTATAGAGAGAGAGAGAGAGAGAGAGAGAGAGAGAGAGAGAGAGAGAGAGAGAGAGAGAGAGAGAGAGAGAGGGAGAAGGGGAGAGAGAGAGAGAGATGAGAGGCAGTCTGAAGGAGTGTGTGTGTGACAGACGAGAGTGTGGTGTCTTAACTAACTGACCACTACGGTGAGGTTGCTGGAGGTGAGCAGGTTGGCAGTGTGGAGGGAGAAGAGGATGCTGGTCATAATGGTCAGTATGAGGTAGTAGAAGGGAATGTCCACCGCAGCCTGACCACACCAGTACGCAGACGGGACCAGGCCAGAGACCCGCAGAGTAGAACGACACTTAATCTACAACGGACAAAAGAGAGGAGAAATCAAACAGTCATCAATCAATCAATCTGGAAAGCATATTCAAATTCATGCTAATTTATTAAGACCTTAATAGGGCTACTTGGACAAGTCTTTCAGTTTTACAAGCTACAACTTATTTTTGTTCAATCAACAAAGTGTTGATGTCTGAATCAGGAGAAACTCTGAAAGCTCCAGACAGTCCTGCTTGCTGACTGACAGAAGAGCATTCGAGCAGCGGCAGACCATATTCATGGCATGTCTGCTCTTCGGTCAATCGCCTGCGAAGTGCTTACTTCTCGGTCTCGGGTGTGCTCCATGGCGAAGTAGGCAGGCATGCCCGCTGCTAGCATCCCCAGTATGATAGCCTCGATGTAGACCAGAGCATAGGACGTGGCGAAGGGAATTTGCTGAGGAGAACAACAGATGGGAAAGTCACGTCAAAATGCTTGCAGCATGATGCACACTCTTCCATGTTCACATTTGTTTTGTCCATTTCGATAGAAAGATACAGACAAATACACTAGCAATAAATTCTATGTAACAAGTTTAGATAGTCTTGACAAATGACGCTACTGTATATTCTATTGCTCTACTTACTGCTGTTACGGAACAATCCCTGTGTTAATAACTAGCTTCAGTCTTATTGGATTTGACTTACATAGTCGAAGGGCTTGGTCCAGGTGTGGATGTGTTGTGTGCCGTTGAGTCCTCGTAGGATGGCGTTACTGAGGACGTTGACTGTCATGGGCAGTGAGTGGACGGTAGTACTGTTGAACGCTACACTGTATCTGAAACCCTGAAAGAAACAGAGGATAACCACACACTGTTAAAACGACAGATTACCACACATTATCGAACACTAGATAACCACACACACACACTGATAAAACGCTAGATAACCACATACTGTTGAACGCTACGCTGTATCTGTACGTGTGTGACTGTGTGCGTGCGCTAAGCTATACTTAACTGAAGCCCCATTACCAGACAGGAGAAGAGTCCATCCAGGACTGGGTAATTTAAAGTGGCATCAGTACCCACTCTGTGTGGCTGTCTGCCACAGACAGACAGCCAGGGTAAACAAGAACCACTCCACTGAAGCACCCTGCTACCAATTACAGCACGTATGGCATAACAGCCCTCAGCCGCAAGAGCACTCATCTAGAACCATCAACGTGCCCGCACACACACACGTCACCCTTCTCCTGTATAAGAGGAGTAATTGTTTTCACCCGGTTGGATCCGGTGACGTTGATGGCTGCGCTGTGAGGAGCACAAGACATGTAGTCTGTGTTCTTCATCATCTCCACCTTGATGTCCTGAGATTCCAGATTACGGACCAAGTCGGAGATATCAGAGCCTGTGGAGTACCAGAGCACAGGAAGTCACACAAGTGTTTCTGTTGTGTTTCAAACCAGAGTGGTACTATTCTCGTATTCATGCGTTCATATTTTATGAACAAACTGCTGCTAGGAACTCTACTGCTTGGGAAGAGATGGATAGGGAAACTATTTCAGAGCTGTAGTAATGGGAGGAAAACACTATTCAAGAGTATCAGTTCACAGTATGTGAAAGAGTATTGCTGTACCTGATGAGTTCTGGACCAGTAGGCTAGTGGTGTATTTCCTGACTGACTGGTTGGCTGACTGGCGTACCTGATGAGTTCTGGACCAGTAGGCTAGTGGTGTATTTCCTGGCTGACTGGCGTACCTGATGAGTTCTGGACCAGTAGGCTAGTGGTGTATTTCCTGGCTGACTGGCGTACCTGATGAGTTCTGGACCAGTAGGCTAGTGGTGTATTTCCTGGCTGACTGGCGTACCTGATGAGTTCTGGACCTGTAGGCTAGTGGTGTATTTCCTGGCTGACTGGTTGGCTGACTGGCGTACCTGATGAGTTCTGGACCAGTAGGCTAGTGGTGTATTTCCTGGCTGACTGGCGTACCTGATGAGTTCTGGACCAGTAGGCTAGTGGTGTATTTCCTGACTGACTGGTTGGCTGACTGGCGTACCTGATGAGTTCTGGACCAGTAGGCTAGTGGTGTATTTCCTGACTGACTGGTTGGCTGACTGGCGTACCTGATGAGTTCTGGACCAGTAGGCTAGTGGTGTATTTCCTGACTGACTGGTTGGCTGACTGGCGTACCTGATGAGTTCTGGACCAGTAGGCTAGTGGTGTATTTCCTGGCTGACTGGCGTACCTGATGAGTTCTGGACCAGTAGGCTAGTGGTGTATTTCCTGACTGACTGCTTGGCTGACTGGCGTACCTGATGAGTTCTGGACCAGTAGGCTAGTGGTGTATTTCCTGACTGACTGGTTGGCTGACTGTCGTACCTGATGAGTTCTGGACCAGTAGGCTAGTGGTGTATTTCCTGGCTGACTGGCGTACCTGATGAGTTCTGGACCAGTAGGCTAGTGGTGTATTTCCTGGCTGACTGGCGTACCTGATGAGTTCTGGACCAGTAGGCTAGTGGTGTATTTCCTGACTGACTGGTTGGCTGACTGGCGTACCTGATGAGTTCTGGACCAGTAGGCTAGTGGTGTATTTCCTGACTGACTGGTTGGCTGACTGGCGTACCTGATGAGTTCTGGACCAGTAGGCTAGTGGTGTATTTCCTGGCTGACTGGCGTACCTGATGAGTTCTGGACCAGTAGGCTAGTGGTGTATTTCCTGGCTGACTGGCGTACCTGATGAATTCTGGACCAGTAGGCTAGTGGTGTATTTCCTGACTGACTGGTTGGCTGACTGGCGTACCTGATGAGTTCTGGACCAGTAGGCTAGTGGTGTATTTCCGGGGGGCTTGGTTCGGTCTCAGCAGGTAGACGGGGACAAACTGGCGTTCTCGAGCATGGATCTGGATGTTCCCTGTAGCCAGAGACAACACCAGCACCGCAGCTAGGTAGACCAGGAACAATGTCAGACTAAAGAGGGGAGAAAGAATGGGGGGGAGAGAGTGAAAGAGAGAGAAAAAGACAAAGAGAAAATGACAGAGGCAATTAGAGAAAGCGAGACAGACAACAGACCAACAGTCTCAGACAGACACACTTTGTTGAAAGCACAGTACCACCACCACTATCAAATGAACCTGTGACCCACACAGACCGTTTTGGACTTCACCCAGGCCAGTACAGAACAGTTCTAGGGATGTGACAAATGGAAAACAACGTATTGGTTTCCATTAAAACGATAAGAATTCATAATATTTCATGTGAATTCACAACACAGCTGCCAGCGACGGTTTGGGTCTCACGTGGGGCGTCCCTTCTAGGTAGGTAGGTAGGTAGGTAGGTAGGTAGGTGGGTGGGTGGGTGGGTGGCTCTCTCTCTCTCTCTCTCTCAACCAGTGTAGTAGGCTGTTATCAATAGCCATTTATTAGGTTAGGTAACAGAGAGGTAAGCAGTTCCCTCCCCAGACTCACGTGTAGACAAAAGCCTTTCTCTCTCTCTGCATGTTGAGCATGTGTAGCCAGGCCACGGTGCTGAACTGCTGCCTCCACAGAGCATGGCCCTGGACCGCTTCGGAACTGCTGTCGGAGAAGGTCAGGAGCCTTTCATCACTGTCGTCCAGAAAGGACGCGTCCCCCTCATCCTCCACCTGCTCCTGGTCCTGGTTGAACACACTGTAGTCTGGAGATGGGAGGGTTAGAGAGAGAGGAAGTTGCTATTAGGCTGTAGTCTGGAGATGGGAGGGGTAGAGAGAGAGAGAGAGAGAGAGAGAGAGAGAGAGAGAGAGAGAGAGAGAGAGAGAGAAAGTTGTTATCAGGCTACTCAACAGGGTCAAACTGTTTGCAATGGTGTTTCTAATTGGAGAAGTTCAGGAAGTCATCTCCCTGTTTCAGTCTGTCTGGTGCCTAATGAAGACGAGCCAGGTATCACAGCTTTAAATACATTGTATCTGCTTGATATACCTACAAGTTAGAGTTGACAGGCTGCTCTGACCAATCATCATGGGTTACTATAGAAGGAGGAAAAGGAAGGACGGTAGGAAGGAAGGAAAGGACGGCTCACCAGCCTGGTCCACCTCAGCCTCAGCCTCCAGACGTAGAAACACGTCCTCCAGCGTTGTCATGGACACCCCGTAGTTGATGATGCCCAGGTCTGGCCTGCAGTCTAGTTCTGAGAACAATCCTGAGAAAGAGATTGAAGTCAAGGTACAGTAAGTACAGAACCACATATCTAAAACTCTAACTGCTACACAAGAACCATAGAAATAGAATTCCTAGAACTGGAATAGCCCTTCAGACCATAGTAATTTCACTGGCCCCTCGTGGGTACACTTAATAACAATTATATTTCTATGACAGAAACCAGCAATTGAGCCTTAGTTCAGAGATTGGTTCCTGACCTGAAAAGGTGTCCATGCTTTCGAATGGGAGGGTGAAAGTCAGCTCCGCCTCTTGTTGCCGTGACAACTCCGCCTTGGGGACGTGGTGCTTGACCAATGAGGTGACACTATCCGCCTCGCACCCTTCACCAACAGACATTCTATAGGAAGGGGAAAAAGTGTCAGCCGTGGTGTGCATTCATCAACCTTACAATGATCAGAAAACACCTTGTATAATATGAAGCAATGTGCTGGAGGGATCAAATCACAACTATTTCATAGTGTGTTTTCAGTGAACATTGAAGAGCTGTCTGCTGAACTAACTTGAGGTGGTATCCTACGCCACACTTGGTCTTGAGATACAGGGACGAACCAACACACTTGAGTTGGCCCTGGGAGATCACAGCTTTGCGGTCTGGATGAAGGGAATGGGAAAAGACAAAGAGACAGAGACAGAGAATCAATATCAGTGTATTGAAGGATATACAGACAGTACAGATGAACACATTGAGGGACATGGAGCGAGAAGAGATGGGTCTACCGGCCAGTATGTCTGCCTCGTCCATGTAGTGTGTGCTGAGCACCGTGACTCTGCCTGCTCTGCGACTCTTCAGCAGAGACCACACCTGGTGTCTGGAACAGGGGTCCATACCAGCCGTTGGCTCATCCAGGAGCAGGATCTAAACACACACACACACGAGTGAAACAGTGTAAAAGTGTGGCTGTTCACACTGAAAACACACACACACACACACTAACACGAGTGAAACAGTGTGAAAGATTATTAAACTATGAGCAACATTTGTCTTGTGATGATAGTTTTATTGATCCAGCTACCTTGGGGTCTCCCAGGACAGCTATGCCCACAGACAGCTTCCTCTTCTGGCCTCCACTCAGGTTCTTAGCCTGGGAGTCCATGATCTTCTCCAGGTCCAGGTCCTTCAACACCTTGGTCACCTAACGGACAGATGGAGACAACAACACTCAATATAGTAGCAATCTAACGGACAGATGGATCATACGGCAAATGGGTCTTCCAAATGGACAACGACCCCAAGCATACTTCCAAAGTTGTGGCAAAATGGCTTAAGGACAATTGTGGGACAATTGTGGAAGGCTACTCGAAATGTTTGACCCAAGTTAAACAATTTAAAGGCAAAACTACCAAATACTTATTGAGTGTATGTAAACTTCTGACACACTAGGAATGTGAAAAAGTAAATAAAAGCTGAAATAAATCATTCGCTCAACTATTATTCTGACATTGCACATTCTTAAAATAAAGTGGTGATCCCTAACTGACCTAAGACAGGGAATTTTTACTAGGATTAAATGTCAGGAATTGTAAAAAACTGAGTTTAAATGTATTTGGCTAAGGTGTATGTAAACGTCTGACTTCAACTGTAGCTAAAGAAGCCCAATTCCCAAATCCACTCAACAGGACACAGTGAAGGATACATTCTAATTCGCGCGCGCACACACACACTCACCTCGCTGTCAATGTCAGCGGGGAGAATCCCTTTAACGGCAGCAAACATCCTCAGGTGCTCTTCTACAGTCAGCACGTCAAAGATGATGTTAAACTGGGGGCAGATGCCCACCAGCTGCCTCATCTCTGCGATCTCTGCCACCGGGGAGCCGTAGATAGAGGCGTGGCCGTCAGTCAGAGGGCAGATCCCACACAAGATGTTCATCAGAGTGGACTTCCCCGCTCCGCTGTGGCCCAGCAGGGCTGTGATCTGACCCTCGTAGATGTCAAAGGTCAAGCCTGGATAGAAAGGAGGAAGAGAGAAATTAACAACATAGATATGACTCTCAGCAGACACTTTTATCCAAAACACTACATTGAGTGAGTCAACAACAATAATAATCAATTCAAAAGATAAAAAAGTGACACGAAAAACATTTAAGTGCTATAAATTAAACAGATAATATGCCCCTCCCCTTTCTATTTAGAAACATGAAACAGAGAGGAATAGGCCTCACCCCTGAGAGCTTCCACGATGCTGTCCTTCTCTTTGTACACCTTGCGGACGTTGTTAATGCTGTCAGGGTGAGGATACACAGAGACAAGACGAGGGTCAACAACAGGTTTCAATCTGACCCGTAGACTTTCTGGGTCAAAGCGAATGGAAGTGTCCAGCCTGGCAGCAGACCAAGCCAGTGGGTTCCTCTTCTATGTCAGGGTCGCATCTATCGATTCAGCTCAGCTGAGGTTTTCATTTCCTCTGATAACTCTTACATGACCGCCCGCGTTGCGTGCGCTGGCTTTCCCAAATGAAACGTACACATACATGTTGGGGTTGGCAGGTAGCCTAGTGGTTAGAGCGTTGGACTAGTAATGGTTGCAAGATCGATTCCCGAGCTGACAAGGTAAACATCTGTTGTTCTGACCCTGAACAAGGCAGTTAACCCACTGTTCCTAGGCGTCATTGAAAATAAGAATGTTCTTAACTGACTTGCCTAGTTAAAATAAAAATACAATTTTTAATAATAATAATAATAATAATAAATAATAATAGGTTATTGAATCATTTCATCCAAACTGCTCATGTGCGTCTGCAGAGCCAGGCGCTAAAATAGAACTTGGTGACGCTTGATGCGCTGCAAGTCCCGCCTCTCCCATCTACTCATTGGTTTTTACGAGCATATACCCAGAGGGTGATTGACAGATGAATAAAATCCACACTCCAGTCCAGTTGGTGGCAGTAATGCACCTTAAAGTTGGTTGTCAACCGCCATATAAAACAGACAGAAGAAGAAGAATGAAGAGGCTAGCTTAAAACAAAGAAAACTAACTAAAAACAATCTGTGGATGAATTATTGGAGTAGAGAACACACCATTTTGTATGACTCAAAATGGGTCCAAATTCTATAAAGATCCAGCAACAACCTGGTTGGTTTCATATGAGGCACTTGCCTAGTTAAATAAAGGTTAAATAAAAAAATAATAAAAAAAAGGACCATATGCATTTCAGGTAAAACAACAACCCAATGTTTATCTCCCAAGACAACAGCAAGCTAGCCAAATGTCCATGAATGTTTCATATGCGTTTCGACCTGTACACAAATTCATATAGTTGGTTCAGGTATTTTAACCTGTGTATCATGCGGCAGGTATCCTAGTGGATAAAGCGTGGGGCCAGTAACCGAAAGGTTGCTAAATCGAATACCTGAGCTGACAAGGTAAAAATCTGTCATTCTGGCAGATCCCCGGTAGGCCATCAATGTAAATAAGAATTTGTTCTTAACTGACTTGCCTAGTTAAATAAAGGTAAAACTGAACTCCTGTATTTCTGTCCTGGAATGTCAATAATGTGTCCAGGCAGGTTTCTCTACATGGTAAAGCGGATACATCGGAGCGGTCGCGTTGAGGCTGCCAGAGTCTATTTTGCGTGTTCTCTTTCAGCCAGGGAAGGGAGCATTATGATAAGAAAGATATAGAATCTGCACAACAACATTTCATATGAGGCACCATGAGAACTGAAATAAAGGGATAGTGGCTCTTATCTAACAGGGGCAGTCATGTACGCGATTCACACTATAGGGCCCTGGTTGATTCACACTAAAGGGCCCTGGTTGATTCACACTATAGGGCCCTGGTTGATTCACACTATAGGGCCCTGGTTGATTCACACTAAAGGGCCCTGGTTGGTTCACACTATAGGGCCCGCCCACCAGAACTATTCTGTGTTATTTTCACATTCTCCATTTCCAGTATGGTTCAACTACAAAAGGTAAAATAAGGTGGCTTCTCCCAGCCAGAAGGGACCTCACAATATGATATTATCACGTTACTTAGGGGTCGATGATATGCACTGCTACTCTTACGATTCAAGATTATACAGGGAATTCAGAAAGTTCAGGCTCCTTGGCTTTGTCCACATTTTGTTACGTTACGGCCTTATTCTACAATGGATTCAATTATTTATTTCCCTCATTAATCTACACAAAATACCCCATAATGACAAAGCAAAACCATGTTTTTAGGTTTATTTCAAATGTATATACAGTACTACTCATTCCAGGGTTCTTTATTTTTACTATTTTCTACATTGTAGAATAACAGTGAAAACATCACAACTATGAAATAACACATATGGAATCATGTAGTAATAAAAAATAATTAAATAATTAAACAAATCTAAATATTTCTGCAAAGAAACCACTACTAAAGGGCACCAATAAGAAGAAGAGACTTGCTTGGGCCAAGAAACACGAGCGATGGACATTAGACCAGTGGAAATCTGTCCTTTGGTGTGATGAGTCCAGATTTGAGATATTTGGTTCCAACCGCAGTGTCTTTGTGAGACGCAGAGTAGGTGAACGGATGATCTCCGCATGTGTGGTTCCCACCGTGAAGCATGGAGGAGGAGGTGTGATGTTGCTTTGCTGGTGACACTGTCTGTGATTTATTTAGAATTCAAGGTCACACTTAACCAGCATGGCTACCACAGCATTCTGCAGCAAAACGCCATCCCATCTGGTTTGCGCTTAGTGGGACTATGATTTGTTTTTTAACAGGACAATGACCCAACACACCTCCAGGCTGTGTAAGGGCTATTTGACCAAAAATGAGAGTAATGGAGTGCTGCATCAGATGACATGGCCTCCACAATCACTCGACCTCAACCCAATTGAGATGGTTTGGGATGAGTTGGACCGCAGAGTGAAGGAAAAGCAGCCAACAAGTTCTCAGCATATGTGGGAATTCCAAGACTGTTGGAAAAGCATTCCAGGTGAAGCTGGTTGAGAGAATGCAAACTGTGCAAAGCTGTCATCAAGGCAAAGAGTGGCTACTTTGAAGAATCTAAAATAAATGTTCATTTGTTTAACACTTGTTTTGGTTACTACACAATTCCATGTTTTATTTAATAGTTTTGGTGTCTTCACTATTATTCTACAATATAGAACATTTTAAAAATAAAGAAAAACCCTTGAATGAGTAGGTGTCCAAACTTTTGACTGGTACTGTATGTTTTTTTTCTTCTATTATTTTTTAAAAACAAATTGATACATGGAGTCAAAGTATCAAAACTATATCACAATATGTAACTATGAATTTCCCCCCCATTACTACCCATAGGGCAGGAGCCTATCCCCTGTGGCTGCATGAGGCAGCTTCATGTACACAACCTGGACAGGACTCCTCCAGCAACTATGGCGGATGCGTAACCAGGCCAACCCAGTACAGCTTGGTTTGGATCAGTAGTGTGGAACTGTATAAAAGGGGAGGCTCTTACCAGATGGCTTCTTTCCCTCTGAAATCTAAAGACACCGGCTCCACAGACTCATCCAGTCCTGGGGTCCCGTTCACCTCCGTCTCGCACACAGATCTGACCTTGACGTAGCGCTTACTGCGCTTCGACCAATAGGAGGGCTTCAGGAAGTAGACCAGAGAACGCCGCATGCCAAACTCACCTGGATGAGGAATATGGAAGGGTTAAAGAATGTAGTTTGAGATACACAGACAGTTCTCTCTTGAAAAAGGGATGCTATCAATTAAACTGAGCTGAATGAATAGAGGTTATTAAATCAAAAGAGAAGAGAAATTAACGGGCCAGGAGACAACGGGCCAGGAGACGACAGGACAGGAGACGACAGGCCAGGAGACGACAGGCCAGGAGACGACAAGACATGACAGGACAGACCAGAAGTGAACTGTACCGTACCTGGTAGGACCTGGTCCAGGTAGACAGCCAGCAGCAGGTAGAGTACACTGTCCAGGACCAGCATGAGGAGGGGGGCGTAGAGGGGATGGGGGCCGTTGGCCAGGGTAGAGAACACTGCTCCATCACCCTGGGCCTCCAGGTACACCACCTAGACACACAGAGAATAGAACACAATAGTTTTATTACATGGGGGATGGTATCTGTAGATATTTGTCCTGGACAACCTTGACAATACAATCTAGTCAATGTGGTTGTAGTACTGATATCCAGGTGATATATACATGCACATCGGGTCATGTAGCCAGAACACGTTTTAAACCATTTCACAACAGAAAATAAGCACTTCTACTGGACAAGTCCAGGTAGTCGCTCCCTGGTTGGTGCCTAATAAATCACAACCCAGTAGGACCATGGGCGTTGACCGTCTTGGTTACCTGGGCGATACCGATGGAGAATGCACTGGGGGACAGCAGACAGAGAACCCAGACCAGCGGCTGGGGAAAGTCATTCATCAGGACAGTGAACAGGGACAGGCAGCCAAACACCACAGTCAGCATGGAGCCCACCGTACTGGCAAACTTGGGCTTCTTAAACAGAGGGGTCAACATGAAGGAGAAGAAGATCTGGGGAAAGATAAAAGGCATTTAAAGGGTAGTTCACTTTTTGAGGTTTGACTTCGAATGGAAACGATAACATTCTAGGTAAGTCAAAAATATGCTTTAAAAAAACTATCCTTTTATTATGGCCTGGCACAGCCAAAGCAAGTCAGCACAATGCAGCTTCATATCTATTGGTAGAGGGAAGTTTGGCGTTTTGGCAATGAAGCCCTTTATCTACTTCCCCAGAGTCAGATAAACTCGTGGATAAAATGTTTGTCTCTGTGTTCGGTTTGAAGGAAATTGCAAACTAGCATTAGCGCAATGACTGAAAGCATGGTAGAAGATACCATAAGACTTCCAGTCATTGTGCTAACGCTACTTAGCATTGGCTTGCAAAACTACCTCTAAGTTCCTTCATACTGGATACAGAGACATAAAAATGGTGTCCATGAGTTCATCTAACTCTGGGGGAGTAGATAACATGGCTAAAATCCCAAAGTATCCCTTTGAGGTCAATAATATACTATAGTAACTGAAATGAGGAAGTCAAACTCAGGTCTAATCCATGACACACATGGCACATTAAAGGGAAGTGGCACGTCATGAACCAACCAGGGCTCATCAGAGGTACTCACAGAGGAGATGCCGTAGAGGAAGATGAGGAGGAAGATGATGATGAGGTTACTGTTGGGGAAGAGGGCTGTGTAGGTAGCGATGATGGACATGAGGATGGACATGGTGGTAACCAGAGCTGCATACAGCAGGCCCCATGACAGCCTGTTGAAACATCAACACACATCTCTGTAGAGAAAAACACCGCAGCTATCGTATCACCAGAGTGCATTGTTTATGAAGTTAAACGCCTTTATAAAACAGACAGCTAAAATATTTATTAAAACACATACATGGTATGGTACCCAACCTGGGTTTCAGGAACTAATGGAAATTCTTTATTGTAAATGAAGGGTGAAAAAAAACGATTTGTGCTTTTTGAGATCGGTTCGGTTTCGATTTTATAAAATCACGATTTTTCGATTTTGGTTGTAATTTTTAAACAATAATTTCACTATGCATTATTTGCGTTGAATGCTGTAACACCACTGAATAAAACAATGAATACAAGTCCCATGATGGTAGTGACTGCCCATTACTTATTAACCATAATTTATTCACATTACTTTAATCAAACATTTCAGTTGTTGTGTATATTACATTTGTTTTATTAGTCATCATCTCATCTCTATAGAGCTGTTGCCTACGCTGTCTGACAAAACTATTTTTGTCGTTCGTCAAAGTAATAAATAAGACTTTTACGACTGCTGAACACCAACTATCAAATCACTTAGATGATGTATTTCCAGGTAGAGATACCTCGCTTGACCGCACATTCTTCTGTCTCTTACGTAGCAAGCGTAAAATAAACAGACCGGACAAGTAGCCAAGCAATGGATTATGGTCATTGTAGTTAATTATCACTTTTTCTGCGTTAAACTATGTATAACATTGGCCTGTTCGAAACTACAACACACAGTTCAGGCACGATCAGGTTTTTCTCTAGAGAAACTGCAGCTCACAGAAAAAAACCTGAAGTAAATGGATTTCAAATAATTAAACCAACATTGGTCAATACGTTGTTTAGCAAAGGAATAATAAAACAACTCCAGGTAGTTTATTGAGTAAAACACCAACGTTGGTCAATAAGTTATTTAGAAAAGGAATAATATATAAACTCCAAGTAGTTTATTGGGTAAAACACCAACGTTGGTCAATAAGTTATTTAGAAAATGAATAATATATCAACTCCAGGTAGTTTATTGGGTAAAACACCAACGTTGGTCAATAAGTTATTTAGAAAATGAATAATATATCAACTCCAGGTAGTTTATTGGGTAAAACACCAACGCGTTGGTCAATAAGTTATTTAGAAAATGAATAATATATCAACTCCAGGTAGTTTATTGAGTAAAACACCAACGTTGGTCAATAAGTTATTTAGAAAATGAATAATATATCAACTCCAGGTAGTTTATTGGGTAAAACACCAACGTTGGTCAATAAGTTATTTAGAAAAGGAATAATATATCAACTCCAGGTAGTTTATTGGGTAAAACACCAACGTTGGTCAATAAGTTATTTAGAAAAGGAATAATATATCAACTCCAGGTAGTTTATTGGGTAAAACACCAACGTTGGTCAATAAGTTATTTAGAAAAGGAATAATATATCAACTCCAGGTAGTTTATTGGGTAAAACACCAACGTTGGTCAATAAGTTATTTAGAAAAGGAATAATATATCAACTCCAGGTAGTTTATTGGGTAAAACACCAACGTTGGTCAATAAGTTATTTAGAAAAGGAATAATATATCAACTCCAGGTAGTTTATTGGGTAAAACACCAACGTTGGTCAATAAGTTATTTAGAAAAGGAATAATATATCAACTCCAGGTAGTTTATTGGGTAAAACACCAACGTTGGTCAATAAGTTATTTAGAAAAGGAATAATATATCAACTCCAGGTAGTTTATTGGGTAAAACACCAACGTTGGTCAATAAGTTATTTAGAAAAGGAATAATATATCAACTCCAGGTAGTTTATTGGGTAAAACACCAACGTTGGTCAATAAGTTATTTAGAAAATGAATAATATATCAACTCCAGGTAGTTTATTGGGTAAAACACCAACGTTGGTCAATAAGTTATTTAGAAAAGGAATAATATATCAACTCCAGGTAGTTTATTGGGTAAAACACCAACGTTGGTCAATAAGTTATTTAGAAAAGGAATAATATATCAACTCCAGGTAGTTTATTGGGTAAAACACCAACGTTGGTCAATAAGTTATTTAGAAAAGGAATAATATATCAACTCCAGGTAGTTTATTGGGTAAAACACCAACGTTGGTCAATAAGTTATTTAGAAAAGGAATAATATATCAACTCCAGGTAGTTTATTGGGTAAAACACCAACGTTGGTCAATAAGTTATTTAGAAAATGAATAATATATCAACTCCAGGTAGTTTATTGGGTAAAACACCAACGTTGGTCAATAAGTTATTTAGAAAAGGAATAATATATCAACTCCAGGTAGTTTATTGGGTAAAACACCAACGTTGGTCAATAAGTTATTTAGAAAGGAATAATATATCAACTCCAGGTAGTTTATTGGGTAAAACACCAACGTTGGTCAATAAGTTATTTAGAAAAGGAATAATATATCAACTCCAGGTAGTTTATTGGGTAAAACACCAACGTTGGTCAATAAGTTATTTAGAAAGGAATAATATATCAACTCCAGGTAGTTTATTGGGTAAAACACCAACGTTGGTCAATAAGTTATTTAGAAAAGGAATAATATATCAACTCCAGGTAGTTTATTGGGTAAAACACCAACGTTGGTCAATAAGTTATTTAGAAAAGGAATAATATATCAACTCCAGGTAGTTTATTGGGTAAAACACCAACGTTGGTCAATAAGTTATTTAGAAAATGAATAATATATCAACTCCAGGTAGTTTATTGGGTAAAACACCAACGCGTTGGTCAATAAGTTATTTAGAAAATGAATAATATATCAACTCCAGGTAGTTTATTGGGTAAAACACCAACGTTGGTCAATAAGTTATTTAGAAAATGAATAATATATCAACTCCAGGTAGTTTATTGGGTAAAACACCAACGTTGGTCAATAAGTTATTTAGAAAAGGAATAATATATCAACTCCAGGTAGTTTATTGGGTAAAACACCAACGTTGGTCAATAAGTTATTTAGAAAATGGAATAATATATCAACTCCAGGTAGTTTATTGGGTAAAACACCAACGTTGGTCAATAAGTTATTTAGAAAAGGAATAATATATCAACTCCAGGTAGTTTATTGGGTAAAACACCAACGTTGGTCAATAAGTTATTTAGAAAGGAATAATATATCAACTCCAGGTAGTTTATTGAGTAAAACACCAACGTTGGTCAATAAGTTATTTAGAAAAGGAATAATATATCAACTCCAGGTAGTTTATTGGGTAAAACACCAACGTTGGTCAATAAGTTATTTAGAAAATGAATAATATATCAACTCCAGGTAGTTTATTGGGTAAAACACCAACGCGTTGGTCAATAAGTTATTTAGAAAAGGAATAATATATCAACTCCAGGTAGTTTATTGGGTAAAACACCAACGTTGGTCAATAAGTTATTTAGAAAAGGAATAATATATCAACTCCAGGTAGTTTATTGGGTAAAACACCAACGTTGGTCAATAAGTTATTTAGAAAAGGAATAATATATCAACTCCAGGTAGTTTATTGGGTAAAACACCAACGTTGGTCAATAAGTTATTTAGAAAAGGAATAATATATCAACTCCAGGTAGTTTATTGGGTAAAACACCAACGTTGGTCAATAAGTTATTTAGAAAAGGAATAATATATCAACTCCAGGTAGTTTATTGGGTAAAACACCAACGTTGGTCAATAAGTTATTTAGAAAATGAATAATATATCAACTCCAGGTAGTTTATTGGGTAAAACACCAACGTTGGTCAATAAGTTATTTAGAAAAGGAATAATATATCAACTCCAGGTAGTTTATTGGGTAAAACACCAACGTTGGTCAATAAGTTATTTAGAAAAGGAATAATATATCAACTCCAGGTAGTTTATTGGGTAAAAACACCAACGCGTTGGTCAATAAGTTATTTAGAAAATGAATAATATATCAACTCCAGGTAGTTTATTGGGTAAAACACCAACGTTGGTCAATAAGTTATTTAGAAAATGAATAATATATCAACTCCAGGTAGTTTATTGGGTAAAACACCAACGTTGGTCAATAAGTTATTTAGAAAATGAATAATATATCAACTCCAGGTAGTTTATTGGGTAAAACACCAACGTTGGTCAATAAGTTATTTAGAAAGGAATAATATATCAACTCCAGGTAGTTTATTGGGTAAAACACCAACGCGTTGGTCAATAAGTTATTTAGAAAAGGAATAATATATCAACTCCAGGTAGTTTATTGGGTAAAACACCAACGTTGGTCAATAAGTTATTTAGAAAAGGAATAATATATCAACTCCAGGTAGTTTATTGGGTAAAACACCAACGCGTTGGTCAATAAGTTATTTAGAAAAGGAATAATATATCAACTCCAGGTAGTTTATTGAGTAAAACACCAACGTTGGTCAATAAGTTACTTAGAAAAGGAATAATATATCAACTCCAGGTAGTTTATTGGGTAAAACACCAACGCGTTGGTCAATAAGTTATTTAGAAAATGAATAATATATCAACTCCAGGTAGTTTATTGGGTAAAACACCAACGTTGGTCAATAAGTTATTTAGAAAAGGAATAATATATCAACTCCAGGTAGTTTATTGGGTAAAACACCAACGTTGGTCAATAAGTTATTTAGAAAAGGAATAATATATCAACTCCAGGTAGTTTATTGGGTAAAACACCAACGTTGGTCAATAAGTTATTTAGAAAGGAATAATATATCAACTCCAGGTAGTTTATTGGGTAAAACACCAACGCGTTGGTCAATAAGTTATTTAGAAAAGGAATAATATATCAACTCCAGGTAGTTTATTGGGTAAAACACCAACGCGTTGGTCAATAAGTTATTTAGAAAAGGAATAATATATCAACTCCAGGTAGTTTATTGGGTAAAACACCAACGTTGGTCAATAAGTTATTTAGAAAATGAATAATATATCAACTCCAGGTAGTTTATTGGGTAAAACACCAACGTTGGTCAATAAGTTATTTAGAAAAGGAATAATATATCAACTCCAGGTAGTTTATTGGGTAAAACACCAACGTTGGTCAATAAGTTATTTAGAAAATGAATAATATATAAACTCCAGGTAGTTTATTGGGTAAAACACCAACGTTGGTCAATAAGTTATTTAGAAAATGAATAATATATAAACTCCAGGTAGTTTATTGGGTAAAACACCAACGTTGGTCAATAAGTTATTTAGAAAATGAATAATATATCAACTCCAGGTAGTTTATTGGGTAAAACACCAACGTTGGTCAATAAGTTATTTAGAAAAGGAATAATATATCAACTCCAGGTAGTTTATTGGGTAAAACACCAACGTTGGTCAATAAGTTATTTAGAAAATGAATAATATATCAACTCCAGGTAGTTTATTGGGTAAAACACCAACGTTGGTCAATAAGTTATTTAGAAAAGGAATAATATATCAACTCCAGGTAGTTTATTGGGTAAAACACCAACGTTGGTCAATAAGTTATTTAGAAAAGGAATAATATATCAACTCCAGGTAGTTTATTGGGTAAAACACCAACGTTGGTCAATAAGTTATTTAGAAAAGGAATAATATATCAACTCCAGGTAGTTTATTGGGTAAAACACCAACGTTGGTCAATAAGTTATTTAGAAAAGGAATAATATATCAACTCCAGGTAGTTTATTGGGTAAAACACCAACGTTGGTCAATAAGTTACTTTAGAAAAGGAATAATATATCAACTCCAGGTAGTTTATTGGGTAAAACACCAACGTTGGTCAATAAGTTATTTAGAAAATGAATAATATATCAACTCCAGGTAGTTTATTGGGTAAAACACCAACGTTGGTCAATAAGTTATTTAGAAAAGGAATAATATATCAACTCCAGGTAGTTTATTGGGTAAAACACCAACGTTGGTCAATAAGTTATTTAGAAAAGGAATAATATATCAACTCCAGGTAGTTTATTGGGTAAAACACCAACGCGTTGGTCAATAAGTTATTTAGAAAAGGAATAATATATCAACTCCAGGTAGTTTATTGGGTAAAACACCAACGTTGGTCAATAAGTTATTTAGAAAAGGAATAATATATCAACTCCAGGTAGTTTATTGGGTAAAACACCAACGTTGGTCAATAAGTTATTTAGAAAATGAATAATATATCAACTCCAGGTAGTTTATTGGGTAAAACACCAACGTTGGTCAATAAGTTATTTAGAAAATGAATAATATATCAACTCCAGGTAGTTTATTGGGTAAAACACCAACGCGTTGGTCAATAAGTTATTTAGAAAATGAATAATATATCAACTCCAGGTAGTTTATTGGGTAAAACACCAACGCGTTGGTCAATAAGTTATTTAGAAAAGGAATAATATATCAACTCCAGGTAGTTTATTGGGTAAAACACCAACGTTGGTCAATAAGTTATTTAGAAAAGGAATAATATATCAACTCCAGGTAGTTTATTGGGTAAAACACCAACGTTGGTCAATAAGTTATTTAGAAAAGGAATAATATATCAACTCCAGGTAGTTTATTGGGTAAAACACCAACGTTGGTCAATAAGTTATTTAGAAAAGGAATAATATATCAACTCCAGGTAGTTTATTGGGTAAAACACCAACGTTGGTCAATAAGTTATTTAGAAAAGGAATAATATATCAACTCCAGGTAGTTTATTGGGTAAAACACCAACGTTGGTCAATAAGTTATTTAGAAAAGGAATAATATATCAACTCCAGGTAGTTTATTGGGTAAAACACCAACGCGTTGGTCAATAAGTTATTTAGAAAAGGAATAATATATCAACTCCAGGTAGTTTATTGGGTAAAACACCAACGTTGGTCAATAAGTTATTTAGAAAATGAATAATATATCAACTCCAGGTAGTTTATTGAGTAAAACACCAACGTTGGTCAATAAGTTATTTAGAAAAGGAATAATATATCAACTCCAGGTAGTTTATTGGGTAAAACACCAACGTTGGTCAATAAGTTATTTAGAAAATGAATAATATATCAACTCCAGGTAGTTTATTGGGTAAAACACCAACGTTGGTCAATAAGTTATTTAGAAAAGGAATAATATATCAACTCCAGGTAGTTTATTGGGTAAAACACCAACGTTGGTCAATAAGTTATTTAGAAAATGAATAATATATCAACTCCAGGTAGTTTATTGGGTAAAACACCAACGTTGGTCAATAAGTTATTTAGAAAAGGAATAATATATCAACTCCAGGTAGTTTATTGGGTAAAACACCAACGTTGGTCAATAAGTTATTTAGAAAAGGAATAATATATCAACTCCAGGTAGTTTATTGGGTAAAACACCAACGTTGGTCAATAAGTTATTTAGAAAAGGAATAATATATCAACTCCAGGTAGTTTATTGGGTAAAACACCAACGTTGGTCAATAAGTTATTTAGAAAATGAATAATATATCAACTCCAGGTAGTTTATTGGGTAAAACACCAACGTTGGTCAATAAGTTATTTAGAAAAGGAATAATATATCAACTCCAGGTAGTTTATTGGGTAAAACACCAACGTTGGTCAATAAGTTATTTAGAAAATGAATAATATATCAAACTCCAGGTAGTTTATTGGGTAAAACACCAACGTTGGTCAATAAGTTATTTAGAAAATGAATAATATATCAACTCCAGGTAGTTTATTGGGTAAAACACCAACGCGTTGGTCAATAAGTTATTTAGAAAATGAATAATATATCAACTCCAGGTAGTTTATTGGGTAAAACACCAACGTTGGTCAATAAGTTATTTAGAAAAGGAATAATATATCAACTCCAGGTAGTTTATTGGGTAAAACACCAACGTTGGTCAATAAGTTATTTAGAAAATGAATAATATATCAACTCCAGGTAGTTTATTGGGTAAAACACCAACGTTGGTCAATAAGTTATTTAGAAAAGGAATAATATATCAACTCCAGGTAGTTTATTGGGTAAAACACCAACGTTGGTCAATAAGTTATTTAGAAAATGAATAATATATCAACTCCAGGTAGTTTATTGGGTAAAACACCAACGTTGGTCAATAAGTTATTTAGAAAAGGAATAATATATCAACTCCAGGTAGTTTATTGGGTAAAAACACCAACGTTGGTCAATAAGTTATTTAGAAAGGAATAATATATCAACTCCAGGTAGTTTATTGGGTAAAACACCAACGCTTGGTCAATAAGTTATTTAGAAAATGAATAATATATCAACTCCAGGTAGTTTATTGGGTAAAACACCAACGTTGGTCAATAAGTTATTTAGAAAAGGAATAATATATCAACTCCAGGTAGTTTATTGGGTAAAACACCAACGCGTTGGTCAATAAGTTATTTAGAAAAGGAATAATATATCAACTCCAGGTAGTTTATTGGGTAAAACACCAACGTTGGTCAATAAGTTATTTAGAAAGGAATAATATATCAACTCCAGGTAGTTTATTGGGTAAAACACCAACGTTGGTCAATAAGTTATTTAGAAAAGGAATAATATATCAACTCCAGGTAGTTTATTGGGTAAAACACCAACGCGTTGGTCAATAAGTTATTTAGAAAAGGAATAATATATCAACTCCAGGTAGTTTATTGGGTAAAACACCAACGTTGGTCAATAAGTTATTTAGAAAATGAATAATATATAAACTCCAGGTAGTTTATTGGGTAAAACACCAACGTTGGTCAATAAGTTATTTAGAAAATGAATAATATATCAACTCCAGGTAGTTTATTGGGTAAAACACCAACGTTGCGGCATCACTGTGTCTTCTTCAAGGGGGATGCTGAAACGTTGGTGTTTTACCAAATAAACTACTTGGAGATACAGTGGGGCAAAAAAGTATTTAGTCAGCCACCAATTGTGCAAGTTCTCTCACTTAAAAAGATGAGAGAGGCCTGTAATTTTCATCATAGGTACACTTCAACTATGACAGACAAAATGAGGAAAGAAAATCCAGAAAATCACATTGTAGGATTTTTTATGGATTTATTTGCAAATGATGGTGGAAAATAAGTATTTGGTCACAAACAAGCAAGATTTCTGGCTCTCACCGATCTGTAACTCCTCTGTCCTCCACTCGTTACCTGTATTAATGGCACCTGTTTGAACTTGTTATCAGTATAAAAGACACCTGTCCACAACCTCAAACAGTCACACTCCAAACTCCACTATGGCCAAGACCAAAGAGCTGTCAAAGGACACCAGAAACAAAATTGTAGACCTGCACCAGGTTGGGAAGACTGAATCTGCAATAGGTAAGCAGCTTGGTTTGAAGAAATCAACTGTGGGAGCAATTATTAGGAAATGGAAGACATACAAGACCACTGATAATCTTCCTCGATCTGGGGCTCCACGCAAGATCTCACCCCGTGGGGTCAAAATGATCACAAGAACGGTGAGCAAAAATCCCAGAACCACGGGGACCTAGTGAATGACCTGCAGAGAGCTGGGACCAAAGTAACAAAGCCTACCATCAGTAACACACTACGCCGTCAGGGACTCAAATCCTGCAGTGCCAGACGTGTCCCCTGCTTAAGCCAGTACATGTTCAGGCCCGTCTGAAGTTTGCTAGAGAGCATTTGGATGATCCAGATGAGGATTGGGAGAATGTCATATGGTCAGATGAAACCAAAATAGAACTTTTTGGTAAAAACTCAACTCGTCGTGGTTTGGAGGACAAAGAATGCTGAGTTGCATCCAAAGAACACCATACCTACTGTGAAGCATGGGGTGGAAACATCATGCTTTGGGGCTGTTTTTCTGCAAAGGGACCAGGACGACTGATCCGTGTAAAGGAAAGAATGAATGGGGCCATGTATCGTGAGATTTTGAGTGAAAACCTCCTTCCATCAGCAAGGGCATTGAAGATGAAACGTGGCTGGGTCTTTCAGCATGACAATGATCCCAAACACACCGCCCGGGCAACGAAGGAGTGGCTTCAGAAGAAGCATTTCAAGGTCCTGGAGTGGCCTAGCCAGTCTCCAGATCTCAACCCCATAGAAAATCTTTGAAAGTCCGTGTTGCCCAGCGACAGCCCCAAAACATCACTGCTCTAGAGGAGATGTGCATGGAGGAATGGGCCAAAATACCAGCAACAGTGTGTGAAAACCTTGTGAAGACTTACAGAAAACATTTGACCTCTGTCATTGCCAACAAAGGGTATATAACAAAGTATTGAGATAAACTTTTGTTATTGACCAAATACTTATTTTCCACCATAATTTGCAAATAAATAAATTAAAAATCCTACAATGTGATTTTCTGGATTTCTTTTTCTCATTCCGTCTGTCATAGTTGAAGTGTACCTATGATGAAAATTACAGGCCTCTCTCATCTTTTTAAGTGAGAGAACTTGCACAATTGGTGGCTGACTAAATACTTTTTTGCCCCACTGTAGATATATATAGAGAGTGCGACTCTCTTTGTTTTATAACTTACAGTTTTATTCTCCGTTAGTCAGCACCTCTACACTAAATCATTTTCTCTGAGTGTGTGCCAGCCTAAAAAAACAACAACTAATAACTGACATCTTGATGAAATCGCTCAGCATGAATTTTTCTATGTTAGTAGAGTGAATCAACCTTCGTCCTCCTCCTCCACAGTTCTTCCTCACCAGAAGGCTGAGTCGTAGAGGCCCATCATGGTCATGGTGTCTTTCAGCCTGTGTTCCTTCTCTGCAGCCACATTGACGATGAGGAAGGTGACGAAGGGTGTGAAGGCCAGAACCAGGTAGATGGAGATGAGTGCGTGGGGGAACTTCTGGATCTCCACGGACCCTGGCTGGCCCATCATCACCACATGCAGCTGGTCCAACTCACTCCACACTGACTGCTTGGTCTCCATCTGAACACAGGTAGGGATTCAGAATGAATAGACAACATAAGAAAATGGTGTAGAATGTAATTCCTATAGGTAACTAATTAAGGCATACATACAGTGCATTCGGAAATTATTCAGACTCCTTAACTTTTTCCACATTTTGTTACATTACAGCCTTATTCTAAAATGGATTAAATAAACATTTTTCCTCATCAGTCTACACACAATACCCCATAATGACAAAGCGAAAACAGTTATTTTGAAAAGCAAAAGTTAAAGTACTGAATAAGGGGTCTGAATACTTATGTAAATGTAATATCTATAAAAACAGACATTACCGTTAACTCGAAATGACAAGGTTCCAGTTTAACAACGTTTACTAAACCGTATTAGCACACTACATGGTTGCCATTGCACTCAGGCCAGGTTCATCAACAACGAGACTGCTGCGCAGGCGCACTAATAACAGAAATATAGGGATACTTAAAACATTAACTTAACAGTTACGTGGGCTGAAATGTATTACAAAATATTGCATGCGATGTGGATCTCTTGCGATACGGACATTGCACAGTCACATTTCGATGTGAATTTGATTAATTGTGCAGTCCTACATTGAACCTCCTGAGGAGATCTCTGCAACAAACTTTCACCTTTGTCTTCTCACCTGTATGATGGCAGCGTCGATGAGAGTCTGGAGGCGGATAAAGCCAGAGTACCAGTAGTTAGCCGCTTTGCAGTTTACTGAGCTGGCAAAACAGCTGGCTGAGGGAGGAAGGAAAAACAAACAGAGATCGACAGAGAGCGAGACAGACAGCAAGACAGACAGAGAGCGAGCGAGACAGACAGACAGACAGCGAGACAGACAGACAGGGAACGAGACAGACAGACAGAGACCGAGACAGACAGACAGAGAGCGAGACAGACAGAGAGCGAGACAGAGAAACAAAGAGCGAGCGAGACAGCGAGCGAGACAGAGAAACAAAGAGCGAGCGAGACAGAGAGCGAGAGACAGAGAGCGAGAGACAGAGAGCGAGAGACAGAGAGCGAGAGACAGAGAGCGAGAGACAGACAGCGTGACAGAGCGAGACAGCGTGACAGAGCGAGACAGCGAGCGAGACAGCGTGACAGACAAAGAGCGAGACAGCGTGACAGACAAAGAGCGAGACAGCGTGACAGACAAAGAGCGAGACAAAGAGCGAGACAGACAAAGAGCGAGACAAAGAGCGAGACAGACAAAGAGCGAGACAGAGAGCGAGACAGACAGACAGACAGAGAGCGAGACAGACAGACAGACAGAGAGCGAGACAGACAGACAGAGAGCGAGACAGACAGACAGACAGAGAGCGAGACAGACAGACAGACAGAGAGCGAGACAGACAGACAGACAGAGAGCGAGACAGACAGACAGACAGAGAGCGAGACAGACAGACAGACAGAGAGCGAGAGAGAGGGAGAGTGTGTTACAGCCTTCATAACTCACATATTGGAGTTTATAATCATCTTGGGAGAGAGTAGGAGACAGAGGGAGAGAGTAGGAGACAGAGGGAGAGAGTGGGAGAGAGAGGGAGACAGAGGGAGAGAGTGGGAGACAGAGGGAGAGAGTGGGAGACAGAGGGAGAGAGTGGGAGACAGAGGGAGAGAGTGGGAGACAGAGGGAGAGAGTGGGAGACAGAGGGAGAGTGTGGGAGACAGAGGGAGAGTGTGGGAGACAGAGGGAGAGTGTGGGAGACAGAGGGAGAGTGTGGGAGACAGAGGGAGAGTGTGGGAGACAGAGGGAGAGAGTGGGAGAGAGTATTACTGCCTTCATAACTCACATATTGGGAAGTGGAAGGATTCTATTCTATTGAGGTCATCTGATTGTACAGAGAATAGGTAATATTACTCTTTCACCAATGGACATGTATTTTATTTATTTCACCTTTATTTAACCGGGTAGGCTAGTTGAGAACAAGTTCTCATTTACAACTACGACCTGGCCAAGATAAAGCAAAGCAGTTCAACACATACAACAACACAGAGTTACACATGGAGTAACCAAACATACAGTCAATAATACAGTAGAAAAAGTATATATACAGTGTGTGCAAATGAGGTAAGATTAGGGAGGTAAGGCAATAAATAGGCCATAGTGGCAAAATAATTACAATTTAGCATTTAAACACTGGAGGGATAGATGTGCAGAAGATGAATGTGCAAGTAGAGATACTGGGGTGCAAAGGAGCAAAAATAAATAACATAAATAACAGTATGCGGATGAGGTAGTTGGTTGGGCCATTTACAGATGGGCTATGTACAGGTGCAGTCATCTGTGAGCTGCTCTGACAGCTGATGCTTAAAGCTGGTGAGGGAGATATGGGTCTCCAGCTTCAGTGATTTTTGCAGTTCGTACCAGTTATTGGCAGCAGAGAACTGGAAGGAAAGGCGGCTGAAGGAGGAATTGGCTTTGGGGGTGACCAGTGAGCTATACCTGCTGGAGCGTGTGCTACGGGTGGGTGCTGCCAAGGTTGACCAGTAGGCTGAGATAAGGCGTGGCTTTACCTAGCAAAGACTAGTGGGTGGGTCTAGCGACGAATACGTAGCGAGGGCCAGCCAACGAGAGCATATAGGTCGCAGTGGTGGGTAGTATATGGGACTTTGGTGACAAAACGGACGGCACTGTGATAGACTGCATCCACTTTGCTGAGTAGTGTGTTGGAGGCTATTTTGTAAATGACATCGCCGAAGACAAGGATCGGTAGGATAGTCGGTAGGATAATAAGGAAAGAAGAGGCGCAAATCTTTATTTTGCCTACACCAATATTTAAATAATCTCTTACCGATGGACTGAGTGTAGTCGCTGGGCATGGGCAGCTGGTTGTAAGGGAAGCGCAGTCTGTACGAGGTGGGTGTGCTGCCCATGAAGACCACCCCAACGTAGCCTGACGGCTCATACAGACTGGCATTCTCCAGATCCTCTTCACTAGAGAACATCCCCAGACGGTCCTGCAAGTCTACAGTGAAGAAACCACAAGAATCAAGGCAGACGTAAAGACACTGTCTGCAACCCAAATGGCACACTGTTTCCGTTAGCGCACTACTTTAGACCAGGGCCCATAGGGCACTGTTGAAAAGTAGTACATTATATAGGGAATAGGGTGCCGTTGGGACGCATACACTTGTAAAGCCACCAAGACAGTAAACCAGGGATGGGCAACTGTTGGGGGCTGCAATAAATATATGAACTCATCAGGAGGGGCAGCAGTGGGGTCTGCCTACCCAAACCCACATACAGAGTCAGTCAGAGTCGGCCATAGCGGATTTCACTCCAGGCTCCAGTCAATACTTAACCTAGAGCGATGCAACGTGTTTACATCCATGACGGGGAGCGTGCTATCCATGCCTTGGTTTTTGTCTACCAGGTCACGGTCTCCAAATGCTAACCTTTTCACATTTATGCCACAAATCCAATGAAATATCTCTTATATTAGCATTTATCACACTTCATGTCCATCCTGCTACTTACTCATTTCCTGGGCCACCTGCTCCATGATGTGATTGGTGGCGTTGTTGACGGGGGTGTATCCCAGGCCCTTGAGGACGGAGCAGTCTTCCCTAGCCAGCGCCAAGGTACTTATACCTCCATAGTAGACATGGGGGTTCAGGGTACTGATCAGAATCAGCAGGCCCAGCAGCAGCAGGGGCAGGATCAACTCCTGGAGCAGAAAAGGTGTCAATTAAATCAATCAATCAATTAATGAATCAATCAAATCAACTCCTGGAAGGGCAATCAACCAATCAACCACTCACTAAATTAATCAAGCAAAGGGATAGAGGGAATCAATTAAACCACAAAAAATGTATAAAGCTTTTATATCAGCACTTTACAGTAACCCGTAACTCAGACTGAGGTCGCCGCGTCATTCTAATAGGTATCGCCGCGTCATTCTAATAGGTATCATTCTAATAGGTATCGCCGCGTCATTCTAATAGGTATCATTCTAATAGGTATCGCGCCATTCTAATAGGTATCGGTCATTCTAATATCGGTCATTCTATAGGTATCGCTGCGTCATTCTAATAGGTATCGCCGTCATTCTAATAGATATCGCCGCTGGCATTCTAATAGATATCGCCATTCTAATAGATATCGCGGTCATTCTAATAGGTATCGCCGTCCATTCTAATAGGTATCGCGCGTCATTCTAATAGATATCGCGCGTCATTCTAATAGGTATCGCGCGTCATTCTAATAGATATCGCCGCGTCATTCTAATAGATATCGCCGCGTCATTCTAATAGATATCGCCGCGTCATTCTAATAGATATCGCCGCGTCATTCTAATAGATATCGCCGCGTCATTCTAATAGATATCGCCACGTCATTCTAATAGGTATCGCCACGTCATTCTAATAGGTATCGCCACGTCATTCTAATAGATATCGCCGCGTCATTCTAATAGATATCGCCGCGTCATTCTAATAGATATCGCCGCGTCATTCTAATAGATATCGCCGCGTCATTCTAATAGATATCGCCACGTCATTCTAATAGATATCGCCACGTCATTCTAAGATATCGCCGCGTCATTCTAATAGGTATCGCCACGTCATTCTAATAGATATCGCCGCGTCATTCTAATAGATATCGCCACGTCATTCTAATAGACAGCACAGTGACACTACCGTAAATATCCTAATAACATCCCCACCCCAAACCCCCTACTCCTCCTCCATGAGAGCATAACCACTAGATGACCATATTTGAGCGGATCAAATCTGTAATGCATTGTGATTGGCTGACTGATCTACAATTCAGAATGACTGAGTAGTTACTTATGATGAGAGGTGATTTGTAAAATGAGTCCGTCGGCAGTCGCCTACAATGTCGGCTGCGATGTCTAACAAGCCCAGTGTCTGCAGCTTGTCCTCCCTCCCATCGAGGTTGACGACAAACTAGCAGTGTTATTAAACAACCCTGATTTCTGCCAGGCTGACCTTGGGGAGCAGTGAGATGAATTGAAACACTAAATTAGAGTGTTTGGCATGTCAAGCCCTCGGCTGGAGGTTGGTGTATCTTTCAAACAGCAACAGATTTTTTTAAACATGTGTTAGCCGCTCCTATGACATACCTAGTCATATGCTTATTAGGTAAGTAAGTAGCCTGGTACGAGCCTTGACTTTTGCAAGCCAGAACAGCTCACAGGAGCAGGAGCCTACATCCTGTTTCTGTAGCGTGAGGCAGCTTGATGTACCCCCTGGACACGTTGCTAGTCTATCACACGGCCTTAACCTCTATTGGGTTTCTTGGGAGTAAAAAGCACACCCTGTGAAGGGGGTATTAAGTAATTTAAGAACAGTGAATTACTTGCTTATCGTTAGTTTATAACTCTGTAATGAACAGTTATATCAACAAGAACCAACAAAAGGACACGTTTGATAAACATCTTCGTCAAAGGATAATCATTAGAGCAAAACTGGCCTTGATGCTCCCAGACAGGCCTGGCACAGGGGCCTGGAGAATTACATAACATGCTTCATTCATTTGGTTGCGTATTAATAACTTCTAAAAAAGTTACGCTACTTTTGACCATGATTAATGGGGTTTTGGTAAAAAGTTGTGCACTACAAAGGAAACAGAGTGCCATTTGGTATACAGCCCTAAGTATTCACCACTAGCTGCCTTAGACAGCTACTTTAACTTCCAGGAGGCCACTCTCAAACACTAGCTACCCCTGGAGGAAAATATGAAGACACACACATTAATAATGCATTAGAGCAACTTAAGTCAAAATGAAAAATGCATGGCCCTACAAAGCAGGATCAAAAAGAATAATCTAAATCCAAAATCAAAGGAGGAATCGTGGAGACTTGCTGAGCTTCAACTCAGAAGGCCGTCATATTTTCACTAGTCACTATAAGTTGACAGAAGCTTGTTGGCAGGTGGGGCGCGATAAAATGCTGAAGCCCAAAGGCTCTGGAGGTAGGTAAAAACAAGAGAAATGAGTTCCTAATAATAACCATGCACAAAAAAGTAGATGTGACTGACCATGACAGTGTCCTCCTGGCCCTAGGGGAGTAGGATGGACCTGATTGAGTGGTGCAGGTACACTATAGCCACAAACAAAGCAGCATTCAGCAGGCTGTAGTACTACTACCGAACTATCCCTAATAGTACTAATGGGGATAGCCCAAAGGGTGGCGTGTTAAATACAATAATTTCGTATTATCGTTCTCCTGGCAGAAGGAAAATATACTGGCAGCACTGGTTAGATACAGATCAGTTGGCTAGTTAGCTCTACAGCGAGCTACTTTTCTCAGACGCAAAACATCAAGGTCCCGGACGCATATTAAAGCTAGCCCTGGACAACAACAAAAAAAGCAAACTCAATGGGGAATCTCAATTGAAAGTTTTTTGTTTGTTTTTGTCCTAGATCAGACAGACAAAGCACAAGGTGCAACAAATGACCAACCTGCAGGCTCTGTTGTTTTGTCCTCCATTTGATGAGTAGATTCTTGTAAAGCAGACTTCTCGTTTGATGCCACACTCCGGCATCTCTTCTGATTATACAGGGCTGCATACTAACGTTACTGGCACATCGCTTCCACTGTCTGGGTCATGAATAAGGTCGGGACGCTCTCCAAAACGGCCTAAATTACGGGGCAATCGACTTAGCTGGCTAGGCTAATGAGCTAGCTAACTAGGCGTATTATATTCTACAACGTTCGTATAGTTGGGTGTGTTTGATATGCAACACGAGAAAATGTACCACCGAGCTGTGGCCAAGGATCAATAACCCGGTTTATACATTATTAGCTGGTTAACTTCACTAACTATAGTTGATAGGGTCGCTAACGTTACCGACTGCGGCTAGCTAGCTACCGTTGACGTTAGCTAACTAGCAATACTCGACGAGTGAACTGTATGAGTGTTAGATATAAGAAATAAGGCTAAATATTATAAAGTGTATCATGTAAAGTGCATAGATACAAATAGTAAAAAAAACTATCTGGTCGTCTTTTAAATGGTTAGCTACTGCGTGTAGCTACGATAGTTAAGGCCACAATCATGCTAGGAGGCTAGCTATAAATGAGCTAGTTGGCCGGCTAACAAGAGTTTTCGCTACTTACGTTTGAAAGACATTAAGACATGACATTAAGACATGACTTTCATATAATGTGCTCCAGTTGTAGGTGCGTTTTATGTCAAAAATCCAAAATAGTCCCACCGATGTGAAGCGAACAAGAATAACTAAGTACTTCTGGGTCACGGATGTTTTTGGGGAATCCTTCAGAATAAAAGTCTTGTCCCGTATTCTTTGTAAGTGAATACGGGCGAAAATTATTGAAACATTTATCGGTATATTTTATACTAGTTATCATACAAAGAGTAATTAAAAGTATTTTTTATAATATATTATGCCATTTTATGTTTATTTGTTTAAGCCTATTGGTCAACAATGTTTTTTGTGTGTGAGCTCATACACCCATAAAAAATATCTGTAGGTTGTGTCGCAGTAAAACTCCAGCCCGCAATTCGGTCCGTTCCTGCATGTGTGTGTTCATGCATTGCAGGGACGATTCCTCGAGCATCCCATTGGTTCGTAACATATCATGCGAGTTGTAATACAAATTAATACATAACATAGATGTTCTTTATCATTTGGCCATCAGATGTGCCACCAATGCTCCTTATAGGACACATCACTGCACTCTATACTCCTCTGTTAACTGGTCATCTATGTATACCCATCGCAAACCCACTGGTTGATGTTTATTTATAAAACCCTCTTAAGCCTCACTCCCCCCTATCTGAGATATCTACTGCAGCCCTCATCCTCCACATACAACACCCGTTCTGCCAGTCACATTCTGTTAAAGGTCCCCAAAGCACACACATCCCTGGGTCGCTGCAGCTAGCGACTAGAACGAGCTGCAACAAACACTCAAACTGGACAGTTTTATCTCAATCTCTTCATTCAAAGACGCAATAATAGACACTCTTACTGACAGTTGTGGCTGCTTTGTGTGATGTATTGTTGTCTCTACCTTCTTGCCCTTTGTGCTGTTGTCTGTGCCCAATAATGTTTGTGTCATGTTTTGTGCTGCTACCATGTTGTTGTTATGTTGGGTTGCTCCATGCTGTGTTGTCATGTGTTGCTGCTTTGCTATGCTGTCTTATGTCTCTCTTTATGTAGTGTTGTGTTGTCTATCTTGTTGTGATGTGTGTTTTGTCCTATATTTATATTGTATTTATTTTGTATTTTGAATCCCAGGCCCCGTCCCAGCAGGAGGCCTTTTGCCTTTTGGTAGGGCATCATTGTAAATAAGAATTTGTTCTTAACTGACTTGCCTAGTTAAACAAAGGTTAAATAAAAATAAATAAAATAGAAAACGTAACATATCATACTAAAAGTAATTTCATGGATTTATGTACAGAATAAGACAAGATTCTCTGAGACCAGGTTCAGTTCCAATTCCACAGAGTATAGCTGCTCATTCGTCCTTGTAGAGTGGCCCATCAATTTAAATCAAATCGTTTTTTCATATTGGACATACATATTGCACCATATTGATAGTACGTTGTAAAAGGGGGTCAATTCTACTCAGGAGCACTTGTAGTTTCCAAATCCACAGACTTTACACCCAGTGGAGCATTTGTAAACATTTCTAAAAACACAATTCCACTTTGACATTATGGGGTATTGTCTGTAGATCAGTGACACAATATCTACATTTTAAATATTCAGGCTGTAACACAACAAAATGTGTAAAACGTCAAGGAGTGTGAATACTTTCTGAAGGCACTGTATGTCCAATATGAAAAAACTACTTTATTTAAGATGATTTGCCACACTTTAAGGGCCACCAAGTGAGCATAGACGCTCCTCTGGGTGTAAACTTTGTGGATTTGGAAAGTTGAAGAGCTCCTGAGTAGAATGGACCTCCTTTTACCGCGACACAACGTACATAAAATAGTGTACTAAGTATGTCCAATATGGAAAAACAGATTGGATTTAAGCTGATGGGCCACTTTAAGGGCCGCAAAATAAGTGCTGCCTGAGTAGAATGAACCCCCAACTAGAGGCGCTCTTCGATCACTCCACCTATTTCCCACCCAAGATAATAATAAATGCTGTAAAAGTCTAGAAAGTAGCCAAATGGGGATTGCAAACTGGATAGGCCTCCCACTACCACACGAATGACTACAACATCAGTTTCACCTTCGACAAGTGCAGGAAGCCCAGCCGTGAGGCCGGGCATCAAAAAATTAGTTGATACTCATAATGTTCCTCTCCACGGAAATCTTTAGTAAAAGGCGAAAGATTTATGCGATCTGAAGAGAAACCAGAGTGTACTACCGAATGAAGGGGCTGAGACCAAACATATTCACAGCACTATCAATCTCGGTAACGGTTAGGACTAAATATTAAGACGCATGAATAAGGTTTTCACGACCATGTTCCTGTCGCTTTATATGTAAAGTGTTTTGGTGGAATTACGGCAAATAATCAAATATAGTTTCTATGAATTTTATTATAGTCACGCGAAAGGGACCCTGGGTAAATATAGTATCCACTACTTCTGTCGTCACTAGTTATCACAGCCACAAAGTCATAAACCCCGCCCATTTCCGCAATTTCGCTTCTTAAAATGAAATGTTAAACCTAGCTCAAATCAAATCAAATGTTATTGGTCACATACACATGGTTAGCAGATGTTAATGCGAGTGTGGCGAAATGCTTGTGCTTCTAGTTCAGACCATGCAGTAGTATCTAACAAGTAATCTAACAATTTCACAACAACTACCTTATACACACAAGTGTAAAGGAATGAATACGAGCTACTTCACACCAGCTCTAACCTTAACCACACTGAGAAATGTATGCCTAACCCTAACGTTGAATGAAGACCATACATGTTGACTTTGTGGCTGTGGTAACTCGTGGAATCAACTACTTTCTGATTGTTTCCATTCGAAAAACTGCTTCACTCCGTCGTTAAACTTCAGCATTGAAGACTGGAATAACACGTTACTCAAATTAGAAATCTTTGGTATTTTGGTGGATCATGTAGATTTGGGATTCAGCAGTAGGGAGGGCGCCAGCCTGTAGTAGCGGGGGTAGCCAGTAGGTGGCGCTGTTTACCACCCCACACAGCAGCAGTCCGGATCGCGCGACAAATCTGTCGGTGAAAAACAGCATGCAGACAAAACAGGCCTTTTGCAATATTTCAAATACAATCGAGGGAAAACACAGGTTGGAAAGCAAATGGCTACTGCTGAAAAGTGAAGACTCTATACTGTAGGCTACCAAAATATTTGATCAACTTCCAAATATTGTTTTACAAAGAGAGAGAGACAGAGAGAGACTTTTGGCACGAGCGCATCAGCCATCACCAGTGAGTGAGTGAAACTGGAAAGCATTTCTAGGACTATAATTTCTTCCTAATACTGTAGCCTATAATATGTCTCCACACACCTAGGCCAGGCTATTGATTGATTCAAGACAAGGTATTTTTTTTTATTAATCTCAGTTTGTCAGTGTCAAAGTAGCCTGCCATTTCGATCATTTGGGCGGTATTAAAAAATATTCTGCCAAAGTCTCCAGTCATGTAAAATGACGTAGAATTGCATGAAATGCGTTTATAAAATGGCAACATTTTCCTGGACCATAAGCTACTAAAAAATTAGCCCCATGTGTGCAATTTCTGTAAGTGCCTCTATTGACCTATGCCACTATGTAAATGTAATGACATGAATGCAATGCTTTTTTATAAAGGTGAACTCCCCCACTCACCTAGCGCTCACTTCTTGTTCCGACATCTCCAGAATATACAAATAAATTAAGCACTGCTCTCCAGTTAGCATTCTCCTGTTCTGCTGCTCTGGTCTGGAGCTGTCCCTGTTCTGCTGCTCTGGTCTGGAGCTGTCCCTGTTCTGCTGCTCTGGTCTGGAGCTGTCCCTGTTCTGCTGCTCTGGTCTGGAGCTGTCCCTGTTCTGCTGCTCTGGTCTGGAGCTGTCCCTGTTCTGCTGCTCTGGTCTGGAGCTGTCCCTGTTCTGCTGCTCTGGTCTGGAGCCGCTCCTGTTCTGCTGCTCTGGTCTGGAGATGCTCCTGTTCTGCTGCTCTGGTCTGGAGATGCTCCTGTTCTGCTGCTCTGGTCTGGAGCTGTCCCTGTTCTGCTGCTCTGGTCTGGGTATGCCCCTGTTTTGAAAGACGTACTGCAGCACCACTGTTCCACATTTGAACAGAATGAAGAACCATATCGGCTCTGTAAAAGTGGCTCTCATTGCTG
Source organism: Brachymystax lenok tsinlingensis (assembly GCA_030435695.1). Taxonomy (NCBI): domain Eukaryota; kingdom Metazoa; phylum Chordata; class Actinopteri; order Salmoniformes; family Salmonidae; genus Brachymystax; species Brachymystax lenok. Next base: position 8,869,178 of record CM059804.1, on the reverse strand, counting down.
AGTTACTTGAAAAGAAAGAGATGAGGCCCAGGCTGAGTGGCATTACATCATGATAAGTGTGCATGTGTGTGTACATGCAGAACTGAGTGACATGTGGGAGGGAGAGAAAGAAGGGAGAACGACTGCCCCCACTCGTTGAAGCCATGGAAGTTCAAGGCCGACCGCGGTGCATTGTAAGCAGAAAACAGGAACCCCCAGGCATTGTACTGAATGGGAAACACTGCTGAACTGCATTTGCCTTTAAATCAGATTGGAGCGATTTTAGGTTGTTGGTGTGGAGCTGGTGTTGGCTGCCCACCTGACACCTGATTCCTACATGGACTAACATTGTCAGGTCTCACTCACACACGCCGCACGCACACGCACACGCACACACACACACACACACACACACACACACACACACACACACACACACACACACACACACACACACACCTTGTTTGGTTTGCCTACCTGTTCCATGGCTCTGTTCTGTTGATATTATGTAGTAGATTGTACATACAGTAGAACAAGAGAGGTCAATGAGTGTTGATTTGATAGAAGAAGATTTCATTCACACTATCTACTTCACACTACCTACATCACACTACCTACATCACACTACCTACATCACACTACCTACTTCCCACTACCTACATCACACTACCTACATCACACTACCTACACACTACCTACACACTACCTACATCACACTACCTACATCACACTACCTACTTCCACACTACCTACCTACATCACACTACCTACATCACACTACCTACATCACACTACCTACTTCACACTACCTACATCACACTACCTACATCACACTACCTACATCACACTACCTACATCACACTACCTACATCACACTACCTACATCACACTACCCACATCACACTACCTACTTCACACTGTTTGCTACCTACATCACACTACCCACATCACACTACCTACATTCACACTACCCACATCACACCACCTACATCACACTACCTACATCACACTACCTACTTCACACTACCTACATCACACTACCTACATCACACTACCTACATCACACTACCTACATCACACTACCTACATCACACTACCTACATCACACTACCTACATCACACTACCTACTTCACACTACCTACATCACACTACCTACATCACACTACCTACTTCACACTACCTACATCACACTACCTACATCACACTACCTACTTCACACTACCTACATCACACTACCTACATCACACTACCTACATCACACTACCCACATCACACTACCTACATCACACTACCTACATCACACTACCTACTTCACACTACCTACATCACACCACTCCACATCACACTACCTACTTCACACTACCTACATCACACTACCTACATCACACTACCTACTTCACATTACACTACCCACATCACACCACCTACATCACACTACCTACATCACACTACCTACATCACACTACCTACTTCACACTACCCACATCACACTACCTACTTCACACTACCTACATCACACACCTACACCACTACCCACATCACACTACCTACTTCACACCACCTACTTCACACTACCCACATCACACCACCTACATCACACCACCTACACTTCACACACCACCCACACTCACTCCACACTACATCACACTCACCTACATCAACACCACCTACTTAACACTACCTACATCACACTTCCCACTACACACTTCCACACTACCCACTTAACACTACCCACATCACACTACCTACATCACACTACCCACATCACACTACCTATATAGCACTGCCCATCCTGCACACTACCCACATCACACTACCTACTTCCCACTACCTACATCACACTACCCACATCACACTACCTACTTCACACTACCCACATCACACCACCCACATCACACTCACCACCCATCACACCACCCACATCACACTACCTACTTAACACTACCTACTCTCACACACCACCATCACATCACACACTACCTACATCACACTACCTACATCACACTACCTACTTCACACTACCTACATCACACTACCTACTTAACACTACCTACATCACACTACCATCACTTGCCACACTACCTACTTCACACTACCTACATCACACTACCTACTTCACACTACCTACTTCACACTACCTACTTAACACTACCTACATCACACTACCTACTTCACACTACCTACTTAACACTCACCTACTTCCCACCACCCACTTCACACTACCTACATCACACTACCCACCCACACACTACCCACATCACACCACCCACATCACACTACCTACTTCCCACCACCCACATCACACTACCTACTTAACACTACCCACATCACACTACCCACATCACACTACCTACTTCACACTACCTACTTCACACTACCACCTACACACTCACCACATCACACTACCCACATCACACTACCTACTTCAACACTACCCACATCACACTACCCACATCACACTACCTACTTAACACTACCCACTTCTAACACTACTCACTTCACTACAGCTACTTCCACCACACACTTCACACTCACCTACTTAACAGCACCCACATCACACTACCTACTTCCCACTACCTACTTAACACTACCTACATCACACTACCTACATCACACTACCTACTTCCCACTACCTACATCACACTACCCACATCACACTACCTACTTCACACTACCTACTTCACACTACCTACTTAACACAACCTACATCACACTACCTACATCACACTACCTACTTAACACTACCTACTTCACACTACCTACATCACACTACCTACATCACACAACCTACTTCACACTACCTACTTCACACTACCTACATCACACTACCTACTTAACACTACCTACATCACACTACCTACATCACACTACCTACTTTACACCACCCACATCACACTCACCTACTTAACACTACCACATCACACCACCTACTTAACACTCACCTACTTCACACTCACCTACTTCACACTACCTACATCACACAACCTACATCACACTACCTACATCACACTACCTACTTAACACGACCTACATCACATGACCTACATCACACAACCTACATCACACTACCTACTTAACACTACCTACTTCACACTACCTACATCACACTACCTACATCACACTACCTACATCACACTACCTACTTCCCACTACCTACATCACACTACCTACTTAACACTACCTACATCACACTACCTACATCACACTACCTACTTCACACTACCTACTTCACACTACCTACATCACACTACCTACATCACACTACCTACTTCACACTACCTACATCACACTACCTACATCACACCACCTACTTAACACTACCTACTTAACACTACCTACTTCACACTTCCCACTACACACTTCACACTACCTACTTAACACTACCTACATCACACTACCTACTTCCCACTACCTACTTAACACTACCTACATCACACTACCTACATCACACTACCTACTTCCCACTACCTACATCACACTACCCACATCACACTACCTACTTCACACTACCTACTTCACACTACCTACTTAACACAACCTACATCACACTACCTACATCACACTACCTACTTAACACTACCTACTTCACACTACCTACATCACACTACCTACATCACACAACCTACTTCACACTACCTACTTCACACTACCTACATCACACTACCTACTTAACACTACCTACATCACACTACCTACATCACACTACCTACTTTACACTACCTACATCACACTACCTACTTAACACTACCTACATCACACTACCTACTTAACACTACCTACTTCACACTACCTACTTCACACTACCTACATCACACAACCTACATCACACTACCTACATCACACTACCTACTTAACACGACCTACATCACACGACCTACATCACACAACCTACATCACACTACCTACTTAACACTACCTACATCACACTACCTACATCACACTACCTACATCACACTACCTACATCACACTACCTACATCACACTACCTACATCACACTACCTACTTAACACTACCTACATCACACTACCTACATCACACTACCTACTTCACACTACCTACTTCACACTACCTACTTAACAGTTGAGGGAGTGAACTGCAGTGCTTCCATAGTAATTAACACCATATAGATGATATAGTAAATATTATGTAATTAGGAATGTATTTGTGGTGCCACTTGATTGTGTCTTGACTGACGTGTTTTCTCAACACATGAACAGGGCAGGTCAGAACCCAGTTTGTAAAGTCTGTTTTATTTATTTATTTAACTAGGCAAGTCAGTTAAGAAAAAAATCTTATTTACAATGACGGCTTAGAAACAGTGGGTTAACCGCCTTGTCCAGGGGCAGAACGACAGATTCATACCTTGTCAGCTCAGGGATTCGATATAGCAACCTTTCGGTTACTGGCCCAACACTCTAACCATTAGGCTACCTGCTCTAACCATTAGGCTACCTGCTCTAACCACTAGGCTACCTGCTGCCCCTTGTCAGTAGTGCACTCAACTTCCCTATACCAATACACCCCTAGAACAGAAGCGGTTCTTGAACGTCTCCAAGTCTCTAATTGGTCTCATAATGGTACCTTATTCCCTATATCTTGTAGGTATTGCTCCAGTCAAAAATAGTGCACTATACAGTATAAGGAATAGGATTCCATTTAGGAAGCATCCTCAGTTTGATAGCATGGCACTTAACTTCTCACATACATCACCAGAACAGAAGTGGTTCCTTGAATGTCACCAAGGCAAGACTAGCTGATGAAAGTAGTGCACTCCCAAATGGCACCCTATTTCCTTTATAGTGAACCCTATGAGCCCTGGCCAAAAGTATTGTACTATAGGGAATGTTGTGCCATTTGGGATGAAATCCAGAGTCTTTCCTGGTTGATGAAAGTAATGTGGTGTGTTTAAAGTAGAAGTAGAGTGTGCACAGACATTCCTCCCAACCTGACAGAAGCTGCTACCCTGCATGCTGGGACATTCCTCCCGACCTAACGGAAGCTGTGACCCTGCGTGCTGGGACATTCCTCCTGACCTAACGGAAGCTGTGACCCTGCATGCTGGGACATTCCTCCTGACCTAACGGAAGCTGTGACCCTGCGTGCTGGGACATTCCTCCCGACCTAACGGAAGCTGATACCCTGCATGCTGGGACATTCCTCCCGACCTAACGGAAGCTGCTACCCTGCATGCTGGGACATTCCTCCCGACCTAACGGAAGCTGTGACCCTGCGTGCTGGGACATTCCTCCCGACCTAACGGAAGCTGTGACCCTGCGTGCTGGGACATTCCTCCCGACCTAACGGAAGCTGCTACCCTGCGTGCTGGGACATTCCTCCCGACCTAACGGAAGCTGCTACCCTAATTGCTGGGACATTCCTCCCGACCTAACGGAAGCTGTGACCCTGCATGCTGGGACATTCCTCCCGACCTAACGGAAGCTGTGACCCCGCGTGCTGGGACATTCCTCCTGACCTAACGGAAGCTGTGACCCCGCGTGCTGGGACATTCCTCCCGACCTAACGGAAGCTGTGACCCCTGCGTGGCTGGGACATTCCTCCCGACCTAACGGAAGCTGTGACCCTGCATGCTGGGACATTCCTCCCGACCTAACGGAAGCTGTGACCCTGCATGCTGGGACATTCCTCCTGACTTGACGGAAGCTGCTACCCTGCATGCTGGGACATTCCTCCCGACCTAACGGAAGCTGCTACCCTGCATGCTGGGACATTCCTCCCGACCTAACGGAAGCTGCTACCCTGCATGCTGGGACATTCCTCCCGACCTAACGGAAGCTGTGACCCTGCATGCTGGGACATTCCTCCCGACCTAACGGAAGCTGCTACCCTGCGTGCTGGGACATTCCTCCCGACCTAACGGAAGCTGCTACCCTGCATGCTGGGACATTCCTCCCGACCTAACGGAAGCTGCTACCCTGCATGCTGGGACATTCCTCCCGACCTAACGGAAGCTGCTACCCTGCATGCTGGGACATTCCTCCCGCTAACGGAAGCTGCCACCCTGCTGCGGCTGGGACATTCCTCCCGACCTAACGGTGAAGCTGTGACCCTGCATGGGACATTCCTCCCGACCTAGCGGAAGCTGTGACCCTGCATGCTGGGACATTCCTCCTGACCTACTTGAGCCGTGACCCTCGTGCTGGGACATGCGTGGCTGGGACATTCCTCCCGACCCAACGGAAGCTGTGACCCTGCATGCTGGGGACATTCCTCCTGACCTAACGAAGCTGCTACCCTGCATGCTGGGACATTCCTCCTGACCTAACGGAAGCTGCTACCCTGCATGCTGGGACATTCCTCCCGACCTAACGGAAGCTGTGACCCTGCATGCTGGGACATTCCTCCCGACCTAACGGAAGCTGTGACCCTGCGTGCTGGGACATTCCTCCTGACCTAACGGAAGCTGTGACCCTGCGTGCTGGGACATTCCTCCCGACCTAACGGAAGCTGCTACCCTGCATGCTGGGACATTCCTCCTGACCTAACGGAAGCTGCTACCCTGCATGCTGGGACATTCCTCCTGACCTAACGGAAGCTGCTACCCTGCATGCTGGGACATTCCTCCCGACCTAACGGAAGCTGTGACCCTGCGTGCTGGGACATTCCTCCTGACCTAATGGAAGCTGCTACCCTGCATGCTGGGACATTCCTCCTGACCTAACGGAAGCTGCTACCCTGCATGATGGGACATTCCTCCCGACCTAATGGAAGCTGCTACCCTGCGTGCTGGGACATTCCTCCTGACCTAACGGAAGCTGCTACCCTGCGTGCTGGGACATTCCTCCTGACCTAACGGAAGCTGCTACCCTGCGTGCTGGGACATTCCTCCTGACCTAACGGAAGCTGTGACCCTGCGTGCTGGGACATTCCTCCTGACCTAACGGAAGCTGTGACCCTGCATGCTTTTTATCTTCCACAGATGGAGGCTTGGCACAGTCTCTTTCTCTCTGGTGGAAATAGCTCCAACACACACACACACACACACACACACACACACACACACACACACACACACACACACACACACACACACACACACACACACACACACACACACACACACACACACACACACACACACACACACACACACACACACACACACAGTACAGTATAAATCGCACACACACACATCTAAGTATGTCTAACCCCTATTTAGGCTCCCAGGCTCTAGCCTTCACCCTTCAGTTTCCTGTGGTTCTTTAATCTGGTGCTTAATGAATCCACATAGTTGTTAATAATCACCATAATGACATTGATCCTATGTAACCAGTGAATGGCAGAGGTTGGGTGAATAGAAAAGACTGGTCTAAACATTGTGTTAGTTGATCTCAGGGGCCATAGAGATAAGCCTCCAGTGTGAGATGTGAACCATGGCTGCTAATAATAATACTAGCATTTATACAGCGTCTTTTCAGATGCTCACAGCGCTAATCCAAGCGGAATCTGAATAGATGACAGGGTGGTAGGTTTGACATGTGATGTGTTGCTTTGTGGCCCTTGTGCTCCAGTTTTAGGTGTATTTTATGTAAACAAACCAAATCTAAGCAAGCTCCACTGTTTTATGTCGTACTTCCCCTCTGCCATCAAATGCGGGACCAAAGTGTGTGACGTTGACCAACCAAGAGTCACTGAGGCTGGGCGTCTGTTTAGAAGGCTGCAACGTTACAGAATGTTCAAAACGTGTTGTCTGTCAGAAGAATTGTAAACAGGTCGATACTTTTAACAAGGATCAAACGCAGGCAATTGTACACAAAAAATATCTACATTTTCAGTAACATCTGACCATACGAAACGGAGCCAATTTATTAATATAATATCAAGATGGCACAGAGGGTTTTGCAAAGAGAACAGGTGTGTGTGTCCATCAGGATGGTATGACAGGAGAGGAGGACCGAGCACACCCCAATTCTCATCGACGGGGCTGTAGTCGAGCAGGTTGTTATTATCTAATAGTCACTTTAATTTGATTTATATTTAACTTGGCAAGTCAGTTAATAACACATTTGTATTTACAATGACGGCCCAGAAACAGTGGGTCAACTGCCTTGTTCAGGGTCAGAACGACAGATTTTTTCCTTGTCAGCTCGGGGATTCCCTCTAGGAACCTTTCGATTATTGGCCCAACGCTCTATCCACTAGGCTACCTACCACCATTTAATAACTTTACCCTACGTGTACATATTACCTCAATTACCTCGACAATGATGCCCCAGCACATTGACTCTGTACCGTTACCACCTGTATATAGCCTCGCTATTGTTATTTTACTGCTGCTCTTTAATTATTTGTTACTTTTATCTCCAACGTTCTTTATGGAATTTTTTTCAAACTTCATTGTTGGTTAAGGGCTTGTAAGTAAAGCATGTCACTGTAAGGTTAATGCAGACAGATGTGGTACAGCACCTTCCTCCTCTCCTGCAGACATACCTCCAGTTTAGAGACATCCCACCACCCTCACATATAGTTGACCGAGACAACATACACAGACACATCACATGACCTACCAATTCAGAGATATTAAATCAAATCAAATTGTATTTGTCACACGCACTGAATACAACAGGTGTAGACCTTACAGTGAAATGCTGAATACAACAGGGTGTAGACCTTACAGTGAAATGCTGAATACAACAGGGTGTAGACCTTACAGTGAAATGCTGAATACAACAGGGTGTAGACCTTACAGTGAAATGCTGAATACAACAGGGTGTAGACCTTACAGTGAAATGCTGAATACAACAGGGTGTAGACCTTACAGTGAAATGCTGAATACAACAGATGTAGACCTTACAGTGAAATGCTTTACTTACAAGCCCTTAACCAACATAATGCAGTTTTAAGAAAAATACCTAAAAAAAGTAAGAAATAAAAGTAACAAATAATTAAAGAGCAGCAGTAAAATAACAATAGTCAATGCTATATACAGGGGGTACCGGTACAGAGTCAATGTGCGGGGGCACCTGTTAGTCCAGGTAATTGTAGAGTTATTAAAGTGACTATGCATAGATAATGCGAATATACAATATAGTGCAGAGCCCAATGGGGCAGCAATCATCTGTCAAGCATTAATTTCTTCTTTAGAATGGAGAGTTTTGATTGACAAAAATCACTGAGCCTTGTCATCACAACAAGGTGCTGGTTACAGAATGTGTGTGTGTGAAGTTAGGATTTTCATCAAACAGTAGACGGCTCTTGACGTTGTTGTGACAATAACTCCATCAACTTAATATTCATGTAAGCAGAACGGTTTTAGTAGTTTTATATGTAAGCATCCTTTAAGACCTCTATAATTACTATACATGTAGCAGCATGAGGAGTACTGTTCTTTGACGACGTCTTGACTGTTCTGGCTTCTTTCCAAGTCGACATTTGTGAATGTCAGTACTGTTTGGATCCTTCTCACATCGCAGTGTTAACAAAATCATCACGGAGCCCAATCAGACCTTTTGTGCCCTCGGGTTGAAGTGGGATTACTTCAACATGTACGTTATTCAAACAATTTACCTACAACAGAGGATTCTTAACAAGACGTTGGGAGAACAATCTGTTTCATGTGTCCAGACAAACTGTTGAATTTAGTAACAACTACTTTACACCTCTATCAATTCAACTCAATTAAAAGGGCCTTATTGGCAAGGGAAACATGTTTACATTGCCAAAGCAAGTGGAATAGATAATAAACAAAAGGGAAATAAACTATCTCTCTCTCTCCCTCTCTCCCTCTCTCTCTCCACTTGTTTTAAGGACCCGGTCTCTCCGCAGGCAGCAGGCAGGCAGCAGTGTTCAGTGTTAGGGGAGAGTTGGAGGTGGATGACACTCACACACTGACTGGCTGCAGGGATCTGAGGAAGACTAACTGGGATAAAACCAGGATAAACTAAAGCTGACGGTTGGGATGAACGTGGGCTAGACCAACCTAAACCAGGCTAAAACCAAATCAAAGAAACAAGCAGGATCTTTTCCATATAGCCTGAGTGTTGTGGATCACAGAAGAGGTGAGTGTTGTCATATTATCTAGATTGAATCTGAACGTCAGGAATAAGGTGTAGATATAAATGACATTGTATTCATACTGAATGAACACATTCGGCTGAGATCCAGTTTCCATTGTTTTTGCCAATTAAATGTGTTAACAAAGCCTGTCAAGACACACCCACACACACAGCTTCTGTGGAGCCTTGACAAACCATTCCCAGATTTCGTACTCATTAGAATAATACCTAGCATGCTTTGCAAGTGTTTGTTTTACATGTATGCTCTTATCTAGAGTGACTTACAGTCGGTGCATCCAACTAAGGTACGTAAACAACAACATATCACAGTCCTAGCAACAAAAACAAAAATGATCTGTAACTGTTACTCAGATTGTTATTGTAGTTAGTCATCTGTTGGTTCATTCTGTATGTTGGAGTGCTTTGAAAATCGTTGCTGACAGTTTTAAAGTGTTTGAAAAAGCGAACATAAGTTGATTTTGACGATTTAAGAGGTCCGAGAAAGTATTATTGTAATATAGTGCTCAGCACTGTATGAGGGAATGTATTGAAAGTTCCTGGAATTTTACAACCCTGCTCCCGTGACAATGTAGTCAGAGATGGAAATACTTGTGTTTGTCCCAAATAGCACCCAATTCCCTCTGTAGTGAACTACATTCGACCAGGGCCTATAGGGAATAGGGTGTGATTTGGGACGGATCCCTTGCCTCTCTGTTAGACAGAGAACAATGGGGATGGTATGAAGACATTATGACATTACAATGATATAATCAGAGAACAGAAGCAGTGTTTGAGAGGGATAGTCTTTGGAGTGTCCTGAGGAGGCAAAGCAGTGAAATGTGAAATGTGGGACAGGAATTCTTTGGGCATGCCATCACAAAGACTTCAGGCTGCTGCTAAACCTGCTGCTACTGCTCAACTTATGTCTTGCCATGGGAGAGAGAGGATGAGAAGGAGAGAGAGGGAGGAAGGGAGGGAGAGAGAGAGGGAGGGAGAGATTGAGAGAAGGAGAGAGGGAGGGAGAGAGAGCCCAGGGAGAGAGAGCCCAGGGAGAGAGAGCCCAGGGAGAGAGACCCTTAAATTGAAAATTGAATTGAAAGAGAGCGAGAGTGAGAGAGGGAGGGGCAGAGGAGGAGGGGGAGCCCAGAGAAAGGGAGAGAGGGAGGGACAGAGGAGAGAGAGAGAGCCCAGAGAGAGGGAGAGGGAGGGACAGAGGAGAGAGAGAGAGCCCAGAGAGAGGGAGAGGGAGGGACAGAGCAGAGAGAGAGAACCCAGGGAGAGGGAGAGGGAGGGACAGAGGAGAGAGAGAGAGCCCAGAGAGAGGGAGAGGGAGGGACAGAGGAGAGAGAGAGAGCCCAGAGAGAGGGAGAGGGAGGGACAGAGGAGAGAGAGAGAACCCAGGGAGAGGGAGAGGGAGGGACAGAGGAGAGAGAGAGAACCCAGGGAGAGGGAGAGGGAGGGACAGAGAATACGAAAAGCAATGTCTAACTGTAATACTTCAACCTTACATAACAATGTTCTTCTACAGTAGTTTCCAAACCACTTCAACCTTACATATCAATGTTATTCTACAGCAGTAGAAGAACATTAGTAGACGCTATATGGGGAATAGGGCTCTGATCTAAACTAGTGCACTATATGGGGAATAGGACTCTGATCTAAACTACTGCACTATATGGGGAATAGGGCTCTGATCTAAACTAGTGCACTATATGGGGAATAGGACTCTGATCTAAACTACTGCACTATATGGGGAATAGGGCTCTGATCTAAACTAGTGCACTATGTGGGGAATAGGGTGCCATTTGGGATACACCCTAGGTGTTTTGTTTAATTGGTGATGCTCTGTCACGCTACAGGTGAAGCTGCTCCTGGCATTTGATCATTACCGTGTTTGTGTGTGTGTGTGTGTGTGTGTGTCTGGTACTCTATGTGAGGTTGTCACGTTTCATACTACTACTGATGGACAGCAAGCTATTGAAGCTGCTCCTCAACTAAAACAACGACACAAATACAGGATGGGCAATATGCCTGGGGGTCGACTGGCTACGTCCCAAATGGAAACCCTATTCTCTATTTAGTGCACAAGGGCTCTGGTCAAAAGTCGTGCACTATGTAGGGAAATGGGACGTAGCCTCTACCCCTAACCACAGACCTAGGATCAGATTAGTCTTTAACCGAGGCAGATTAACAGGTAGAAAACATATGTGAGTTTGTGTCAATGGATCAAGGCAGAACTACTTCTAAGGGAATAGGCATCGGGGGGGAACGGTTAGGGTGGGACACAATATTTACCGCCCTCTCTCTGTGTGTGTGTGTGTGTGTGTACATGATACATGAAGCTACTTGTCTGTGTTATTGAACACTCAGTCAACACGCAGTCAACACGCAGTCAACACGCAGTCAACACTCAGTCGACACTCGGTCAACACTCAGTCCCTTATATCTCCTTTTGTCCTGGCAGTCAACACGCAGTCAACACCCAGTCAACACCCAGTCAACACGCAGTCAACACCCAGTCAACACCCAGTCAACACTCAGTCGACACTCAGTCAACACTCAGTCCCTTATATCTCCTTTTGTCCTGGCAGTCAACATGCAGGAAGACAGGCACAGACACACCCACACACGCAATTATGAAGACATGTAGGTAAGGCAATCAGTCACACATGTGTGCACAGACACACACAAACACACACACAGTATAAACAACTTTTTCTCACTCAAAAGCTGAAGAAGTATTAATTTCAATAGGAACAAAGAACTCCTACCCAGCCCTTGTAAACCAAGCCCACCACATACAGTACACGCACAGGCGTCCCCACAACTATAGTTAAACACGTCCACACACACACACACACACACACACACACACACACACACACACACACACACACACACACACACACACACACACACACACACACACACACACACACACACACACACACACACACACACACTGGCTTTTTTCTGACTTCTGACATTACACCATAGGCAAGAACCAGCACAATCTGCACTGCATGAGTACAATTAGTTTCATTGGCGATGGGTCTGCTGCTCTACAAGGTTTTTCTGTTTGTCTCGTCATTAGGAGCTGCTCTTTCCATGACATAGACTGACCAGGTTAATCTAGGTGAAAGCTGTGATTCTTTAAATCCACGTCAATCAGTGTAGATGAAGGGGAGGAGACAGGTTAAAGAAGGATTTTAAAGCCTTGAGACAATTTGATTGAAGTGCCTTTGAACGGGGTACGGTAGTAGGTGCCAAGCACACCGGTTAGAGTGTGTCAAGAACTGCAACGCTGCTGGGTTCTTTATGCTCGACAGTTTCCCGTGTGTATCAAGAATGGTCCACCACCCAAAGGTGGCCGGACAATTGGGGGTGTAACTCAATATTAGGAAGATGTTCTTAATGTTTTAAGTGTTTTGTATACTCAGTGTATATGGATCTACACAACAAATGGCCTGGGACATGGACTTATGATAAGACATAATAACTAATGATAATAATTAATAGTGTGAAATCAACACTGAAAGTGTGGAGTCTGTGAACCCATATAGACACCGGAAAAGTGTTAAATTAAAACACTGCTTAGTGTTAAAGCCTTATTCAAATATTTCCCAGAGTGCCTTGCCTTTCGAGTAAATTGTAGAGGTACCACCCATGACTGTATTTTTGGGCAAAGGGGGTGCATCTCAATATTAGGAAGGTGTTCCTAATGTTCTGTACATTTCACTGTTTTAAGGGTCCCAATAACTTCAGCATCCACCACTGGGCTATGAAAGATTCATAGGGAGTGGAGAGGTCACAACATAACCCATATCAAAGAGACTGTGGTGACAACACTGGGACTTGCTCCAGTTTCTGAGGTTCTGGATGACACACACACACACACACACACACACACACACACACACACACACACACACACACACACACACACACACACACACACACACACACACAGGAACCACTGTGTGTGTGTGTGTTTGCATAAGGACAGTGTGTGTGGTGTGTGTGTTTATGTAGCATATATGTTTTTGTGTGTAATGTGTGTGCGTGTGTGTGTGTGCCACTGTAGTGTAAACATCTCTGGAGCGGATCTGGAGTGAAGAGAGGGGAGGGTTAGGAAGATATCAGACTTGGGATTGTAAACATGATAATGGGCCAACTAAAACAAAAAAATTGAAGAATCGTCCTTTGTTCAAAATCACGTATGTCTTATGAGAAAACAGAAAGTTAATTCTTTACAAATGTACATTAATAACTTAATAACTTTACAAATGTACATTAATAACTTAATAACTTTACAAATGTACATTAATAACTTAATAACTTTACAAATGTACATTAATAACTTAATAACTTTACAAATGTACATTAATAACTTAATAACTTTACAAATGTACATTAATAACTTTAAAGGGGGATATAAAGGGTGATAAAGTGCCCTCGGTTTGCTGTAAGTAGTCACACGCACTGTTTCATATAAACAACAATGAGTACAATGGATCAGAGTTCACAAAACAAACGCTGTAAACATCAACTGGGAAAACCACTGGGAAAAGAATTCCAGAATTCTTTAAGCCCATCTTACTGTTGTGGAATTGGGTACCGTTTAGGATGGATCCTCTGTCTCCAATAGCTTCCCCCTTCCTCATGCGTCTGGATTAGAGAGAGGAGAGAACTAATGAAAGAGCAGAGGGTGAAGGGTAGACCTGGTCTGGCCTTTACTCTATGGTATCCTGTTCACTATATAATGCACTACTGTTGACCACCAGAGCTCTTTGGGCACCTATGGGCCCTTGTCAAAAGTAGAGCACCATAAAGGGAATAGGGTGCCATTTGGGAAGCATCAAGTTGCATGAAGAATCAGTGTTAGAGGTCAGAGTTCATAAAGTGAACACATGCGATTACCCAGGGGATTAGAGATTCATCTGTGGCCACAATGCCTTTGAACTTCTTCAGATGCACCTGGCATCAGGTTTATCATTCTCTCAGATGAGGAGAAAAAGTCATGCACACACACACACATTCAAACACTGATTATACTCGATATATTCTCTCCTGTTTCATTGACTGGTGTCCTCTCTCTCTCTCTCTCTCTCTCTCTCTCTCTCTCTCTCTCTCTCTCTCTCTCTCTCTCTCTCTCTCTCTCTCTCTCTCTTCTTGTCCAACCTTGTTAACCGTGACATTACTGTTTATTCATACTTTAGATTCTTTATTGTTAGTCTCCTGCAATATTAGACTGTGTATAAACCTTCTCTGTCAGTACAGACAGTCCCTTCTCTTTCTGTTGAAAGTCTATTCTCTTCATGCGTTCCAAATGGCACACTATTCCCTTTCTAGTAAGCTACTTTTGTACTGCACTATATAGGGAATAGGGTGCCATGTTGGACGTACAGTAGTGTTTGTCTGATTTACTACCACGTTGGTTCACAGATATGCACCACAGCACAGGCTTTTGCTCAATGGTCAAGTCGCAGCACTGTTTTATCTGGCCTCTGCCTGATGTCCTAGAGGCCGGAGAGGGAGTAGACGTGACAGTAGCAGTGTTTTATCTGGCCTCAGCCTGATGTCCTAGAGGCCGGAGAGGGAGTAGACGTGACAGTAGCACTGTTTTCTCTGGCCTCAGCCTGATGTCCTAGAGGCCGGAGAGGGAGTAGCACTGTTTTATCTGGCCTCAGCCTGATGTCCTAGAGGCCGGAGAGGGAGTAGACGTGACAGTAGCACTGTTTTATCTGGCCTCTGCCTGATGTCCTAGAGGCCGGAGAGGGAGTAGACGTGACAGTACCAGTGTTTTATCTGGCCTCAGCCTACGATTGGACTTCAAAAGCACAGCTCTACTCCAAAGTAGCTACTCGCTTTAAACGTCGATCACATTGCATCACAGGAAACAAAAACCAAAACAGGTTAATAACTGCTGTAATTACCTTGATACGGAGAGAGGAAAGAGAATTGTGATTACAGACTTCAGGGTGATACGATCTCCTAATTGGAGAAGAAAAACAATCAAGCCCTACCAGTACACTGAGAGGTAATGATCTACCCTGTGTTTCAATAGATTAATAAGTATTTTGATTATCCCCAGAGGAGATTTCATGTCAAAATAGCAGCAGACACAAAAAGAAAAAGCAGAAAGACACAAATACTGAGAGAGACCAAAAAACTATATACAAAGCCAGGAGTCAAATGGAGTACCATAAAACATATGACCTACACTTTCAGAACATCAGCATAGCATCAAATGGTTCATATAGACCTTTGGGCCAATGCTGCTGGCTGCACATTCCTTCTGGTCCTTATGTGAAAACAACATCTCATACATGATCAGTCAGCTGACTCTCTCTCATGCCATAGTCCTGATCTGAAGAGTAACATAACATTATTCTCACACTTCTTCAGGGTGAGAGAGCAGTGACCCTTAACTTGACCTTTGATCTTCAAACATATCTGATCATCGGGGCGGTCCAGGGGCCGTTATGTTATCGCTACCTTAAAGACATCCAAAGACCATCAAATTCTCCAGCATAATTTCTCTTGAGTTATTCAAATCAAATCAAATCAACGTTTATTTGTCACGTGTGCCGAATACAACAGGTGTAGACCTTACAGTGAAATGCTTACTTACAGGCCCTAACCAACAGTGTAATTTTTAAGTAAAGAAATTGGTATTAGGTGAACAATACATAAGTAAAGAAATAAAAAACAGCAGTAAAAAGACAGTGAAAAATAACAGTAGTGAGACTATAACAGTAGTGAGGCTATAACAGTAGTGAGGCTATAACAGTAGTGAGACTATAACAGTAGTGAGGCTATAACAGTAGCGAGGCTATAACAGTAGCGAGACCATATACAGGCCCCGGGTTAGTCTGGCTGATTGAGGTATTTACATGTAGATATGGTTAAAGTGACTATGCATATATTATAAACAGAGGGTAGCAGTAGCGTAAAAGAGGGGTTGGTGGGTGGCGGGTGGTGGGACACAATGCAGATAGTCCGGGTAGCCAATGTGCGGGGGCACCGGTTAGTCGGGCTAATTGAGGTAGTATGTACATGAATGTATAGTTAAAGTGACTATGCATATATGATAAACAGAGAGAAGCAGCAGCGTAAAAGAGGGGTTGGGGAGGGGGGGGAGCACAATGCAAATAGTCCGGGTAGCCGTTTGATTACATGTTCAAGAGTCTTATGGCATGGGGGTAAAAGACTTGGCGATCCAGTACCGCTTGCCATGCGGTAGTAGAGAGAACAGTCTATGACTGGGGTGGCTGGAGTCTTTGACAATTTGTAGGGCCTTCCTCTGACACCGCCTGGTGTAGAGGTCCTGGATGGTAGGCAACTTAGCCCCAGTGATGTACTGGGCCGTACGCTCTACCCTCTGTAGTGCCTTGCGGTCGGAGGCCGAGCAGTTGCCGTACCAGGTAGTGATGCAACCAGTCAGGATGCTCTTGATGTTGCAGCTGTAGAACCTTTTGAGGATCTGAGGACCCATGCCAAATCTTTTTAGTTTCCTGAGGGGGAATAGTTGTGGTTGGACCATTCTAGTTTGTTGGTGATGTGGACACCAAGGAACTTAAAGCTCTCAACCTGCTCCACTACAGCCCTGTCGATGAGAATGGGGGCGTGCTCGGTTCTCCTTTTCCTGTAGTCCACAATCATCTCCTTAGTCTTGGTTACATTGAGGGATAGGTTGTTATTCTGGCACCACCCGGCCAGGTCTCTGACTTCCTCCCTATAGGCTGTCTCGTAGTTGTTGGTGATCAGGCCTACCACTGTTGTGTCGTCTGCCAACTTAATGATGGTGTTGGAGTCGTACCTGGCCATGCAGTCGTGGGTGAACAGGGAGTACAGGAGGGGACTGAGCACGCACCCCTGAGGGGCCCCTGTGTTGAGGATCAGCGTGGCAGATGTGTTGCTACCTACCCTCACCACCTGGGGCCGGCCCGTCAGGTAGTCCAGGATCCAGTTGCAGAGGGAGGTGTTTAGTCCCAGGGTCCTTAGCTTAGTGATGAGCTTTGAGGGTACTATGGTGTTGAACGCTGAGCTGTAGTCAATGAATAGCATTCTCACGTAGGTGTTCCTTTTGTCCAGGTGGGAAAGGGCAGTGTGGAGTGCACTCAATCAGGGACATGTTCGACATGTCAGTGAAGACACCTGCCAGTTGGTCAGCACATGCCTGGAGCACACGTCCTGGTAATCCGTCTGGCCCCGTGGCCTTGTGAATGTCGACCTGCTTAAAGGTCTTACTCACGTCGACTACGGAGAGCGTGATCACACAGTCGTCCGGAACAGCTGATGCTCTCATGCATGTTGCCTGTAATCCATGGCTTCTGGTTGGGGTATGTACATACAGTCACTTATTGATAAAACCAGTGACTGATGTGGTGTACTCCTCAATGCAATCGGTAGAATCCCAGAACATATTCCAGTCTGTGCTAGCAAAACAGTCCTGTAGCTTAGCATCTGCTTCATCTGACCACTTTTTTATTGATCTAGTCACTGGTGCTTCCTGCTTTAATGTTTGCTTGTAAGCAGGAATCAGGAGGATAGAATTGTGGTCAGATTTACCAAATGGAGGGCGAGGGAGAGCTTTGTACTCGTCTCTGTGTGTGGAGTAAAGGTGGTCTAGAATTTTTTAGTTAGTCTGTGTGAAATGAGTTAGTCTAATGTGTGAAATTAGTTTGTCTGTGTGAAATTAGTTTGTCTGTGTGAAATGAGTTAGTCTAATGTGTGAAATGAGTTAGTCTAATGTGTGAAATTAGTTAGTCTGTGTGAAATGAGTTAGTCTGTGTGAAATGAGTTAGTCTAATGTGTGAAATTAGTTAGTCTGTGTGAAATTAGTTTGTCTGTGTGAAATTAGTTAATCTAATGTGTGAAATTAGTTAGTCTACTGTGTGAAATGAGTTAGTCTAATGTGTGAAATGAGTTAGTCTGTGTGAAATGAGTTAGTCTAGTGTGTGAAATGAGTTAGTCTAATGTGTGAAATTAGTTAGTCTGTGTGAAATTAGTTAGTCTAATGTGTGAAATTAGTTAGTCTAATGTGTGAAATGAGTTAGTCTAATGTGTGAAATGAGTTAGTCTAATGTGTGAAATTAGTTAGTCTGTGTGAAATGATTTAGTCTGTGTGAAATTAGTTAGTCTAGTGTGAAATGATTTAGTCTAATGTGTGAAATGAGTTGGTCTAATGTGTGAAATGAGTTAGTCTAATGTGTGAAATGAGTTAGTCTGTGTGAAATTAGTTAGTCTGTGTGAAATGAGTTAGTCTAATGTGTGAAATGAGTTAGTCTGTTTGAAATGAGTTAGTCTGTGTGAAATGAGTTAGTCTAGTGTGTGAAATTAGTTAGTCTGTGTGAAATGATTTAGTCTAATGTGTGAAATGAGTTGGTTAAAACAAATGTTTTGTGTGTTGATTTTTACACTGATTAACAGTTTTTACTCTGAGAGTCTGTCTCCTTCTCAAATGGCACCCTATTCCCTACATAGTGCATAACTTTTGTCCGGAGCCCTGGTGAAACATATACTGTAGGTAGTAGGGTGACATTTGGGACGCACATTCTGTTGTTGTCATAATGACGTGTCATCACCATCCTAGACATCTGGTTTATCCCACAAATACATTACAGCAGCAGGGCGCACCACTCCAGCTGGGCCTGTCATGTAGTAACCACCTCTCCTAGAGGAAGAGAACCATTCAAAGTAAATCTATAGTGCAAAAAACAACCATTAACAACACCTATTGGGCGAATCTCAATTGTATTTCCTTGATTCCTTGCATCCTCTCCTCACTAGTTACCACAGCCACAAAGTCAAAATTGTCTATATTGTAAAAAGTAATGAAAACAAAAAGTTAGGGTTAGGCATAAGTTTAGGGTAGGTTTAAAATCAGATTTTGAGGAAGAGATGTTTTAGAAGTAGGCGGGGTTTACCCATAATGACTTTGTGACTGTGGTAACTAGTGATTACCATTCCTCACCCTATGAGCTCAATCACTTCCTGATCATGCCTGATGTCACTTCCTGTTTCCTGAAGATGAAAGTGCGTGGGGGGCCTCCGCCCTCTTCCCTGTGTGTGTGGGTGGTGCTGCTTATTTTGGTGGAGTCAGGTGAACCCTACCGGACCCCATACGACCAGGAACAAGGCCGGAACAGAGACAGGGACAGAGAGAGGACAGACACCAGGCCAGACACCAGGTCAGACACCAGGGACTACCACAGAGATGCCCGGCCAGACACCAGGCCAGACACCTGGGACTACCACAGAGATGCCAGGTACTACTGCTATACAACATACTACCTAATAATACCTCTCCAAGTGGCACCCTATTCCCTATATAGTGCACTACTCTTGACCAGGGTCCCTATATGGTGCGCGACTTTTGGCCCTGGTCAAGAGTAGTGCACTATATAGGGAATTGGGTGCCATTTGGGGATGTGTCCATTGACATTGTTTTCTCTGGTAGTGAAGTGAGGGGTAAAGAGTGTCAGCGGTGCTGTGACCCTGGAGAGGAGGTCCGTACTCAGTACCCACAACACTACCCACAGTACCAGGCGGTGCCACAGATCAACATAACCATCCTCAAAGGTAGGTGGTGCCACAGATACTACTACTGACACACAAATGTAAGTTACTAGGTAACTAGGTAACTAGGTAATAGGCGTGTCAAGAACATCAAAGGGGTGGTCCAGTGTAGCAGAAAGCTGATTCTAAGAACTTGGTTCATTTACCTTAAAGGCCCGATGCTATAGAAAATGGGTCTGAAGTTATCAAATGAAGCTGGCAACTAGAAACTGCACTCAAGGCTTTCGAGAGTCAGCGAGCCTACCTTTCTAACTAGAATAATGTTCTGCCAAGATCACTTCAGGGTCAGGCTAAACCACAGGCATGCAGGGTTCTGTGGCAACCAGGGTGATCTTGGGGACTCTCCACAGAGATGAGAGGGGACAAAGGCTTTGGGTGTATGGGATAGGGAAGTGTTCCCCAGTGTTAGGAACAGTTGTAGTTGCTACTGGGTCGCAGCTTTAAGACTGGACAATGACTGTACAGCAAATTTGCAAGTGTTAAAATCTCAGTGTTGAGGTAAAAAGTGTTGGGAGTGTTATAGCTGAGTGTTGATTCTAATGGGGGTTAACACCACATAAAGGAATTGTTATTTGAATCACAGTGGAATCAACTCCACATGGTGTTGTTGTTACTCGACTGTGGTCAGTTAATTTCTGTTAACTTTCTGAGTGAAAACGAGGTGGGAGGGGGCCTTATTATTATATTTCCCAGCATGCTTTGTTGCGTGTAGATTTTTCTAATAATTAGTTTTAATAGCTTTGTTTCTGCATGCACATGATTGATTAAATTATCTTATACTATACAATGATAAATGACGTAAATATTTCTAAACTAATTCAATCTGTAAGGGGGTTGGCCCTATTGCATCTGTTACTGAGATGGTCGTTCCAGTTGAGATGGTTTAAAGATGCTTTAAGACCTCTTTATTTTTGTTATGATCCCTTCACTATAGCAGTCATTCTGATTGCATGTCGTGGGTGAGGAACTTTTCCAGTTGTTTTGATGTCCTCTCTCTGGCTTGAATTACTGGCGATGTTACATTTGATACCGGAGCTCTGAGGCATGTGTCGAAATCACTAAAAGTTTGCTTTGAAACAGTGCCAATGCTTGTATCACTTTATCGGAAACATGTGATCAATGACGTCCTAAGTTTCCTTTTGTCAAACAACCACCTGATTGGTTTGGTATTGGTTGGGAACAAGACAAAAAGGCTACTCTGCGCACGCGCTACAGCGTGTGGGACGTCATCTATAATCGTTCGGCTGCTCTAAAAAAATTGGACCAGCAGGTGCCACTATTGTACACTGTTTTGATCGTCTATTTTTGGCACAATTGGCTGAAAATGCTCAATGCTTCAGGAAGTTTAATTTCCCCATCACAGTTACTATTCACTTTACAAACCAGCAGATTGTGATTTGCAAGTCTGATGTTGCCCATGAGCAATGATTTTCAGACCACAATTTTGAGGATCATTATGCCATAATTGGTCAGAAATGGTTTATTTTTTTATTCAAACACTGGGGCAGTTATTTGGTGAAGATTTCAGCATTGAGAGTTATTGAATGCAACAATCTCTGTCACTGACAAACACAATCATGGATGGGTATCTCTCACATTAATTCAAAAAGCATGCTGGGAAATATGCAGTTTTAAAACAACACCCCCTCCAAAATAATGTAACACTACCAGTTATTCCCTAATACTAAAAAAGTATAACGGCATCAACTCTAACAAAGTGTCAACACTTTGAAACGTGTTAGTTTAACACCATTTTTTCGGTGGGTCCAATGAATTGTTACATTTAACACTATTTGTCTTAAAATTCTGATCTCAAATCTGCTGTGTGCATTCCAAATGGTCATTATGTGGGTAATAGGGTGCTATTTGGGACTCAGACTGTGTCTAGGGGGATAATGATGAGGCGAATAAAGGCTTTGGGCCAAAACTAGTTTGGAAACCAGTGGGTTAGGAGAGGGGATAACAGCTGTGGGTATTTATATTTGCCACATTGTATATCTTGGATGCTGAGAATGTGAAAACAGATGTGGTATTGTAACTGGAATGGTGAATGCTAGCTATGCTAAACAGTGGACCAATCGGTGTCAGACACAAACAGAACAAATAGTTCTGAACAGAACAGAACATAAACACATTTCAAATCCTAATCGTCAGTTATTTGAGTACAGAAACGCATCAAAAACCATCTTGACCATTCACTGACCTGAGGTCATTTCTATAATTTCTACTTCTTCCTTCTCTAGGTGAAAAGGGGGCCAGCGGCCAGCGAGGACCCTACGGTAAATCCGGCAAGTCCGGCCGGTCCGGCCCCCGTGGGCCCAACGGCATCAAGGGCACCAAGGGGAGCATAGGGACCCCGGGTGACCCCTGCAAGGCCCAGTACGCTGCCTTCTCTGTGGGCCGAAAGAAGGCCATCCACTCCAACGACTATTACCAGACCTTGGTGTTTGACACTGAGCTCGTCAACCTCTACGGCCACTTCAACATGTTCACCGGCAAGTTCTACTGCTATGTGCCGGGGATCTACTACTTCAGCCTGAACGTGCACACGTGGAACCAGAAGGAGACGTACGTGCACGTGATGCATAACGAGAGAGAGGTGGTGATCCTGTATGCCCAGTCCAGTGACCGGAGCATCATGCAGAGCCAGGGCCTGATGCTAGAGCTGGAGCGAGAGGACCAGGTGTGGGTCCGGCTGTTCAAAGGAGAGAGGGAGAACGCCATCTTCAGCGATGACTTTGATACCTACATCACCTTCAATGGACACCTTATCAAGCCCAAGAGCGAGGGGTAGGGGGAAGGGGTCGGTTGGGGCTGTGTCCCAAATGGCACCTTATTAGCTGTATAGTCCACTACATAAGGGTTGTGGGCTTGTATGATGGACCAGTGTGACACAAGAAGTAGACCAAAATCTGAAGAAGATTGGTTCCCAGTTCATAGAAGAATATCTTCTTAATTTTCTTATTGTGTCTTTTTATGTGTGTAACTAAATTTTATTTTAATCCAGATATCAAAAGACATTGATTTACTTTGAGAAGTAAACCAAGCCACTTGTTAATTTGGCAAAAACATGTTGCACACACACAGCCTGATGGAGATTGATGAACGTTTGGAGGTTTTGTCAGGAACAGCCAAACAGAATCAATTCAAGATGGCCACTGTTGTGTTGTTGAGTTCAACAACCAATAGCACGCGGGAAGTGGTGGTGCTGAGGGTGCTGCAGCACCCCTGATAAATAAAAATATATAATATTAAGATAATAATATAAAAATAATAAACAGAATTACCCCCACCAGATGAGTGCTCTAGGCCTTTACTACTCCTGTATGAGAGGAGAAAAATACTCCTTCATTACTCCTGTATGGGAGGAGAAAAATACTCCTTCATTACTCCTGTATGAGAGGAGTAAAATACTCCTTCATTACTCCTGTAATGGGAGGAGAAGTATTATCCTCAGGGTAGGGACGTTCCAAGGATTCCAGATAGCACTAACCATGTTCAAAGTGCCTTGATTGCGTGAAGCATTGTCTTGCAGCCATACCATTCTTACGGTACTGCTTTCACTTTTGGCCAGTAAATGTAAAAAATTACACCATGACTCCCTGCAACACTTAGAGTGCATCCCAAATGGCACCATATTCCCTATTTAGACACACAAGGTTCTGATTAAAATAAAATAAAAAAAAAATAATAAATAAATACGGAGTACCTGTACGGTGCTATTTAGGACGCAGACCCTTTAAGAATCATGTCTTTTTAATGAATTTTGTGTGATGCACAGTATTATGATTCCTATCAACTTGGCACCCAGATAAACGGCATGTTAGGTTAAGAGCACTCCTCACAGCTTTCAGATGTAGAGACCGATAATATGTTTTTCAGTTAGACATAGATTGCACTTATATTACACTGTAAACACATCCATTTAAATGTCAATATATCTTAATTGTCAATTTCAAGTCAATAGATCTTTATTGTCCCCAGTGTAAAACAGTTGTATGCATAGATATCATAAAACATGTCATACACTGACCTAGACTAGATAAAACAACAGGTGCTAAAAGTGCCTTCATATGAACTAGACAAAGCATGGCATATCTGTACATTCACTCACATAGCTGCATTCTGGCTGTTCGGTGACTGTCGACATTCAAACCATGTAAGCAAACTGTATCTGTAGGTCTAGGTTATTGTACTAGGGTGGGGTTGCCCTTCTTTGAAATATGAAATGAAAAACCCAGGACTAATATTGACAATGTTTGCATCCCAAATGGCACCCTATTCTTTGGACAGTGCACTACTTCTGACCAGAGCTCTATGGGCCGTGGTAAAAAGTAGTGCACTACATAGGGAATGGGGTGTCATTTAGGGCTTAGACAATATTCTTTCATTGTGGATGTAACCTACCATGAATAATACAACAATAGGACCAGCTATACTGAACGTGAGCTGCAAAATTCGACACATACAATAATTACACATGGAGCTTTTACTTTTTAAATGGTGTTGTTTAGATTATAGAAACATTTCGTACAGTAAATATTGTATTGTATTTTGCAAAGTGTTTGAAATATAATGATATGCTTTTTTAAATTGTTAAATATTATAATGTCAAGTGTAACATCAGTGGTGAAAAAAAGATCTACCAAAATCATATCAAGTTCGACATAAAAAGAAAAGTTTTGTTTTGCCATAATCCAGTATTCACTTTCCATGAAACCTCAAGTCATTTAGAATGTCAAAGATGGTTTCCCAATATTCTGTTTATACGAGTTGATGACAGCCAATCAGATAAAGAAGTCCATAGAGCTCACTATTAGCCTCCAAGGCCAGGCAGGGCAAGGAAAGGCAAGGCCTCCAAGGCATAGGCCCACCCACTGGGGAGTCAGGTCCAGCCAATCAGAATGAGTTTGTCCCCATAAAAGGGCTTTATTACAGACAGAAATACTCCTCAGTTTCATCAGCTGTCCGGGTGGCTGGTCTCAAGACGATCCCTCAGGTGTAGAAGCCAGATGTGGAGGTCTTGGGCTGGCATGGTTACACGTGGTCTGCGATTAAGAGGCTGGTTGGACGTACTGCCAAATTCTCTGAAATGATGTTTGTCGGCTGCTTATGGTAGAGAACTGAACATGAGATCTCTGGCAACAGCTCTGGCGGACATTCCTTCAGTCAGTATGCTCCCTCAAAACATGAGACATCTGCAGTATTGGGTTGTGTGACAAAACTGCACGTTTTAGAGTGGCTTTTTATTGTCCCCAGCACAAGGTGCACCTGTGTAATGATCATGCTGATTAATAATATTCTTGATATGCCACACCTGTCAGGAGGATGGATTATCTTGATTAATGATAAAACGTTCACTAACAGGGATGTAAACAAATTTGTGCACACAATTTGAGAGACATACGCTTTTTGTGCATATGGAAAATGTTCTATTTCAGCTCGTGAAAGATGGAACACTTTCATGTTACGTTTATATTTTTGTTCAGTATAAGTGAAACTCCAGGGGTTTTTCCCCAATCACATGTCCTGACTAGAAAAAACGTTGGTTCCTAGTTAATTAGTTCACGTATTTTTCTGGACAGGTAACAGGGTCCAGACAAAGTCATCCAACCCTTTTCGATGAGCTAAAATGGAAGTAAAAAAGGATGTGGAGAGGAGGACCAGGAAATACTTACCCAAGACCAGAAACGACAGGAAACTGTTTTAGTGCCTGCAGATGTACATATTTGACATACTGTGAAAGCTGTCTTTTGTTTATTTGCTTTAAATTGAACCTTTATTCATTCAGGCGAGTCAATTAAGAACAACATCTTATTCACAATGACGACCTGGCAGCCACTACAGTATGGATTGTTTGAAAGTAGTTTTGATATATTAAAGATTAAGCTGAAACTGTATATGGTTCAGATTCATTAAGAATACCAATATAAAATGTTCTATTGTTTGTTTGAGTGACAGGGAGGTTGAGAGAAATGGTATCCTTGCATGCTTGTTTAGGTGTGTGTGTGTGTGTGTGTGTGTGTGTGTGTGTGTGTGTGTGTGTGTGTGTGTGTGTGTGTGTGTGTGTGTGTGTGTGTGTGTGTGTGTGTGTGTGTGTGTGTGTGTGTGTGTGTGTGTGTGTGTGAGCCAGTCTTTTATGGGGTGTGTCTCTAGTTCTCCTGGGTATTTGATGGTGTGTACCTGCCAAGCTCTCTCAGTGGACACAGTGGAATGTGCTGGGTAGATCAGAGTGCTCCAACCCAGACCCAACCTAGAGACGGAGACAGCAAATATTATGCCTCTGTCTTTCTTTCTGTAGTTACTGTGCTCTCCCTCTGCTTCTCTTAGGCTTTTGGGTATGTGAAATGTTGACAATTTAGTATGCTTTAAATGCCAGGATGCATTACTCATTTCGGGTTTTCATCTATGAAAACTTGCTGCATACTATCGAGGAAGAGAATTGTCTTTTCAGACCCACCTGCGTCTTTCTTTTTCCCAATGCAGTTAAGCCAAAACCACGCCCCGTTTTTCAGAGGTCCGCTTTGAGCGCTCTCCAAGTCCGGAAGTGAATGTCACGTATATTTTGACCTCTCCCAGCAAATGCATCCTCCGCCAATATCTCCTTCAGCAGCTGAAGGCGATCAAACATTGTGGCCTCATCTTCTAACTGGGCCAAGATGATCCCAAGAGGAAGATAGTAAAAACACTGCAGTTTTCTCTGTCCATGTTTCTGGATGAATCAATGAAACATTGGTGTTTGAGTTGATGGACCCGCTTCATAAGGGGGAGGATATGGCCACGAGAGGAGTTCCACCTGAAGATGTTGTTTTTTTTAGCCTAGGTGTTTCTGCAATTTTAGATGGTACTCCTCTATCGGTCTCCTCTATCGGTCTCTCTGCTCTCCGTACTCTTTCCTAAAGACCTTCTGATACAATCTGTGCCAAATACATGGTGAAAATGACAAATAAACATTGTCTCTAAAAATATATTCTACAGAAATAAAAAAATTTACATTTTATTTTGGCTCTGTAGTCTCCCAAGATTTGCAATCTTCATATCAAATAAAATCAAATGTTATTGGTCACACACACATGGTTAGCAGATGTTAATGCGAGTGTAGCGAAATGCTTGTGCATCTAGTTCCGACAGTGCAGTAATATCTAACAAGTAATCTAATCTTACACTGTATATGATATGAAAATACACTGTTATGGCCAGATCATATATGAGATGTATGTGGGTGAGACCAATGTATCTGAAGCGTGTGTATCTTGTATGGCTTTAATCATTTCTCTAGGGAGCAGCATTTCTTACACACTGGATCATCCCTCTGTGAGTCCACAGCAAAAACACTTACATTGGTCTCACTCACATGCCTCATATAGTAATGTATCTGTGTAAAAAAAAAAGTTACCACTTGCCATAGTGTACACACAATCTGAATGACCTTAAATATGTTTAAGAAAGAGAGAAGATGATGTTGGTGCTGGGAATAAGGCATACGTACCGGTAACAGAAGTTTATGTCTGTACAGAGAGCTCTATTTGCAGAGGCAAATATGTAATTCTCCCCGTGTTCCATCTGCAGATCACTGTTTAGCACATCCAATAGCCTTGACAAGGTCTCTGTGGCTTTGGCCCCAACATCCCGATGTTTAGCACATCCAATAGCCTTGACAAGGTCTCTGTGGCTTTGGCCCCAACATCCCGATGTTTAGCGCATCCAATAGCCTTGACAAGGTCTCTGTGGCTTTGGCCCCAACATCCCGATGTTTAGCGCATCCAATAGCCTTGACAAGCTCTCTGTGGCTTTGGCCCCAACATCCCGATGTTTAGCGCATCCAATAGCCTTGACAAGGTCTCTGTGGCTTTGGCCCCAACATCCCGATGTTTAGCGCATCCAATAGCCTTGACAAGGTCTCTGTGGCTTTGGCCCCAACATCCCGATGTTTAGCGCATCCAATAGCCTTGACAAGGTCTCTGTGGCTTTGGCCCCAACATCCCGATGTTTAGTGCATCCAATAGCCTTGACAAGCTCTCTGTGGCTTTGGCCCCAACATCCCGATGTTTAGTGCATCAGCCACAAAGAGGTTGTGGACAATGGGGACACACACCATGCCTGGATACGTAGGAAGATGTGGGTGCTTGCTCCTAGAACAGACATTTGATCGTCTTCAGCTAGATAAAGTTAGAGAACGATTAACCACAATAGGCAGGCTTGTATATGTAAATAAACCAATCACACACCTGCTCAGCCTCCCTTTTCCAGTGACACAGCGTATCAGAGTGAAACTCATTTTGGATGGACAGCAAGTGTTATTTGATGGGGGTCTACTGTAAATATTGTGTTGGCACCTGTATCCAGCCTAAACAGAAGGGGTATTGTATTTCTTACCTGAATGTCTGCATACCTTACATTTGCTCTATCTCACCGACAAAATATAATTTTGCACACTTCAATCATAACCTTGAAAATAATTGTATGTCCTTTCCTGGGTCTTGTTACGCTGCCCCTCCATGTCACTCCAGTGTCTCCAGTCTTGTAACTCCTCAACAGAATTCACTCCTAGGTGTAGACTCAATTCAAAAGTTGAGTGGTCTCTCTGGGTAGGTCTCTCCACAAGTGAACAAATAGGATATTTGTAGCCAAGGGGATAGCCAACTCTAAATAGGAAAACAAATGTAATTTGATGTGTTGTGTGCTATAGTCAGAGCAGCTTAAACCATTTTTATAGAAACGATTAGCTAATAAATATTTGAGAAATTATGAATAATAAGCATATGCTTTTACCTGATAATAGACTTCTAATGATAATATACTTTAAATACCGAGCTAGTAAGGTTAAGTAGCCTAGGTTAACTTAGCTGACCTTCAATTGGGGGAATTCAGCAGAGTTCTCTGAGACATTCTTACAACTCATTGAAACTTTGAAAGGAAATGCACGGGGCAAATGTTACCATATTAATAATAGACCTGCATTACATCAGGGGTGTGTATTCATCCATGTCTCTCTTTAACAGGCTGTGAGGCAACAGCTTTCGCGAGCCAACAGCTGACTAGAAGCGCTGATCGCCTGTGAGTGAGACAACGCTAGCCAATGGGAGCGTAGTAGAACGCCCCTCTGAATAACGGGCCGTGGTTTTGGCTTAACTGCGTTGGGAAACAGAAAGACGCGACCCACCTGTGTTAAACAACAGCAGAAAAGGGGATGTGCTCTACACAGATTAACAGATGGTGGGGAACATTATGGATGAGTAGTATGTTGGTATTTGTTTCTACCTGCATGCCGTTTTACCTAACAGTACGTTATAAATAGTATGTAGTACATTCAGAGATGGGCAGAGTATATATGTTACATCTGAGGAGGCTGGTGGGAGGAGCTATAGGAGGACATGCTCATTGTAATGGCTGGAATGAAATAAATGGAACTGAGTCAAACATGTGGTTTCCATTACATTCCATGTAATCCATTCCAGTCATTACAATGAGCCCATCCTCCTATAGCTCCTCCCACCAGCCTCCAATGTGTTACATGTATTTCAAATATGTATTTCAATTACTTATGAGTTTTTGTATTTGTCATTTGTAGTACACACTGGGCTGAACTACACTCTAATGTATTTTGTAACAAGATACTTTTGAGAGCTGTAATTTGTATTTTCAAAAGCAGTTCACCATTTTGTGTCCCTCCTTTCACCCTGCATTACTTTCAGAAGTCT
Organism: Brachymystax lenok tsinlingensis; assembly: GCA_030435695.1. Lineage (NCBI taxonomy): Eukaryota > Metazoa > Chordata > Actinopteri > Salmoniformes > Salmonidae > Brachymystax > Brachymystax lenok. Next base: position 8,838,899 of record CM059804.1, on the reverse strand, counting down.
GATGGCACTATGATGTGATAAGAGCATCTGCTAAATTAGCTAAATATCAATGGATATGCATATTGAAAAGTATTATTATTATTATTCTAATGAGCTCCGCCCTGAAATAAGGTTTTGTCTAGAAGAGATACAGCTTTTGTCAAAATATACTTTTTCGTAGCAGGTCTAGGAGAATTTACACAGCAGGTTAGGAGAATTAACGTAGCAGGTTAGGAGGATGAGATTAAGCTGTATCCTTCTAGACATGACCCGAAACAAGGCCAATAATAATACCCAGTGTGCTTTGCAGTTAGTTTTGGGATATTCATTTTTACACATACATTACATTTTGGTGATTTAGCAGACACTTTTATCCAGAGTGACTTACATTCAGTGCATTCAACTAAGGTCTGTATTTTAAAATACAAAATACATTTATTTGAATTAAATCCATTTCAAAATACAAGTATTTTGTAGTTTATTTTGATACATTGATATTTTGTAATTATATTTTGTAATTTTGCCCATCCGTGAGTACGATTAGTATGCAGTTTATGCAAGGCAGATTTCAGATCCTTCTCCTGGTTTTGCAGAGGTGATCTGCTGCCTTCCAGTGGTGGTGTTTGGTAAAGCAGGTCTGAGTTTTACACTGACCAATTGCCAGTTCTGTCCTGGCTCAACCCCAGCACACCTTCTGTCCATGTCCATACCTGGTGCTCTGGCCTCCAGACATTCAGCCACTAGGAAGAATGAGCTGCAAAAATGTTCTTTCTTGCTCTTTCTTTCTCTCGCTCTCTCCCCCCTTGATGAAGATATGGGATGTGATTTATAAAGCTTTTACCCTCGGGGGTAGACTAAATAGAGTATAAATAAGCCATGAGAATAGATTAGTGTGTAGGGGTAATGAGCAGATGCCGGAGCCAGGGAATCTCCCCAGCGCAGCACAAATGCATGGAGAAAGATAGCTGCTAAAATGGCTGACACCAGACTCAGCAGTCTCTGGCCCGTTATTGACCACATCACTCAGGGAGATATCACTGTCTATGGGTTTTGGTGGTGATAGAGTCGACCATGTTGTACTTTTCCTACCAGTAGATCTGAAGAGCTGTTACATTTAACTCACTGAATTAGCTCTAATCTTTTTCTGTTGGAGTAAAATGGTCATGTGTTTACAGGTGAAGTGCTGAAGTTGTGGTCGGCAGATTCTCTGACAATGCAGTGCCACAAAGAATATTATAAGAGATGTGTTTCTCTGACAGTGCAGTGGCATAAAGAATTAAAGAGACAAATGAACGAGAATGGTAGCTCGGGGTGTTTCAGCAGGTTTCAATTGCTAGGGTTAGCAACCCTAACCCTCAACCACAACCCTATCCCTAAATCTAGCTTCATGTTGATATACTGGTTCAAACGCTGGACAGTTCTGTAAACGAGTGTAGGGATGCTGTAATGCACTTTATGACCATGTGGTGGCAGCATTGTTTATATTTTCTTCATGTTACGCTGAGCAGGTCAGGTATTCTGTATCCCTTCCATGAAGGCCAGTGTTGGTCAACTCAACTCTCCTCTACTCTCCAGACATAACTTTGGGAAATCGTTAACTTTGATATAATCATAAGCACACACTCACTGTCATCAAATGTAAATATTTTCTATTAACAAACATATTACATATTGTACAGCAACCAGAGGAAAAGTCACATTCAGAGATGAACAAAAATATACACAAAAACTGTATACATTGTCAGGAATCCTACACAAACAAATCATATTCATCAATAATTCCACAGATGGAACTCATAAAGCATATAGTATGTGGTTAATGTACCAGGGTCATTATAGGTCTAAGGGTCAACCGGAGGTGAAGCAGTGGGATCAGGAGTTGGTAGAAGCACTCCGTCTTGAGTTAGGCCTAATTATATCAAAGGCAGATCGAATGGAAATTTCATATAAAATCCAATTAATTAAACATTTTTTTTTAGTCATGCTATGTTTTTTGCATAGGCCTGGAATGTAAAAGAGGATGGATATCAAGGTCTCTACGGCATAAGGCCTAATGCGACTAGTGTAAATCAATTTCGCCCACCATCCAAACAGGCCGTTAAAATATAAAATATATGATCAAAATATATCTAATATACTGTATATATATACACAGTACCAGTCAAAAGTTTGGAAACACCTACTCATTCAAGGGTTTTTCTTTATTTTTACTATTTTCTATATTGTAGAATAATAGTGAAGACATCAGAACTATGAAATAACACATATGGAATCATGTAGTAACCAAAAAAGGGTTAAACAAATCAAAATATATTTTAGATTCCTCAAAGTAGCCACTCTTTGCCTTGATGACAGCTTTGCACAGTTTGCATTCTCTCAACCAGCTTCACCTGGAATGCTTTTCCAACAGTCTTGAAGGAGTTCCCACATATGAGCACTTGTTGGCTGCTTTTCCTTCACTCTGCAGTCCAACTCATCCCAAACCATCTCAATTGGGTTGAGGTCGGGTGATTGTGGACGCCAGGTCATCTGATGCAGCACTCCATCACTCTCCTTCTTGGTCATATAGCCCTAACACAGCCTGGAGGTGCATTTTGGGTCATTGTCCTGTTGAAAAACAAATTGTTATTTTATTTATTTATTTCACCTTTATTTAACCAGGTAGACAAGTTGAGAACAAGTTCTCATTTACAACTGCGACCTGGCCAAGATAAAGCAAAGCAGTTCGACACATACAACAACACAGAGTTACACATGGAATAAAACAAACATACAGTCAATAATACAGTAGAAAAACAAATCTATATACAATGTGTGCAAATGAGGTAGGATAAGGAAGGTAAGGCAATAAATAGGCCATGGTGGCAAAGTAATTACAATATAGCAATTAAACACTGGAATGGTAGATGTGCAGTAGATGAATGTGCAATGTAGAAAAACTGGGGTGCAAAGGAGCAAGAGAAATAAATAAATACGGTAGGGGATGAGGTAGTTGGTTGGGCTATTTACAGATGGGCTATATACAGGTGCAGGGGTCTGTGAGCTGCTCTGACAGCTGGTGCTTAAAGCTGGTGAGGTAAGAGATAAGATAAGTCTCCAGTTTCAGAGATTTTTGTAGTTCGTTTCAGTCATTGGCAGCAGAGAACTGGAAGGAATGGCGGCCAAAGGAGGAATTGGCTTTTTGGGTGACCAGTGAGATGTACCTGCTGGAGCGAGTGCTACGGGTGGGTGCTGCTATGGTGACCAGTGAGCTGAGATAAGGCGGGGCTTTACCTATCAGAGACTTGTAGATGACCTGGAGCCAGTGGGATTGGCGACGAGTATGAAGCGAGGGCCAGCCAACGAGAGCGTACAGGTCGCAGTGGTGGGTAGTATATGGGGATTTGGTTACAAAACGGATGGCACTGTGATAGACTGCATCCAATTTGTTGAGTAGAGTGTTGGAGGCTATTTATAAATGACATCGCCGAAGTCGAGGATCGGTAGGATGGTCAGTTTTACGAGGGTATGTTTGGCAGCATGAGTGAAGGAGGCTTTGTTGCAAAATAGGAAGCCGATTATGGATTTAATTTTGGATTGGAGATGCTTAATATGAGTCTGGAAGGAGAGTTTACAGTCTAACCAGACACCTAGGCATTTGTAGTTGTCCACATATTCTAAGTCAGAGCCGTCCAGAGTAGTAATGCTGGACAGGCGGGCAGGTGCGGGCAGTGATTGGTTGAAAAGCATGCATTTAGTTTTATTTGCATTTAAGAGCAGTTGGAGGCCACGGAAGGAGTGTTGTATGGCATTGAAGTTCGTCTGGAGGGTAGTTAACACAGTGTCCAAAGAAGGGCCAGAAGTATACAGAATGGTTTCGCCTGCGTATATGTGGATCAGAGACTCACCAGCAGCAAGAGCGACATCATTGATGTATTGAACTTCTTGAACTGTGTATCTGAGAATGGTGAGAATACAGCTGCCTTCTGGAAGGTAGTCAAATCTCTGAAATAAAACTCAACGCCCTCATTAACCCAGCAGGTTATGACAGCCTCTGGTACCATAACAGATAAGAAGGAAATTTGTGGTGCTTTTAATAACCACTTTGCCTCAGCGGGCAATCTTCTATTTGATAGAATAGCTTCTGAAATCTCTGATCCCAGTAGAGGGAGTCCTTGACTCACCTCGAGCCAGGTTGCAGAGAACAATACGTTCCCAAATACATTTTCATTTGAACCGTTTGATGTCTATGATGTAATAAGTGCCTTATTAAAGATCGATGTAAAACAATCCTCTGGGGCTGACTCACTTGATCCCTTTTTGCTTCAGCTTTCTGTCACACTTATTTTTTATTAGACATTTGTTTCTGGGGTTATCCCTAAGATCTGGAAAACGGCACAAGATGATAACAACAGAGACCAGCAGCGGTGTAAAAGGGGGGGGCTACCCAGCAAGTAGTCTGGGTAGCCATTTGATTAGATGTTCAGGAGTAGACTTGGGGTAGAAGCTGTTTAGAAGCCTCTTGGACCTAGACTTAGCGCTCCTGTACCGCTTGCCGTGAGGTAGCAGAGAGAACAGTCTATGACTAGAGTGGCTGGAGTCTTTGACAATTTTTAGGGCCTTCCTCTGACACTGCCTGGTATAGAGGTCCTGGATGGCAGGAAGCTTGGCCCCGGTGATGTACTGGGTCATTCGCGCTACCCTCTGTAGTGCTATGCGGTCGGAGGCCGAGTAGTTGGCATACCAGGCAGTAATGCAAACAGTCAAGAATCTCTCGATGGTGCAGCTGTAGAACCTTTTGAGGATCTAAGGACCATTGCCAAATCTTTTCAGTCTCCTGAGGGGGAATAGGTTTTGTCGTGCCCTCTTCACAACTGTCTTGGTGTGCTTGGACCATGTTAGTTTGTTGGTGAAGTGGACACCAATGAACTTGAAGCTCTCAACCTGCTCCACTACAGCCCTATAGATGAGAATGGGGGTGTGCTCGGCCCTCTTTTTCCTGTAGTCCACAATCATCTCCTTTGTCTTGATCATGTTGAGGGAGAGGTTGTTGTCCATGCACCACACAGTCAGGTCTCTGACCTCCCTATAGGCTGTCGGTGATCAGGCCTACCACTGTTGTGTAATCGGCAAAACTTAATGATGGTGTTGGAGTCGTGCCTGGCCGTGCAGTCATGAGTGAACAGGAGGGGACTGAGCACTCACCCCTTAGGGGCCCCTGTGTCGAGGATCAGCGTGGCGGATGTGTTGTTACCTACCCTTACCACCTGGGGACAGCCCATTAGGAAGTACCCGTTGTAGATGGAGGTGTTCATTCCCAGGGTCCAACCTTAGTCCTAGGATATCCAACCTTCTAAATGTTTATTCACCCACAATCTGCATTCAGAATGACTGACCGGGCTGGGAAGACTGAAACATGAGCCCACCTGGACCATCTAAACAGGAACAACCACAACGGGCTGTAACACATTGGATTAGTTTAGAAAATGCATGTCATTTATATTTGAGAGCCATACCATTCATTAATCAATCAACTAAAAAAACATAGATATTAAAACAAACAATTAAAAAAATAATCTATCTGCAATAGAGCACGCTGGGAAATATGATAAATGATGGGTGTGGTTTTGGTTCAACTCTGGTCAATAACACCAACACTGGGGTTATTTTACACCAATGAGTGTTAATTCAACACTTACAGAGTTCACTTATGTCTGGAGTGTAGTCCCACAGAATCTCACTTGGTGAAGTCCACAGAACTTAAAATTGAATACAACAACCATGTCTCTGTCACTAAGAACTATAGTCATGGGTGGTAACTCTACAATTCACTCGAAAGGCAAGGCACTCTGGGAAAAAAGGATTTACACCAAGCAGTGTGTTAATTTAACACCAGAGTCTATACGGGTCCACATTTTCAGTGTTAATTTAACACTAGTATTGATTTAACACTGGTGAATTTGCTGTGTAGGAAAGTGTTCTTTATAGCACCATACAGGTTCCATATAGAACCTTAGGAGCATGGTTCTTTATAATAGCACCATACAGGTTCCATATAGAACCTTAGGAGCATGGTTCTTTATAGAACCTTCAAAGAAAGGTTTTATATTTAGCATCATAAAAGGATCTGCTGTGGTTACAAGCCAAATAACCCTTATCTGGTACTATATAGAACCTTTTGTTTTTAGTGTAAAGGTAACCGCACGAGACTCACTGGTCACCATGACACCCCATCCCGACCTCGTCCCACCATCCCCCCCCATGCCAGTGACATCCGCACTGGCAAAACATAACAACAGGCGGGGAAGTACAGAGGGCTATCAAGGCACCGGATACGAAGGATTCAATATGTGAGTATGCCAATATGTAGCCTAATAAATAATCTACCTCCCAAGGCTGGGGCGCGACATTCATATTTAATATGAGACATAGGCCCTACCTCATTGTATCACTGCATTTTTAAACATATATTCTTGTGGGTTTAATTTTCGTTATGTGTTATAAAAGATTGAACTCCTGCTATCGTTCAGATGAGAATGAGACGTCGCGGGACAAGCCCACTCTTTACAGGAGAGACGCTCTCTACTCTTCTATACTGCAGGGTGATATTCCAGGAGAAAACCACAAACTTGGAAGGTGAAAGTAGAAGGTGAGAAAGAGAGTCAGAGGGAGCGAGTCAGAGAGAGAGAGAGAGAGAGAGAGAGAGAGAGAGAGAGAGAGAGAGAGAGAGAGAGAGAGAGAGAGAGAGAGAGAGAGAGAGAGTCAGAGAGAGAGAGAGGGGAATAGAATGAGAGGAATAGAATGAGTCCGAGAGAGAGAGAGGAATAGAATGAGAGGAATAGAATGAGAGTCAGAGAGAGAGAGAGTCAGAGAGTGAGAGTCAGAGAGAGAGAGAGGGGAATAGAATGAGAGGAATAGAATGAGTCCGAGAGAGAGAGAGGAATAGAATGAGAGGAATAGAATGAGAGTCAGAGAGAGAGAGGAGTAGAATGTGAGAGAGAGGAATAGAATGAGAGTCAGAGTCAGAGAGAGGAATATAATGAGAGTCAGAGAGAGTGGAATAGAAAGAGAGTCAGAGAGAGTGGAATAGAAAGAGAGTCAGAGAGAGTGGAATAGAAAGAGAGTCAGAGAGAGTGGAATAGAAAGAGAGTCAGAGAGAGTGGAATAGAAAGAGAGTTAAGGATGAAAGACACACAGAAAGAAAAGACAGTTCAGAATTGAAACGGTCTGTCACGTTCCAACAGGGCCAGTTGTTGGCTAGTCAGTGCATCGCTCCCAGATAAATCCTGGGGAAGTGAAAGCGCACTGTGCCTGTTTTAGTCATATTAATGTAGAATCAATACAACGCACACCGACCGGGCCCTCCCCTCAGTCCCACAGATTAAAACAGACTCCCCCCATCTCTCTCTTTCTCTACCTTTCTCTATGTCGCTCGCTCTCTGTCTTTCTTTCTCTCTTTCTCTCTCTGGCCAATCAATACAGCGACAGCGGCGGCTGTGTCAGCACCACGGACAGCACCCTGTCTGCAGCTAGACAACGTCAATGCCGCTTCTCAGGTGTGTGTGTGATGGTGTGTGTGTGAGGGATTGTGTGAGTGTTTGTGTCGGCGTGCTTGCATGCTTGTGTGTGTGTTTATATCAGGGGGAGAACTGGTCTGTTTAGAAAGAAAGAAAGAAAGAAAGAAAGAGAGAGAGAGAGAGAGAGAGAGAGTGAAGTGGTTCTCAGTGAAGTTCTCCCCTCTCTTAGCCTTCAGCCTGATGCTGTGAGCAGTGCTTTGAGCGTCACAGTTAATTATGCAACAGCAATCAGTGCAGGTAAAAGATACACTCCCTCTCCCTTTAATGGCTCCACAGCTGTCAGGGGATAGAGGGAAGGAGAGAGAGATGGATAGACAGGAAGAGAGAAACAAATCTAGAGAGAGGGATTGTTCAACACTATAACGGTGTACTGTTCCAGTCTGAGAGATAACATTACTGTTATTGATCAAAGACAGGTTGTTGTTACTGCCTTCATGTTGGTATCATCCCATTCCTTTTGTAGTTATTTATCCAAAGATATATGTGTGATGATTGTTATTCCCTTTCTGTTGGCGCAATGTAAAATACTTCCGCCGCCCCAGATTTTAAGTGTTTTTATCCTGAGTCTGACGTCCTGTCATCAAGTTCCAGTTTACCCACGCCCTGAGTCTAACGTCCTGTCACCAAGTTCCAGTTTACCCACGCCCTGAGTCTAACGTCCTGTCACCAAGTTCCAGTTTACCCACGCCCTGAGTCTGACGTCCTACTTCCCTCTACTACTAACTGCTTTAGTGAGGGAGATGAAAAACGACAGAAGTGTCTAAAACATTGAGTTTTCCTATTGCTTTGATCTGGCAGGAGGATAAAATGACACTATAGAATTACGAATGCAATTATGGCAATGGTTTCTTTCATCATTTTGCAGCAATGTTGAGCCTTGTTCTGAACCAGGACAGTGCTAGATAGCTGTGTTGAGCAATGTTCTGGACCAGGACAGTGCTAGATAGCCGTGTTGAGCGTTGTTCTGGACCAGGACAGTGCTAGATAGCCATGTTGAGCCTTGTTCTGGACCAGGACAGTGCTAGATAGCCGTGTTGAGCCTTGTTCTGGACCAGGACAGTGCTAGATAGCCATGTTGAGCAATGTTCTGGACCAGGACAGTGCTAGATAGCCGTGTTGAGCCTTGTTCTGGACCAGGACAGTGCTATATAGCCATGTTGAGCCTTGTTCTGGACCAGGACAGTGCTATATAGCCGTGTTGAGCCTTGTTCTGGACCAGGACAGTGCTATATAGCCATGTTGAGCCTTGTTCTGGACCAGGACAGTGCTAGATAGCCGTGTTGAGCCTTGTTCTGGACCAGGACAGTGCTAGATAGCCTAGGCGACTGTTTGAAGACAAAGTGGAGATAAACCTTTGCTGTACTACTTCTTTATTAAAGAACTGAAAATACGATTTTGATGTTGTCATTATTAGGCTTCTTGTGTTGGTTTATAGGCCTACGTAACGTGACGTTGACATTGTTTATGTTGAGTGAGGACGTGCAACATTTAACGCAAAATGTTTGTGATCGACTCCAACGCTGGCTGTGAAGTGAACAGTCATAATTCTTTTTTAAAAGTTCCTCAGGATTATGTGGCAGCAGCCAGCATTGCATTTACTGAAAAACATTTTTGTAGCTTGACAGCCACTGACCGAAGCTGGGCTCACCTTTGACCCTTTTCGTTCAGTATGTGTCACCATTCCACATGGGACACAGTGTCTCTGGGTCAATTACCTGGCAGCTCACTGCCAAAACACAACAACATGAAACAATAATCATCCTACTCCTACTCCTTGAGCCTGCATGCTGCTCTCTCTCTCAATTTATCAATTCAATTCAATTTTCTTTATTGGTATGATGTAACAATGTACATATTGCCAAAGCTTACTCTGTGTCTATCTGTCTGTCTGTCTGTCTGTCTCTCTCTTTCTCTCGCTCTGTCTGTCTTTCTCTCTCTCTGTCTGCCTGTTTCTCTCTCTTTCTCTCTGCTTGCCTCACTGCCTCAAACATTAACACACATCGTCCTGCCCCTTTAGTTTCTCACTCTCTCCTTTTTCATTCCCTCTCTTCTATCTGGGGAGAAAAATTCATAAAGAGGAACAAAAATGGCTGAATGATTAAAAGTTTCAGTTATGCAAGACAAATATTGAGAGAGAGATCAGTCTGTCTTTTTTTTAACATTCACCAGGTCTATGAGAAACCTCTGCATCGTTCCAGTTAGCAAATACTTACATTGGAAAGCCAATCGCCCCTCTTTGTGTCAGCACGGTCTCCAAGCTGTAATTTGACACACACACACACACACACACACACACACACACACACACACACACACACCAAGAACTTTTCCTTTTCAAATTCCAGATATTATTCCCACTACGAGAGATAAAGGAGAGTCTGAGGAGCAAAGTGACAATCTAAGGTAAGGATGCAATTCACCAGGTTTACATCCTTACCTTAGATTTAGTTGTTTCTGGCAACGCAACATTCCTGGTCTACAGCTCAAATTGACCGTAAATATCACAGTAGCCACTATCCAGTAAGCGCAAACTATTTAACAATCCGAGCAACGTTTCTTCTAAAACATATTATAATGTTGAATGCAACAATCCATCATCTTGTGCAGACATTTAAAGTAGTTTTATTTTGTATTTTTGTTGTTGTCCGTACACATTAAATGAGCTGATAATACACAGCTAACTCCCAGCTGGCATACTAACGTTAACAACATGCTTCAAGTTACTTTAGCGTATCAATAACGAACGTTTACCCCTCCCATACGAATAGAACAGGACAGAAACATTATGATACAGTGTCATTCATATTATAATATAATACAGTGTCATTCATGTTATAATATAGTGTATTATATAATACACTATATTATATAATACAGATAATGTACCTATCGGCAGTCAGATAATGTACCTATAGGCAGTCAGATAATGTACCTATCGGCAGTCAGATAATGTACCTATCGGCAGTCAGATAATGTACCTATAGGCAGTCAGATAATGTACCTATAGGCAGTCAGATAATGTACCTATTGGCAGTCAGATAATGTACCTATCGGCAGTCAGATTCTCGGTGGAGGGGGGGTTCATGCTTTATGGATGAACGTCTATTTTCAACGCATTAATTCCATGTGGTTTCAGCATGAATTCCATGCCGTTTCAGCATTAATTCCATGTGGTTTCAGCATTAATGCTACGTGGTTTCAGCATTAATTCCACGTGTTTTCACCATTAATGCTACGTGGTTTCAGCATTAATTCCACGTGGTTTCAGCATTAATGCTACGTGGTTTCAGCATTAATTCCACGTGGTTTTAGCATTAATTCCACGTGTTTTCAGCATTAATGCTACTTGGTTTCAGCATTAATGCTACGTGGTTTCAGCATTAATTCCATGTGGTTTCAGCATTAATTCCACGTGGTTTTAGCATTAATTCCACGTGGTTTCAACATTAATTCCACGAGGTTTCAGCATTAATTCCACGTGGTTTCAGCATTAATTCCACGTGGTTTCAGCATTAATGCTAAGTGGTTTCAGCATTAATTCCAGGTGGTTTCATCATTAATTCCAGGTGGTTAAGGGTTAAAACAGAAACAACTCAAAGGGTTGAGCTATTAATTCAGAGTGGTTAAGGGTTAGGGTTATGGTTTAATTAATTCAGAGTGGTTAAGGGTTAGGGTTATGGTTTGGGGAAGGCTTAAAACAACATCATTAAAAACTATGCGCTATTACCATCAGATATCATCAGTATTCTCAGTGTTCTCTTTCAAACTTCCACAATGTGTTTCTAGTGGTCAGTGTGCGTCCACAAGCAGACACGTGCACACACACTTTAAGCTGATTCCATTTTAATTGTGGCATATTAGTGGCGTGGGGCTTGGGGGACAAAGACAGTGTTTGTGTGTGTGTGTGTGTGTGTGTGAGTGTGTGTGTGTGTCGTTTGTTTGTGAGCAAGACGGAGGGACTCTCTCTGGTGGCCTTAGTGGCATAAAGCGTTTACGATCCAACACGTCCGAACGTGCGCGCGCCTGTGTGTGTGCTCACAGAGGGGACAGGAAGTACACAACAGGGAGGTGTAAAGTAGGGCCTCCCATTATCACCGCCTCTTTTATGGCTGTTAAAACAGCAGAATAGGCTTTTATTGCTCGCCACGGCCAGATGCTACCGTCACTTTGGGCTTGCGCTCTCCTCTCCTGAGTCACCTGTATACTTCATTAATTGGGACGTTAAAAGATTTATCAGTCCGCATTCTGTTTTTTTTCCCTCTCTTCCACTCCCTCCCGTTGTATTCTTTTTGTAATTAAACGGTTCGGGATGCCGCCTTGCTGTCTGTGTAATGCGAAGGGACTGTGTGTGTGTGTAATGTGTGTGTGTGTGTGTGTGTGTAATGTGTGTGTGTGTGTGTGTGTGTGTATAGAGTTAGGAAGGCAGACGTTTTTCCTCGCTGCAGTCTCGTTCCCTCTGCAGCAGATGCTTCTGTTCTGCCTTAATGGCTAAGAATTCCTTAATTAACACTAAATAATTAAGTAAATAATCAGGCTAAGCACCACACACACACACACACACACACACACACACACACACACACACACACACACACACACACACACACACACACACACACACACACACACAGCTTATTATTTGGGACTTTAGCCATTGGGAAAGATACTGTATGAAAACAGTGGTAATAGATAAAGAAATGTTTAGGTGGCGTCCCAAATGGCACCCTTCTTCCCTACATAGCGCACTATTTGTTACTTTTCTTTTTCAAGAGTAGTCCACTATACAGGTAATATGGTACGATTTGGGACGCAACACTGCAGTAATAAAACAGACTGCTTTTCTAATCAAGCTACTAATTGATGTTGTTAATGTTCTCATTAATCATGTTGTACAGTAACAACCAGATTGTGTTTCACACAGGAGGACTCTCTGGTTACCTCCAGACTACGTTTCACACAGGACTCTCTGGTTACCTCCAGACTGTGTTGGATAAAAAAAGATATTATAACTAAATAAAATGTAATATACAGTTGAAGTCGGAAGTTGACATTTTTCACAATTCTTGACATTTATTTATAGTACAAATTCCCTATCTTTGGTCAGTTAGGATCACCACTTAATTTTAAGAATGTGAAATGTCAGAATAATAGTAGAGAGAATTATTTATTTCAGCTTTTATTTCTTTCATCACATTCCCAGTGGGTCAAAAGTTTACACACACTCAATTTGCATTTGGTAGCATTGCCTTTAAATTGTTAACTTGGCTCAAATGTTTCAGGTAGCCTTCCACAAGCTTCCCATAATAAGTTGGGTGCATTTTGTGTAACGAATAGAGTTAGAATCCATGTGTGGAAGTCAGGTTTGTAGGCCTCCTTGCTCGCACACGCTTTTTCAGTTCTGCCCAAAAATTTTCTATAGTATTGAGGTCAGGGCTTTGTGATGGCCACTCCAATACCTTGACTTTGTTGTCCTTAAGCCATTTTGCCACAACTTTGGAAGTATGCTTGGGGTCATTGTTCATTTGGAAGACCCATTTGCGACCAAGCTTTAACTTCCTGACTGATGTCTGTTGCTTCAATATATCCACATAATTTTCCTTCCTCATGATGCCATCTATTTTGTGAAGTGCACCAGTCCCTCCTGCAGCAAAGCACCCCCACAACACGATGCTGCCACCCCCGTGCTTCATGGTTGGGATGGTGTTCTTCGGCTTGCAAGCCTCCCCCTTTTTCCTCCAAACATAACGATGGTCATTATGGCCAAACAGTTCTATTTTTGTTTCATCAGACCAGAGGACGTTTCTCCAAAAAGTACGATCTTTGTCCCCATGTGCAGTTGCAAAACGTAGTCTGGCTTTTTTATGGAGGTTTTGGAGTAGTGGCTTCTTCTTTGCTGAGCGGCCTTTCAGGTTATGTCGATATAGGACTCATTTTACTGTGGATATAGATAATTTTGTACCTGTTTCCTCCAGCATCTTCACAAGGTCCTTTGCCGTTGTTCTGGGATTGATTTGCACTTTCCGCACCAAAGTACGTTCATCTCTAGGAGACAGAACGCGTCTCCTTCCTGAGCGGTATGATGGCTGCGTGGTCCCATGGTGTTTATACTGGCGTACTATTGTTTGAACAGATGAACGTGGTACCTTCATGCATTTGGAAATTGCTCCTAAGGACGAACCAGACTTGTGGAGGTCTACATTTTTTTTCTGAGGTCTTGGTTGATTTCTTTTGATTTTCCCATGATATCAAACAGAGGCACTGAGTTTGAAGGTAGGCCTTGAAATACATCCACAGGTACACCTCCAATTGACTCAAATTATGTCAATTAGCCTATCAGAAGCTTCTAAAGCCATGACATAATTTTCTGGAATTTTCCAAGCTGTTTAAAGGCACAGTCAACTTAGTGCATGTAAACTTCTGACCCACTGGAATTGTGATACACTGAATTATAAGTGAAATAATCTGTCTGTAAACAATTGTTGGACAAATTACTTGTGTCATGCACAAAGTAAATGTCCTAACCGACTTGCCAAAACTATAGTTTGTTAACAAGACATTTGTGGAGTGGTTGAAAAACTAGTTTTAATGACTAACCTAAGTGTATGTAAACTTCCGACTTCAACTGTAGCTGTAAGCTTCGGTTCCCTTTATGTATGTGCAGGTGCGTATCTATCTACATGTGTTGTAACCTTTGTAAGAAGTGTAGAGGCATTGATCAAATTGATTTAAAAAAACTACATTTTTTCGAAGACAAATAAAAGTATTATCTTCTTAAATGATATAATAAATAGGACTGGTGGAGTGATGTCACACATGCAGCTAACACAGATATATGGACATGTCTTCTCTACTCAAAATTACAACCAACTAATTGCAGCATTACCACAAAAATGGAAGAGGCAAGTAGAAGGGGAAAAAGTAAGGAACTGGTCTGCTGGCACTGCGTTAAAGACCATAAATGGTTTTAGAAAATTGTGATAAATAAAATTATATACCAGTTTCATTTAAGGACCCCCAAAATTGACAGCTGTGCCATATAATTTGCAAAATAGTTAGGAAGAGATTTTCGATGTATCCAATTCCATGGCACATGGCACGCAAAATGAAGCCGGATTCAAAACTTAGAATTTTTCAGTTTAAATTATTATACAAATGTCTTGCAGCCAATAGAATGTTATATATATGGGGGATACAATTTTCCCTGCTCTGCAGATTTTGCTGCGAGGAGGCAGAGTCATTAGATCATTTTGGTACTGTCCATATGTAGCTCATTTTTGGTCACAGGTCCAGGAATGACTGAGGATTTGCAACATTTACCTAGAGCTAACTCTGCAGATAGCATTACTGGGTGATTTGAAAAGTCATAGTCAATTGATCAATCATTTAATAATTATTTTAGCAAAAATGTTTATCTTTAATTTACAATCTGTAGAAACTATGAGAATAGAAAGGTTCAGTACTTTAGTGAAACATCACAGCACAGTTGAAAGATATATGGCAAATAGAAATCCAATATGGATGGTGTTAACAGATCTTCATTGTAAAGGGTTAAAACACTGTTTCCCATGCTTGTTCAATGAACCATAAACAATTAATGAACATGCACTTGTGGACACTAACAGCTTACAGACGGTAGGCAATTAAGGTCAGAGTTATGAAAACTTAGGACACTAAACAGACCTTTCTACTGACTCTGAAAAACACCAAAAGAGAGATGCCCAGGGTCCCTGCTCATCTGCGTGAACGTGCCTTAGGCATGCTGCAAGAAGGCATGAGGACTGCAGATGTGGCCAGGGCAATAAATTGCAATGTCCGTACTGTGAGACGCCTAAGACAGCGCTACAGGGAGACAGGACGGACAGCTGATCGTCCTCGCAGTGGCAGACCACGTATAATAACACCTGCACAGGATCGGTACATCCGAACATCACACCTGCGGGACAGGTACAGGATGGCAACAACAACTGCCCGAGTTCCACCAGGAACGCACAATCCCTCTATCAATGCTCAGACTGTCCGCAATAGGCTGGACCGAGGGCTTGTAGGCCTTTTGTAAGGCAGGTCCTTACCAGACATCACCGGCAACAACGTCACTTATGGGCACAAACCCACCGTTGCTGGACCAGACAGGACTGGCATAAAGTTATCTTCCCTGACGAGTCGCGGTTTTGTCTCACAAGGGGTGATGGTCGGATTCGCGTTTATCGTCAACAGTCTCAACGTCAACAGTGAAGAGGCGACTCCGGGATGCTGGCCTTCTAGGCAGAGTTCCTCTGTCCAGTGTCTGTGTTCTTTTGTCCATCTTACTCTTTTCTTTTTATTGGCCAGTCTGAAATATGGCTTTTTCTTTGCAACTCTGCCTAGAAGGCGCCTCTTCACTGTTGAGATTGCTGTTTTGCGGGTACTATTTAATGAAGCTGCCAGTTGAGGACTTCTGAGGCATCTGTTTCTCAAACTAGACACTCTTGTGTACTTGTCCTCTTGCTCAGTTGTGCACCGGGGTCTCCCACTCCTCTTTCTATTCTGGTTAGAGACAGTTTGCACTGTTATGTGAAGGGAGTAGGGCACAGCGTTGTACGAGATCTTCAGTTTCTTGACAATTTCTCACATGGAATAGCCTTCATTTCTCAGAACAAGAATAGACTGACGAGTTTCAGAAGAAAGTTATTTGTTTCTGGCCATTTTGAGCCTGTAATTGAACCCACAAATGCTGATTCTCCAGATACTCAACTAGTCTAAAGAAGGACAGTTTTATTTATTCTTTAATCAGAACAACAGTTTTCAGCTGTGCTAACATAATTGCAAAATGGTTTTCTAATGATCAATTAGCCTTTTAAAATCAAACTTGGATTAGCTAACACAACGTGCCATTGGAACACAGGAGTGATGGTTGCTGATAATGGGCCTCTGCCCGCCTTTGTAGATATTCCATGAAAAATCTGCCGTTTCCAGCTACAGTAGTCATTTCCAACATTAACAATGTCTACACTGTATTTCTGATCAATTTTATGTTATTTTAATGGACAAAAAAATGTGCTTTTCTCTCAAAAACAAGTACATTTCTAAGTGACCCCAAACTTTTGAACGGTAGTGTACGTGTATATGTTTGCATATATATATATATATATTTGGGTATGTGTATGTATGTATACTTATAAATATATATATATTTACCAAAAACGTATATGGGGGATTGGAAATGATACTGTCACGATCTTGTACAGAATTGGACCAAGACGCAACATGGTTGGAGTTCCACATGTTTAATCAAAGTGAAACGTACAAAAACAATAAAGATATGCAACAGACCGTAACCAATAGCAGCATGCAAACACATGCACTAACTCAAAACAATAACCCACCGAGGTAGGTGGGGAAGGGAACAAACTAAATAGGATTCCCAATTAGAGGCAACGACTAACAGCTGCCTCTAATTGGGAACCAACACAAAAACCAACATAAAGTCCCCTATAAAACCGTAGTCACACCCTGACCTAACACACCAAAGAGAAACCCAGGGGGCTCTCTATGGCCAGGGCGTGGCAGATGCAGACATTTCCATGTATGCATTGATTTTCACATATGTAACATTTGTGAATTTCTATTGTTTGTAAGTGAATATGTGAATATGAATATGTGATCAATTGTTCAATGTTTACAGGAATGTCAATCTGTTGATGTGTTTTAGTGTGGCTATAGATATTTGTGTGTGGGTTTTGAGTGTGCGCATGTGTGTGTGTGAGGGGGCGGGCGGGCCACCGAGGACTAGAGGATCATATCACAGCTCCATTGAGCTCCCACCAACTCCTACCAACCACACAGTGCTATGCGTCAGGACAATAACAGCTCATTCGGTGAAATTAATCTGCCTGCCACTGAGGCTCTTCTTTGGAAGAACCTAATCGCTCCGATATACATGACTAAACACTGTGTGTGTCATTCTATACGTGTGTGTCGTTCTGTGTGTGTGCGTGTGTTCGCGCGCGTGTGTGTGTGCATGTGTATGTGTGTGTGTGATGGAGGAGGTAAAGGGATCCCAGAGGAGCAGACTTTTATCAAAACACAGACACTCTTTGTCTGACAGCTACACCATCATGTTGGGGAAAAGGCTTTTGAAAGGCTCATTGTTGGCTGTCAAGTGCGCTCTGCTGTAACTCATCTTGGATTAAATCCCAGTCTTTATCTGGATAATCCCCTGTACTGTACATGGTTTACAGCTGTTTAACTGCCTATCCACTAACCCTTACCCTAAATTGTTTCCCCGAGTTCCATTCTCAGCCCCAGTTCCATTCCCAGCCCTAGTCCTAGCCCCATTCCCAGTCCCAGCCCCAGTCCCAAACACAGACCTAGTCCTAGTCCCAACCACAGTCCCAATCACAGACCTAGTCCCAACCCCAGTTCCAGTTCCATCCCCAGTCCCAATCACAGACCTAGTCCCAACCCCAGTTCCAGTTCCATCCCCAGCTCCAGTCCCAACCCCAGTCCCAACCTCAGACCTAGTCCCAGTCCCAGCCCCCAGCCCAACCCCAGTCCCAGTTCCAGTCCCAGTCCCAGCCCCCAGCCCAACCCCAGTCCTAGTCCTTGTCCTAGTCCCAGACCCAACCCCAGTCCTAGTCCCAGACCCCAGACCCCAGTCCTAGTGTGCGGCAGGAGCGTCGGATTTGTAACCGGAGGGTTGCAAGTTCAAATCCCCGAGCTGACAAGGTAACAATCTGCCCCTGAACAAGGTTGATGTCTGCCCCTGAAGATGTGGATGTTGATTAAGGCAGCCCCCTGCACCTCTCTGATTCAGAGGGGTTGGGTTAAATGCAGAAGACACATTTCAGTTGAAGGCATTTGGTTGTACAACTGACTAATAATGGTGACTTTGACTTTAGTCCTAGTCCCAGTCTAAGTCCTAGTTCCAGCACCCAAACCTAGTCCCAGCCTCCATTTCTGCCTGGGTTAGGAGACAAACATTTCCCCAGAAAGAGAACAGAAAATTGGACATAGAGGAGAAGAAAATAAAGACTCAGTAGTAAACAGACTGGCATCCTTCTCCCATTCCATTCCACCATTTTAAATACCTGTTAGGCAGACGGCCTGTCTTGAGGCCTGTGTGTGTGTGTGTGTGTGTGTGTGTGTGTGTAAGTGGATGTGACTGAGATAGATGGCTGGTGGTAAATATAGCTATTTCTCACAGCGAGCAAGCCACTGGCCACACCATAGCCTCTCTCCCACAGGACCCACATATCAACCCTACGAGTGTGTGTGTAGTCAGAGAGGAGTACTTGCTTGTTTGTTATGAATCCGCTAAGGTGTCTGTCTGTGTGTACACACGTTCGTTTACCAGGTGAATGTACTCTCACTCTCCCACAGCCTCTTGAGCACCGAGCAAACATGTACAGTCATCAGAGAGAGTAATCATCTCTATTCTCACTGCTACCCTCTGACCCCTCCTTCATGGTCTCCTCTCTCTCTCTCTCTCTCCCTCTCTCTCTCTCTCTCTCTCTCTCTGCATGCTGGGAGTGTTTGGTGCATGCTGGGAATTGTATGAGTGTTGTCTGTGTTTTCCTTCTTGTTTCCTTTTCTTGGTGGTATTCCTTTTTCTATGCATGATTAAGGTGATTATTTATTTTATATATTTGTTGTGGTAGAATTACAGTGGGGAAAAAAGTATTTAGTCAGCCACCAATTGTGCAAGTTCTCCAACTTAAAAAGATGAGAGAGGCCTGTAATTTTCATCATAGGTACACTTCAACTATGACAGACGAAATGAGAAAAAGAAATCCAGAAAATCACATTGTAGGATTTTTTATTTATTTATTTGCAAATTATGGTGGAAAATAAGTATTTGGTCAATAACAAAAGTTTATCTCAATATTTTGTTATATACCCTTTGTTGGCAATGACAGAGGTCAAACGTTTTCTGTAAGTCTTCACAAGGTTTTCACACACTGTTGCTGGTATTTTGGCCCATTCCTCCATGCAGATCTCTTCTAGAGCAGTGATGTTTTGGGGCTGTCGCTGGGCAACACGGACTTTCAACTCCCTCCAAAGGTTTCTATGGGGTTGAGATCTGGAGACTGGCTAGGCCACTCCAGGACCTTGAAATGCTTCTTACCACTCCTTCGTTGCCCGGGCGGTGTTTTTGGGATCATTGTCATGCTGAAAGACCCAGCCACGTTTCATCTTCATGTTTCCACCCCCATGCTTCACAGTAGGTATGGTGTTCTTTGGATGCAACTCAGCATTCTTTGTCCTCCAAACACGACGAGTTGAGTTTTTACCAAAAAGTTATATTTTGGTTTCATCTGACCATATGACATTCTCCCAATCCTCATCTGGATCATCCAAATGCTCTTCAGATGGGCCTGAACATGTACTGGCTTAAGCAGGGGGACACGTCTGGCACTGCAGGATTTGAGTCCCTGGCGGCGTAGTGTGTTACTGATGGTAGGCTTTGTTACTTTGGTCCCAGCTCTCTGCAGGTCATTCACTAGGTCCCCGTGTGGTTCTGGGATTTTTGCTCACCGTTCTTGTGATCATTTTGACCCCACGGGGTGAGATCTTGCGTGGAGCCCCAGATCGAGGAAGATTATCAGTGGTCTTGTATGTCTTCCATTTCCTAATAATTGCTCCCACAGTTGATTTCTTCAAACCAAGCTGCTTACCTATTGCAGATTCAGTCTTCCCAACCGGGTCTACAATTTTGTTTCTGGTGTCCTTTGACAGCTCTTTGGTCTTGGCCATAGTGGAGTTTGGAGTGTGACTGTTTGAGGTTGTGGACAGGTGTCTTTTATACTGATAACAAGTTCAAACAGGTGCCATTAATACAGGTAACGAGTGGAGGACAGAGGAGCCTCTTAAAGAAGAAGTTACAGGTCAGTGAGAGCCAGAAATCTTGCTTGTTTGTATGTGACCAAATACTTTTTTTCCACCATAATTTGCAAATAAATTCATAAAAAATCCTACAATGTGATTTTCTGGATTTTTTTTCCTCATTTTGTCTGTCATAGTTGAAGTGTACCTATGATGAAAAATACAGGCCTCTCTCATCTTGTGAGAGAAGTGAGAGAACTTGCACAATTGGTGGCTGACTAAATACTTTTTTCCCCCACTGTAAGTGTATTGTTTTTCTTGTCGGAATTGGCCTAGCTTTGGCGGGGATGGCGACCCGAATGGGGACGCCGTCCCTGTCACTTTCGGCACGGCTTTAGGTGTGTTACTGAAGCTACTGCCACTGTGGAGGAGTTTCTGGTCGCCGTAGGAGAGAAGGTAGGCTATGAGAATGTTGCTTATGCGTCACGGATGAATAAAGCGGTGGTGGTTTTTCTATAGAAGAGCGTCTTGTTGACTGTATGGTTGAGCATGGCGTACTTCTTAAAGGAATGTTTATTCAAGTTACAAAGTTTTTCTATCCGTCAACAAGGGTAACAATTTCGAATGTACCGCCGTTTATTCCCAATTAGCTATTGGAGCGTGAGTTATTGAGGTTTGGAAAGTTCAATTAAGATTGTCCCACTGGGTTTCAAACACCAGGCTCTGAAACAGGTTATGTCGTTTCAAATACCCGGCTCTGAAACAGGTTATGTCGTTTCAAATACCCGGCTCTGAAACAGGTTATGTCGTTTCAAACACCCGGCTCTGAAACAGATAAGGTCGTTTCAAACACCCGGCTCTGAAACAGGTTATGTTGTTTCAAACACCCGGTTCTGAAACAGAATATGTCGTTTCAAACACCAGGCTCTGAAACAGGTTATGTTGTTTCGGTCGACAGGTGTTTCTGTTTTTGGACTCACCATAGCAGACTTTGGAGTTATAGTTTAAAGTCAAGTATGACAACAGACTGTATATGGCTTATTCTAGTATAGATAGTCAACAGTGTTTTGAGTGTGGAGATGTTGGCCATAAGCGACATGCTTTCCCGAATAGGGAGAAGGCGGAGGGAGGGGCGCAGGTGGTCCTCGTAACACCTGGGCCCACTGATGTAGGGAGAAGTGGGCCGACAGCGGTAGAGCAGCCACAAGCACCTGTTGCTGAGGAACAAGTTGTCTGTGTTGAGGGTACGGAGTTGCAGCTTGTACCAGAGGGGAACATAGCATTTGATGTGCAGCAGAAAAATATTGTTGTAGGAGGTAAGGACAGATCTGGGGAGCCATTTCCTCAGACTGGTGAGGAGTTGCCCAGTACAAGTGATGGGGTACAGGAGGGGTTCATGTAGAGCTAGTCTCCCAGGTAGTGGAGGAGATGCCCACTACGAGTAATGGGGTACAGGAGGGGGTTCGTGTGGAGCTAGTCTCCCAGGTAGTGGAGGACATGCCCACTACGAGTAATGGGGTACAGGAGGAGGTTCAGGTGGGGCTAGTCTCCCAGGTAGTGGAGGAGATGCCCGGTATGAGTGATGGGGTGCTAGTGGGGAGTGTTGAGAGGGATGTGAAAGAGGGGAGTCAGGGGTCTGTGGAGGAGGATCAGGAGAAGGATATGGACATCTTTCTTGATACGGTAGCAGCTGGCGACGACTCAATTTACAATCTAGAGGAGGTAAATGGATTCCTGGATCAGACTTTTGGGAAATCTGTCAAATTGGCAGGTTTCTTTGATATTGATGAGTTTGTGAGGTCAGCTGGGATGTTACAGAAGACGGTGGGGTTAGACCAGTTGAGTGTGAAGAAGTGATTTCGCTTGGGGAAATGTGTTACTGCTGTCACAGCAGCAAAAGGCACTGGGAAACGTGGTCAGGTTCAGAGAAAATTAAAACAATGATGATGATCATGCCTCATAGGGCGTTTTTTTCTCTTTGTCTGGTTTCTCTGTGGTTTCTTCTGCTTTTCCTTTCTCTTTTCTATATGGAGGTACTAAGGGGAGGTTCTCTCAATATTAATGGGGGAAGGGGCAGGAATAAGAGGGCTTGGGTATTAGAAGTAATAAAACAGAAAAGGCTTCATGTAGTTTTTCTACAGGAGACACATAGTGAAGAGGCTAATGAGGTTGACTGGGGTATGTGGTGGGAAGGGCAGCATATACTCAGTCATAGTACTAATTTCAGTGCTGGGGTGGCGATTTTGTTTTCCTCAGGCTTAGGGGTGACTGTGGTATCTACAACAGAGATTGTCAAGTGTCAGGTTTTATTGGTCAAGGCAGATGTTATGTTTAAGATTTTTTTAAATGTATGTTTATGCTCCTAATGAGGGTACAGAGCATATTGCTATATTTGATAAAATAAAGAAAACCTTAAGACAGTGTGACCAAGAGGGGTGTCTGGTTTTAAGGGGGGACTGGAACTGTACAGTGGATTTTACTGTTGACCACACTGCTGAAGAACCTCACCTGCGGTCAGTTACTTGCCTGTCTGGTCTATTAACTGAGTTGGAGCTTTCTGATGTGTGGAGAGTAAGGAATGCTTAACTTAGGCAGTACACCTGGCTCAAAGTTAATGAAGGTCATGTCAGTGCAGCAAGGTTAGACAGGTTGTATGTATCTGAGCACTACTGTAGTAGGGTTGGAAAGTGTGATATTACTCCTGTGGGTTTTTGTGGTCTCCATAATGTGACTATTGATATCCACTTGTCCTGTTCACGAGGTCATCACCTTATCATCACCACGAGGTCATCACGAGGTCATCATGTTTAAGTTGTTACATGATGTTATGTTTTGGGAAAAATGGATGGTTACTAAATGTAATTTTGAGTCCTTGAGACAATGGTGGGAGGTTGGGAAGGCCCAAATACGAGTGTTTTGTCAACAGTATACTGCTCTGTCTCGTATTGAAGTTAAAGAGACTATCAGGGCCCTTGAACAGGACATCAAATCTATTGAATTGAAGTTTCTCACTCAGAATGACCCCGGACTATTTATGAACTTACAGGACAAGAGACATGAACTGAGGTCGTTTCTACATGAAAGAGTGAAGGGTGCCTTGATTAGGTCTCGTTTTGCTACCCTCAATGATATGGATGCTCCTAGCGTTTCTTTTTAACCAGGACAGTCGACATCGCAACGTAAACAGATGGTCTGCCTTCATCTCCCTGATGGGAAGGTGACCACGGATCACAGTGAAATGCGCCAACATGCTGTGGATTTCTACTCTGCCCTCTATAAGGCAGAGGATTGTGATTCTCTGTGTGCTGAACAGTTGTTACATGGACCTCCTCAATTGGGCCCTGAGCAGAGAGCTGCTTTGGACTCTGACATTACTCTGCAGGAGCTGTCCATTTCAGTAATGCAGCTCTCTTCAGGCTGAGCCCCTGGCATCGATGGTTTACCTTCAGAGTTCTATAAGCACCTTTGTGGGACTATTGGGGGTTATTCTTATGAAGTGGTTTGTAAGTATTTTCATGAGGGTTCTCTTCCTGTATCCTGTCAACGTGCTGTGCTTTCATTGTTGCCAAAAAAGAAGGATTTGTCCCTTCAAAAAAATTGGCTGTGTGCAGAATTTATTTTAAAATCTAAATGTCTCTTAAACAGGTTGAAATAATATCTGGGCCTGTTGGTCCACAAGGACCAGTCTTACTGTGTACCTGATCGCTCTATTGTTGATAACTTGTTTCTAGTAAGAGATGTTTTAGACATTTGTAAACTGTCTGATGTAAATGTGGGTTTACTTTCTTTGGATCAGGAGAAGACTTTTGACCATGTGGACCACTAGTACTTGTTCAAAACAATGAAAGGTTTGGGGATCTTTTTTTTGTCCTGGATGAGTTTACTGTACGCTGGGGCCTCATGTATGGTGAAGGTGGGTGGTGGTTTGAGTTGCCCCGTCCCCGTCCAAAGGGGTATCAGGCAGAGACGCTTCAGACGGGGTCTGCTCCACGGTTACGAGGGGGGATTCAGTGGGGCACAGATGGGAATAATACTTTAGTTTTTTTTCTAGGCCCCGATGTCTTTCAGAGAAAGAACTTGGAGGGTGTAGTGGAGAAAGTGTGTGACAGATTGTCAAGGTGGAAATGGGTGCTACCCCAGCTGTCTTATAGGGGAAGGCTGCTGGTAGCCAATCATCTAGCTGCCTCTACCCTGTGGAACAGACTAATGATTTTACAGCCCCCGGGGATCTGATACAAGAGCTTCAGAGGACCCTTGTCAATTTCTTCTGGTCTGGACAACACTGGATTAAAGCTGCAGCCCTGTACCTGCCACTGCATGAGGGTGGGCAAGGCCTGGAGGACATTTCTTCCAGGATCATGGCTTTCCGGCTTCAAGCAGCCCAGAGACTGTTGTACAGTGACGGTTCTAGGTGGGTCGACACAGCCTACACATTGATGAGGAGAGCGGGTTGTTTGGGCTTAGACAAGCATCTTCTCCTCTTAAAGCTAGAGGAGGGTGATTTGTCTGGCCCGACTCCATTTTATGAGTTTGTTTTGCAGGCTTGGAGAGTTTTTGTCATGTCCTATAAGGCTGGCAAGGCATTCAGGGTTGTGGCTTTTTGAATCCAGTCCTGTGCTATGGGTTCAGCCAGCCTACGTTCACGCCTGTTAGGTGTGTGGTGTACTAAGCTGGTCATCTGATGCAGAGCAGGAGCAGATCGTTGGAGGAGCTGGGAGAAAGAGGGGGATCCGATCATCTCGTCTACTGAGGAAGGTCGTCGCTGAGGTCTGTGATTCCTTGCCAGTACTTCATCTGCAGTATGTGACTGATACTTCCAATTCTGAGAGGTGGAAGGAGGGTCTGGATTATGTGGTCCCTGCACTGATTGTTAGTGCTGCGGCGGGGGCATTAGAGGAAGACATGGGGATGCTGCTTTCCTTCCATACCACGGAGCTGGGGGAGGTCAAGGAGGTGGGAAAGAAGGGCATGTACAGAATCTGTGTAAAAGTGTCCCGTGCTTCTTCACTGGAAGGGGTAAATTGACGAGGTGGGCGGGTGTGTTTCGTCCAGGTGCATCCCCAAAAGGCTGTTGGTGGTCTTTATACAAACTGCCTATTGAAAAAAGGACAGCTGACCTCCAATGGAGGATAATACATGGAGCCATAGCCATCAATATGCATCTGGTACACCAGGATCCTACTGTTTGGGAGGGGTGTCCATTCTGTGCGGAGTCTTTTAAGTGTAACCATGGTTTTGTTTGACTGTTTATTGTGTTGTGAGTTCCCAGACCCAATATTTAAAACTCAAACCTCTCTCTCTCTCTCTCTCTCTCTCTCTCTCTCTCTCTCTCTCTCTCTCTCTCTCTCTCTCTCTCTCTCTCTCTCTCTCTCTCTCTCTCTCTCCGTCGATTCTAATTATTCAAACAATTTGGCAAAAGGCTAACAGACCTTCTCCAATCGGAGGTTCTTCTTCTCACTTGAATGTAGCTGACAGGTAATCGTATATTGTCTGAGGTAATTGTCAGTAATTCCTCTCTAATTGTTTGGAACACATTCAGCAGTTATCACTATCTAATTATCAATCGGTTATTGAACGAACACGGCTGATACAATTGCATCCTCTTGATCATTTTGTTCCTTAGACAAGCCAGCAAAAGGAGAGCTTTTTCAATGTACAACTGCTTCGTGAAAATGACTATATAAATGCAAATAGATATACGGCATATGTTCCCACAACACACTGAGAAGTGTGACTGAGGACCAATTCATTGATAATAATTATGTTCTTAAACTAAGTAACTTCCAGAAAATTAGTGGACTGTAAAAGAAAATGTTACAAAAAAAGAAGGTCACTAACACTTACAGTAGGTCACGTCCCTGAAGGTCACTAACACTTACAGTAGGTCACGTCCCTGAAGGTCATTAATCCTTACAGTAGGTCACGTCCCTGAAGGTCACTAACACTTACAGTAGGTCACGTCCCTGAAGGTCACTAACACTTACAGTAGGTCACATCCCAGAAGGTCTCTAACACTTACAGTAGGTCACACCCCTTAAGGTCACTAACACTTACAGTAGGTCACGTCCCAGAAGGTCACTAACACTTACAGTAGGTCACGCCCCTGAAGGTCACTAACACTTACAGTAGGTAACGTCCCTGAAGGTCGCTAACACTTACAGTAGGTCACATCCCTGAAGGTAATTAACACTTACAGTAGGTCACGTCCCTGAAGGTCACTAACACTTACAGTAGGTCACGTCCCTGAAGGTCACTAACACTTACAGTATGTCACGTCCCTGAAGGTCATTAATCCTTACAGCAGGTCACGTCCCAGAAGGTCACTAACACTTACAGTAGGTCACGTCCCTGAAGGTAATTAACACTTACATTAGGTCACATCCCAGAAGGTCACTAACACTTACAGTAGGTCACGTCCCTGAAGGTCACTAACACTTAAAGTAGGTCACGTCCCAGAAGGTCACTAGCACGTACAGTAGGTCATGTCCCAGAAGGTCACTAACACTTACAGTAGGTCACATCCCAGAAGGTCACTAACACTTAAAGTAGGTCACGTCCCTGAAGGTCACTAACACTTACATTAGGTCATGTCCCTGAAGGTAATTAACACTTACATTAGGTCACATCCCAGAAGGTCACTGACACTTACAGTAGGTCACGTCCCTGAAGGTAATTAACACTTACATTAGGTCACATCCCAGAAGGTCACTAACACTTACAGTAGGTCACGTCCCTGAAGGTCACTAACACTTACAGTAGGTCACGTCCCAGAAGGTCACTAACACGTACAGTAGGTCATGTCCCAGAAGGTCACTGACACTTACAGTAGGTCACATCCCAGAAGGTCACTAACACTTAAAGTAGGTCACGTCCCAGAAGGTCACTGACACTTACAGTAGGTCACGTCCCTGAAGGTCACTAACACTTACAGTAGGTCACGTCCCTGAAGGTCTCTAACACGTACAGTAGGTCACATCCCTGAAGGTCACTAACACCTACAGTAGGTCACGTCCCTGAAGGTAAAAACACTTACAGTAGGTCACGTCCCAGAAGGTCACTGACACTTACAGTAGGTCACGTCCCTGAAGGTCACTAACACTTACAGTAGGTCACGTCCCTGAAGGTCACTGACACTTACAGTAGGTCACGTCCCAGAAGGTCACTAACACTTACAGTAGGTCCCGTCCCAGAAGGTCACTAACACTTACAGTAGGTCACGTCCCAGAAGGCCACTAACACTTACAGTAGGTCCCGTCCCTTCCCTGAAGGTCATTAATCCTTACAGTAGGTCACGTCCCTAAAGGTCACTAACACTTACAGTAGGTCACGTCCAGAAGGTCACTAACACTTACATTAGGTCACATCCCAGAAGGTCACTAACACTTACAGTAGGTCACGTCCAAGAAGGTCACTAACACTTAAAGTAGGTCACGTCCCAGAAGGTCACTAGCACGTACAGTAGGTCATGTCCCAGAAGGTCACTAACACTTACAGTAGGTCACATCCCAGAAGGTCACTAACACTTAAAGTAGGTAACGTCCCAGAAGGTCACTGACACTTACAGTAGGTCATGTCCCTGAAGGTAATTAACACTTACAGTAGGTCACGTCCCTGAAGGTCACTAACACTTACAGTAGGTCACGTCCCTGAAGGTCACTAACACTTACAGTAGGTCACGTCCCTGAAGGTCATTAATCCTTACAGTAGGTCACGTCCCTGAAGGTCACTAACACTTACAGTAGGTCACGTCCCTGAAGGTCACTAACACTTAAAGTAGGTCACGTCCCAGAAGGTCACTAACACGTACAGTAGGTCATGTCCCAGAAGATCACTAACACTTACAGTAGGTCACATCCCAGAAGGTCTCTAACACTTAAAGCAGGTCACGTCCCAGAAGGTCACTAACACGTACAGTAGGTCATGTCCCAGAAGGTCACTAACACTTACAGTAGGTCACATCCCTGAAGGTCACTAACACTTAAAGTAGGTCACGTCCCAGAAGGTCACTAACACTTACAGTAGGTCATGTCCCAGAAAGTCACTAACACTTACAGTAGGTCACGTCCCTGAAGGTCTCTAACACGTACAGTAGGTCACGTCCCTGAAGGTAAAAACACTTACAGTAGGTCACGTCCCAGAAGGTCACTGACACTTACAGTAGGTCACGTCCCTGAAGGTAAAAACACTTACAGTAGGTCACGTCCCTGAAGGTCACTGACACTTACAGTAGGTCACGTCCCAGAAGGTCACTAACACTTACAGTAGGTCACGTCCCAGAAGGTCACTAACACTTACAGTAGGTCACGTCCCAGAAGGCCACTAACACTTACAGTAGGTCCTGTCCCTTCCCTGAAGGTCATTAATCCTTACAGTAGGTCACGTCCCTAAAGGTCACTAACACTTACAGTAGGTCACGTCCCTGAAGGTAATTTACACTTACATTAGGTCACATCCCAGAAGGTCACTAACACTTACAGTAGGTCACATCCCAGAAAGTAATTAACACTTACAGTAGGTCACATCCCAGAAGGTAATTAACACTTACATTAGGTCAAATCCCAGAAGGTCACTAACACTTACAGTAGGTCACGTCCCTGAAGGTCACTAACACTTACAGTAGGTAACGTCCCTGAAGGTCACTAACACTTACAGTAGGTAACGTCCCTGAAGGTCACTAACACTTACAGTAGGTCACATCCCTGAAGGTAATTAACACTTACAGTAGGTCATGTCCCTGAAGGTCACTAACACTTACAGTAGGTCACGCCCCTGAAGGTCACTAACACTTACAGTAGGTCACGTCCCTGAAGGTCACTAACACTTACAGTAGATCACGTCCCAGAAGGTCACTAACACTTACAGTAGGTCACGCCCCTGAAGGTCACTAACACTTACAGTAAGTCACGTCCCTGAATGTCACTAACACTTACTGTAGGTCACGTCCCTGAAGGTCACTAACACTTACAGTAGGTCACGTCCCTGAAGGTCATTCATCCTTACAGTAGGTCACGCCCCTGAAGGTCACTAACACTTACAGTAGGTCACGTCCCAGAAGGTCACTAACACTTACAGTAGGTCACGTCCCAGAAGGTCACTAACACTTACAGTAGGTCACGTCCCTGAAGGTCACTAACACTTACAGTAGGTCACGTCCCTGAAGGTAATTAACACTTACACTAGGTCACATCCCAGAAGGTCACTAACACTTACAGTAGGTCACATCCCTGAAGGTCTCTAACACTCACAGTAGGTCACATCCCAGAAGGTCACTAGCACTTACAGTAGGTCACATCCCTGAAGGTCATTAACACG
Organism: Brachymystax lenok tsinlingensis; assembly: GCA_030435695.1. Taxonomy (NCBI): domain Eukaryota; kingdom Metazoa; phylum Chordata; class Actinopteri; order Salmoniformes; family Salmonidae; genus Brachymystax; species Brachymystax lenok. The sequence continues at coordinate 8,809,251 of CM059804.1, read as the reverse complement.
TACAGTAGGTCACGTCCAAGAAGGTCACTAACACTTACAGTAGGTCACATCCCAGAAGGTCACTAACACTTACAGTAGGTCACTTCCAAGAAGGTCACTAACACTTACAGTAGGTCACGTCCCGAATGACACCCTGTTTACAATAAAGTGCACTACTTTTGACCAGGGTAGGGCACTATCTAGTGAATAGGGTTCCATTTGGGATGCATCCTTTTGAAAAATACATCTTACAATGTGTTTGGTTTCGGGAGGAAGCACAATGTCTGGCCTGAGTGTCATTGCTGTGATGATGTCTGGGAACTTGAGCTGCTTTCCCAGGTCAACTTTCAACTGCCAGTCTTGAGCTGCTGCGGGAAGACCTGTGTAGGCTACCAAGGCCAGCTCTTCCAGGAGTCACCTTGCCCACCAGCACGCTGTGCCATAGCCGTGACTCAGCCTGCTCTACTGCATCTTGAGCCCTCCCCTTCCTGTCCTCACCTCTATACTGGCCTGTGAGACTTCCGGGAGGCTTGACTCCCTGTATTGCAGCACCTCCGTTGTACGGGTCACCATGAATTCCTCATTCAGGCTGCTGATGGGTAGCTTCAGTATGTTCTTCTGACTGTACAGGGCAATGCTCCTTCGAGGTAATCCCAGCCATTTGCAGAGGTACAGTACCAGTCAAAAGTTTGGACACACCTACTCATTCAAGGGTTTTTGTTTATTTTACTATTTTCTACATAGTAGAATAACAGTGAAGACATCAACACTATGAAATAACACATATGGAATCGTAGTAACCAACATAAAAAAAAAAAAAAAAAAGATTTTATATTTTATATTCTTCAAAGTAACCACCCTTCGCCTTGATGACAGCTTCAAATCAAATCCTGTGTTTAGCAGATATTGCAGGTATAGCGAAATGCTTGTGTTTGTAGCTCCAACAGTGAAGTAATATCTAACAATTTCACAACAATACACACATGCTGTATCCCTCAGTCAAACATCTTGCCCACACTCCTTACCATTTTCTCTGTGAAGGATGGGATTTGTGTGTCTTGAATAGCAAAACGGAACTTGTCCACCGGCTTCCCCCTCTTCAGTACCAGGGATCTAGAATTCGCTGGCTTGAAGCTCATCCGGGCCCAGTTGACAAGGTTCTCCAACACCTTCAGAATCTACATACTCCCTGGGAAGGATGTTGTTGTCACAGTCATGTCGTCTATGAAGGCTCTGATAGGAGGTTGTCACACACCAGACTTGGTCAGCGTGCCTCTTCCACCCCATGGCAAGGGCCGAACAGGATCACTGAAATGGTGCAACCAGTGGGGATTCCTTTGTCAAGCTTGTGCCATTCTGATGTCATGAACCCAGAGATAATCTTTTTGGTAGTCTAGTTTGAGATCCCTGATCCTTGCACTATATAGGGAATAGGGTGCCATAGTAGTGCACTATATAGGGAATAGGGTGCCAGAGTAGTGCACTAGAAAAGGAATAGGGTGCCAGAGTAGTGCACTATATAGGGAATAGGGTGCCAAGTAGTGCACTATATAGGGAATAGGGTGCCATTTGGGATGCATCATAACACTCTAATCCAACCTCTGCCTGGGTGCCTCCCTGATTCATCTGTTGTCTTTAGAAACAGGAAGTGTTATTAGGTGTTATAGTGCAGTCCAGAGGAAGAGGTTGCACTGTTTTAAACATGACTGATGGACTAGTGTGTGTGTGTGTGTGTGTGTGTGTGTGTGTGTGTGTGTGTGTGTGTGTGTGTGTGTGTGTGTGTGTGTGTGTGTGTGTGTGTGTGTGTGTGTGTGTGTGTGTGTGTGTGTGTGTGTGTGTGTGTGTGTGTGTGCGCGTGCCTATGTGTCAAGTGTCTTAATAACCACGCCCGTGAAACGCCTGACACATCGCAGCCGCCTCAGAAGAGACCGTTTAAGCAGGGATTTATTTTGTGGAATGAATTACCAAGTATAATTAAAACCTTAATCTCTTTTTTCTCTCAATATTTTTTGGGATTCGAACCCAGAGAAGCAATCCAAAATTAATTTAACGCATCGCTGAGTAGTATTAATGCTTTGCCAGTATCTCTCTCTCGTTGGTCTGTAACATGGGGCCTGAGAAGGGGAGATCTGGGCTGTTCGGTTGTTACATGTTGGTGTGTAATCATGTAGAGAGAAACAAGACACAGGGGCTCCAGTGTATTAGCCCTAATAATCAGCCCTGTGTTAGCCCTAATAGTCAGCCCTGTGTTAGTCCTAATAGTCAGCCCTGTGATAGTCCTAATAGTCAGCCCTGTATTAGTCCTAATAGTCAGCCCTGTATTAGTCCTAATAGTCAGCCCTGTGTTTATCCTAATAGTCAGCCCTGTGTTAGTCCTAATAGTCAGTCCTGTGTTAGCCCTAATAGTCAGCCCTGTGTTAGTTCTAATAGTCAGCCCTGTGTTAGTCTTAATAGTCAGCCCTGTGTTAGTCCTAATAGTCAGCCCTGTATTAGTCCTAATAGTCAGCCCTGTATTAGTCCTAATAGTCAGCCCTGTGTTTATCCTAATAGTCAGCCCTGTGTTAGTCCTAATAGTCAGTCCTGTGTTAGCCCTAATAGTCAGCCCTGTGTTAGTTCTAATAGTCAGCCCTGTGTTAGTCTTAATAGTCAGCCGTGTATTAGTCCTAATAGTCAGGCCTGTATTAGTCCTAATAGTAAGCCCTGTGTTAGTCCTAATAGTCAGCTGTGTGTTAGTCCTAATAGTCAGCCCTGTATTAGTCCTAATAGTCAGCCCTGTATTAGTCCTAATAGTCAGCCCTGTATTAGCCCTAATAGTCAGCCCTGTATTAGTCCTAATAGTCAGCCCTGTGTTAGCCCTAATCGTCCGCCCTGTGTTAGCCGTAATAGTCAGCCCTGTGTTAGTCCTAATAGTCAGCCCTGTATTAGTCCTAATAGTCAGCCCTGTGTTAGCCCTAATAGTCAGCCCTGTGTTAGTCATAATAGTAAGCCCTGTGTTAGTCATAATAGTCAGCCCTGAGTTAGTCCTAATAGTTAGCCCTGTGTTAGTCCTAATAGTCAGCCCTGTGTTAGTCCTAATAGTCAGCCCTGTGTTAGTCATAATAGTAAGCCCTGTGTTAGTCCTAATATCCAGCCCTGTGTTAGTCCTAATAGTCAGCCCTGTGTTAGTCCTAATAGTAAGCTCTGTGTTAGTCCTAATAGTCAGCCTTGTGTTAGTCATAATAGTCAGCCCTGGGTTAGTCCTAATAGTCAGCCCTGTGTTAGTCATAATAGTATGCCCTTTCTTAGTCCTATTAGTCAGCCCTGTGTTAGTCATAATAGTCAGCCTTGTGTTAGTCATAATAGTAAGCCCTGTGTTAGTCATAATAGTCAGCCCTGTGTTAGTCATAATAGTCAGCCCTGTGTTAGTCCTAATAGTCAGCCCTGTGTTAGTCATAATAGTAAGCCATGTGTTAGTCCTAATAGTCAGCCCTGTATTAATCCTAATAGTCAGCCCTGTGTTAGTCCTAATAGTCAGCCCTGTGTTAGTCCTAATAGTCAGCCCTGTGTTAGTCCTCATAGTCATCCCTGTATTAGTCCTAATAGTCAGCCCTGTGTTAATCCTAATAGTCAGCCCTGTGTTAGTCCTAATAGTCAGCCCTGTGTTAGTCCTAATAGTCAGCTCTGTGTTAGTCCTAATAGTCAGCCCTGTGTTAGTCCTAATAGTCAGCCCTGTATTAGTCCTAATAGTCAGCCCTGTGTTAGTCCTCATAGTCATCCCTTTATTAGTCCTAATAGTCAGCCCTGTGTTAATCCTAATAGTCAGCCCTGTGTTAGTCATAATAGTCAGCCCTGTGTTAGTCCTAATAGTCAGCTCTGTGTTAGTCCTAATAGTCAGCCCTGTGTTAGTCCTAATAGTCAGCCATTTATTAGTCCTAATAGTCTTCCCTGTGTTAGTCCTAATAGTCAGCTCTGTGTTAGTCCTAATAGCCAGCCCTGTGTTAGTCCTCATAGTCAGCCATGTATTAGTCCTCATAGTCAGCCCTGTGGTAATCCTAATAGTCAGCCCTGTGTTAGTTCTAATAGTCAGCCCTGTGTTAGTCCTAATAGTCAGCTCTGTGTTAGTCCTAATAGTCAGCCCTGTGTTAGTCCTAATAGTCAGCCATTTATTAGTCCTAATAGTCAGCCCTGTGTTAGTCCTAATAGTCAGCTCTGTGTTTGTCCTAATAGCCAGCCCTGTGTTAGTCCTAATAGTCAGCCATGTGTTAGTCCTAATAGTCAGCCCTTTGTTAGTCCTAATAGTCAGCCCTGTGTTAGTCATAATAGTAAGCCCTGTGTTAGTCCTAATAGTCAGCCCTGTGTTAGTCATAATAGTAAGCCCTGTGTTAGTCCTAATAGTAAGCCCTGTGTTAGTCCTAATATCCAGCCTGTCTTAGTCCTAATAGCCAGCCCTGTGTTAGTCCTAATAGCCATCCCTGTGTTAGTCCTAATAGTCAGACCATTATTAGTCCTAATAGTCAGCCCTGTGTTGGTCAAAACAGTCAGCCCTCATTAGTCCTAATAGTCAGCCCTGTGTTAGTCCTAATAGCCAGCCCTTTATTTGTCCTAATAGTCAGCCCTGTGTTAGTCATAATTTTAAGCCCTGTGTTAGTCCTAATAGTAAGCCCTGTGTTAGTCCTAATATCCAGCCTGTGTTAGTCCTAATAGCCAGCCCTGTGTTAGTCCTAATAGCCAGCCCTGTGTTAGTCCTAATAGTCAGACCATTATTAGTCCTAATAGTCAGCCCTGTGTTGGTCAAAACAGTCAGCCCTCATTAGTCCTAATAGTCAGCCCTGTGTTAGTCCTAATAGTCAGCCCTGTGTTAGTCCTAGTAGTCAGCCCTGTATTTTTTTAAATAGTCAGCCCTGTATTAGTTCTAATTATTCCCAATAGTCAGCCATGTATTAGTCCTAATAGTCAGCCATGTGTTTGTCTAATAGTCAGCCCTGTATTAGGCCTAATAGTCAGACACATATTAGTCCTAGTAGTCAGCCATGTGTTAGTCCTAATAGTCAGCCCTGTGTTAGTTATAATAGTAAGCCCTGTGTTAGTCCTAATAGTCAGCCATGTTTAGTCCTAATAGTCAGCCATGTTTTAGTCCTAGTAGTCAGCCATGTTTTAATCCTAATAGTCAGCCATGTTTTAGTCCTAATAGTCAGCCATGTTTTAGTCCTAATAGTCAGCCATGTTTTAGTGCTAATAGTCAGCCATGTATTAGTGCTAATAGTCAGCCATGTTTTAGTCCTAATAGTCAGCCATGGTTTAGTCCTAATAGTCTGCCATGTTTTAGTCCTAATTGTCAGCCATGTTTTAGTCCTAATAGTCAGCCATGTTTTAGTCCTAATAGTCAGCCATGTATTAGTGCTAATAGTCAGCCATGTGGAGAAAAAGGCCCCCAACTCTGAGGGAATGTGCGAGTGTGTGTTTGTGTGCGTGTGTATTTTGCAGTGTCTGATTGTATTTAGCTTGGTAGAGGTAAAACAACATTGCCAACATGTTCACGTGTGTGTGTGTGAGCCCAGAGCTAATTTCCACATTGCTAACACATCTGCCAGCCGTTAGCTAAAGGGTTTGTTACGACTAGCAGCATTAACGCACCACTGGCTAATATAGTGAAGGCTTGCTAATGTGCTTTATTACTGGAGAATTAAATGACGTAGCTATTGCCTCTGCCGTCTGCCTGGCAGCCTGCTCTGACCACCGGGTTAGCCTAGCGAGGAGAATAGTGGGGAGAGAGAACGCTAGTCTGTGTGTGAGTAGGTGTGTGTGTGAGTAGGTGTGTGTGCGTCTGTGTCTGTGTTTGAATGTGTGTATGTATTTTACTGTCTATGAAAGTGAATTTTGCAGACTTGGTAGAGGTAAAACCATATTATCAACACACTCTCACCACTCAATCGGCTGTTGTCAAGTTGTTGTGGATGTGAGAGAAAGAGAAAGAGAGAGAGACAGAGATAGAGACAGACAGAGAGAGAGGGAGAGAGACCGAGCAAGAGAGAGACATACTTTTTTAAAACTTTTTGTCTTTCTTTAATGATACATCGTCATTTAATTTAACTAAACTCCACCCCCTACCTCTCACACAAACAATCCAAAAGAGACATTAAGGCTTCTACGGGTTTTCCCCATGTAAGACAGACCGCAAGGACATTTCAACATGAACATAACATTGGTGGACATGCATGTAATCAGGCCTTTGATCTTAAATCTTTGTCCTGTGTGGGAGTGGCTAAGTTAGTTGCATTTGTACGTAAAGCTGCATTGAGCACATTGGCCACATTTGTAAATATCCTCCGGGAACCTTGTCCCAAAAAGTTCCCCTTTTCTCTGGTGGGTAATCAGATTTAACCACAATCTCTCACGTTTGGGGGTCTTTTAAAAACCATACGTGGGGGATATTTAAAAATGGGTTTCAATTGTGGGTAAGTATCAATAATGTACCAGTGCTTCATGATAATGTCCTTCAATGCCTTCCCCAAGGGTGAGTTTTAGGTAATGCATGGTGGGACATGTTCTGCTTTTTCTTTGACTTGGTTGAAGGCTTTCCAACTGTGTTAGTCCTTCAAAATGATAATTAGCATGTTTTACCCAATTGTCTTTGTACCCCCTTTCCTTAAAGCCCCCCTCCCACCATACATGAAGCTACCCCATCGCACTCACGCAACACGCAAAGGAAGTCCAGTCCAATTATTCCCCAGAGTTTTTTTATAAAACTGCGCTGGGAGTCCATCGACCCCCGGTGCACGGCCAGGGGACATCTGGGTTACGGCCTCTGACACATAATGGGACCACAGGGAAATGTCCATTTCATCACTCTGTGTGCCAGAGAGAGCTTAGAGAGTTCCTCAAACAAAACCTGAGCACACACAGGATCACACAGTTCTGCCCTATACAACTCAGTATAAAACTCCACAGTCCGTTCCACATCTCCCCCACCACAGAGGTCACCCGCCCATCTGACAGCCGTAGAGAATGCATAGCCTTTGCTTCACTGCTCTGTCTATTCAGCCTAAGAAGAAGGAGCTGTTAGCAGCCATCTCCTTGAGCATGGAGAACTTAGCTCTTACAAGTGCTCCCTTTGCTTTAACCTGGAAAAAACTGCCCAGGTCCCTACGTAAATTCAGCTGTCAAGGCCATGGTTATGTGGTGATCTGAAAACCCCACTGGGAGAATGGTAGCGCCCAACAACCTATTGCTCTGATTCCTGGACATGTAAAACCGATCGAGTCGGGCTGCACTCACCCTAACCCCAAAGACCTTCACCCATGTATACTGTCTTGTGTTGGGATGTCTAGTTCTCCAAACGTACACTCGGTCAAACTGATTAACTTCTTAGGGCTAGGGGGCAGTATTTTGAAGTTCGGATGAAAAACGTGCCCAAAGTAGGATATGCATATAATTAGTAGCTTTGGATAGAAAACACTCTGAAGTTTCTAAAACTGTTAAAATAATGTCTGTGAGTATAACAGAACTGATATGGCAGGCAAAACCCCAAGCAAAATCCATCTGGATTGTCTGAATCAGTCATGTCACACTGTTTTCAAATGTCATGCTATTCAAAGCTGGGTATTTTAGCTCCCAGATTGCAGTTCCTATGGCTTCCACTAGATGTCAACAGTCTTTAGAAAAAGGTTGGAACGTTCAATCATGAAAATCAAGGGAGTAAGACCACTAGTTCCTGGGTTCACGTCAAGTGTACTGTTTTGGATTCTGCGCGTAACAGGGAATGTGCGCTCAGTTCTTTTTCTCTTCTATTCAGCAGGTTATATTCCGTCTGAAGTATTATAGGTTATATTCATTTTAGGGTATTTAGAGTATTGATTACAAATGCTGTTTGACTTTTTTCGGTGAACTTTATGGGTACTTTTGGGATATCGTTTTTCTGCATGGATGAAAGCCTTTGGGCAGGTGGATTACTGAATATGGAAATAAAGAGGAACTTTATCGAACAAAAGGACCTTTTATAGGGTAACCTGGACGCTTTGATATGCCATCAGAGGGAGATAATCAAAGGTAAGTGATTTATTTTATGCTATTTTAGAGTTTTGTGACACCTCTGCTGGTTATGCTATTATGCTAATTTTAATGAATGTTTGAAATTTAGTATTTTTGTAATTTGAATTTGGTGCTCTGCATTTCACCAGATGTTGTCAAAATCGATCCCGTTCACGGGATTGGATCCGTAACAAGTTAATGATGTCCCTTAACACCCCGACTGAGCCTGAATGAGGCTCCTCCCCATTTCTGTCTTTCGTCAAATCCATTGTACAGTTCCAGTCCCCGCCAACCATCAGTGTCTCCTCAGGCGCTACCTGTGAGAGTTCCTGTCTAAGATCCCCCAAACAGAAGCCCCCTCTTTCTCCCTGTGTTAGGCGCATAGACATTTATAAGGTCAAAACCACAGTTATTAATTTGTGCTTTTACTACAAGCAGTCTACCCCTACACACCTCTTTTGAGGAGGACATCTTTACCCCCAGACCCGGTACAAAAAGGACTGCCACCCCTGCACTAACATGTTCCATGGCTCAGCACACTTGCCCCTTTCCACCAGAGCCCCCAATTGACTTTATTCACTATGTGTCTCCTGCAAAAACAACAACTGTACTTTCTTTGTCTTATGTATTCACCCAACAGCCTCCTCTTTCCCACATCTCTTGCGCCATTTACATTAAGCGAGCCTACCCGAAGGGTCTCCATAAAAAGTCGGAGAAAAGCCAGCAAAGAAAGAGACCAATAGCAAAGCTCAAAAAGCCCCAGTGCCAGAAAAAAAACAATTAATTTAAACAGCATCTGAAGGTAGACCCTTACGCACGGTTGTGACCCACTTCCTCAACCTAAAATGTTTCCTGGGTGAGAGGACACCAGAGCGTGTTGTACTGATCTTACAAACTTTCCCGGATCACAAAAAAAAGCTTAAAGATGAACCTTATTTTTCCCTTTAGTCTCATTCAGGAACCTTGACAGTTCCCTTACCGTGTACTTTGAACTCTCTGCCTGACTGTCTGTCAGCACTTGACCCCTTGAGGAGGAGTCTGAAAAGAAAGCCTCCTCATTGTCCTCTTCCTCAGACTCTTCTTCCTCCTCCTCGTCGTAATCTCCCACCCTGACCACCTGCACTTTTTCTCTGGTCGGGGCCTCGCCTCCCCCCCCAGCACCAGGCAAAAGTTCCTTTGTGCATTCGACCACACCAGCCTCTCCCCTCCCACCTCCTTTCTTCTCCCTCTTTTTCCTCTTCCACATGACACCCTCTCCCACCCACCCTAGTTGCTTACCCTTCCCCACTAAATCAAATCAAATCAAATGTTATTGGTCACATACACATGGTTAGCAGATGCAAAACTGAAAGCGCGAACCACTGCTTTTAATCAGGGCAAGGCAACCGGAAACATGACTGAATACAAACAGTGTAGCTATTCCCTCCGCGCAAGGCAATCAAACAAGCTAAGCGTCAATATGGAGACAAAGTAGACTCACAATTCAACGGCTCAGACACGAGAGGAATGTGTCAGGGTCTACAGTCAATCACGGACTACAAAAAGAAAACCAGCCCCGTCGCGGACCACGATGTCCTGCTCCCAGACAAACTAAACAACTTCTTTGCTCGCTTTGAAGACAATACAATGCCACCGACATGGCCCGCTACCAAAACCTGTGGGCTCACCTTCACGTGAGTAAAACATTTAAGCATGTTAACCCTAGCAAGGCTGCCGGCCCAGATGGCATCCCTGGCCGTGTCCTCAGAGCATGCGCAGACCAGCTGGCTGGTGTTTTACAGACATATTTAATCAATCCTTATCCCAGTCAGCTGTTCCCACATGCTTCAAGAGGGCCACCATTGTTCTGGTTCCCAAGAAAGCTAAGGTAACTGAGCTAAATGACTCTCGCCCCGTAGCACTCACTTTCGACACCACCATCCATAACCTGATCCCCTGCTGATTTCGTACTTTTGCCCACTGATAAAAGAATAATTTTAATGGTAGGTTTATTTTAACAGTGAGAGTCAGAATAACAACAAAAAAATCCAGAAAAAGACGTGAAAAATGTTATAAATTGATTTGCATTTTAATGAGGGAAATAGATATTTGACCCCCTCTCAATCAGAAAGATTTCTGGCTCCCAGGTGTCTTTTATACAGGTAACGAGCTGAGATTAGGAGCGCACTCTTAACTTCTTAGGGAGCGGTTCCCGAGGTGACGGTTTTGGAGAGACTGGCGTGCCCAAAGTAAAATGTCTCCCACTCAGGCCCAGAAAATAGGATATGCACATAATTAGTACTATTGGATAGGAAACACTGAAGTTTCTAAAAGTGTTAACATAATGTCTGTGAGTGTAACAGAACAGAAATAGCAGGCGAAAACCCGAGAAGAATCTATCCGGAATTACTGTTTTTTTGTCACATTGGCTCTGTTTGACAGTCTCCCTATTGTGTTCTATGGCAAGCAGCTCCGAGATTTTTTTACCTTTCAAATAACTTCTTCTGAGGTCTTCCCAAGTGTCCAAACAAGATAATCCATGGTTCTTTTGTTAGAAAAAGTAAATAATTATATCCATAAATATCCGTTGTTTTTGGCACGTTACGTTCAGCTACTCCACCAAGCATTGTCAGTCTACTCGCCCGTTTTACAGTGAAGGGATCGCGTTCAAATTATACCTCTCATCTTTTCACAAACAAATCAAATATCATTAATAATGCATCCTTATGTATTCTTTTATGAATAATAGCGATCATATTTTACAAGAACGATAAGTGAAACGTTAAAAGACGAAAAGAAAGTTGGTCGCTGGCTGGCGTTCACGTTCTCGTGAACGCACGCGTTTGTTTACCCTTTTTCCCTACCGGTAGTAATTCTCTCTCTCTAAGGATCTGGTCAGAGCTTTCCTCCAGACCCTTTCCAGAGACTGTTGACATCTAGTGGAAGCCATAAGTACTGCAACCTCGGTCCTATTCCCCATAGAAAAATATTACATGGGCTTCAAAATGAGAGGAGAGCAACAGAAAAATAAATTCCGGACAGAAATTTCTCTGGTTTTTGCCTGCTAAATCTGTTCTGGAATAGCCACAGACTATATCTTAATGGTTTTATAAACTTCAGAGTGTTTCCTATCCAATAGTACTAAATATGTAAATATCCTAGTTTCTGGCCATGAGTGGTAGGCATTTAACTTTGGGCACGTCAGACAGGCGAAAATTCGGAAAATGGGACCCTAGCTGGAAGAGGTTAAAGGGAGTGCTCCTAATCTCAGTTTGTTACCTGTATAAAAGACACCTGTCCACAGAAGCAATCAATCAATCAGATTCCAAAATGTCCACCATGGCCAAGACCAAAGAGCTCTCCAAGGATGTCAGGGACAAGATTGTAAACCTACACAAGGCTGGAATGGGCTACAAGATCATCGCCAAGCAGCTTGGTGAGAAGGTGACAACAGTTGGTGCGATTATTCGCAAATGGAAGAAACACAAAAGAACTGTCAATCTCCCTCAGCCTGGGGCTCCATGCAAGATCTCACATCGTGGAGTTGCAATGATCATGAGAACGATGAGGAATCAGCCCAGAACTACACGGGAGGATCTTGTCAATGATCTCAAGGCACCTGGGACCATAGTCACCAAGAAAACAATTGGTAACACACTACGCCGTGAAGAAGAAAGCACATATACATGCCCGTCTGAAGTTGCCAATGAACATCTGAATGATTCAGAGGACAACTGGGCGAAAGTGTTGTGGTCAGATGAGACCAAAATGGAGCTCTTTGGCATAAACTCAACTCTGCGTGTTTGTAGGAGGAGGAATGCTGCCTATGACCCCAAGAACACCATCCCCACCATCAAACATGGAGGTGGAAACATTATGCTATGGGGGTGTTTTTCTGCTAAGGGGACAGGACAACTTCACTGCATCAAAGGGACGATGGACGGGGCCATGTACCATCAAATCTTGGGTGAGAACCTCCTTCCCTCAGCCAGGGCATTGAAAATGGGTTGTGGATGGGTATTCCAGCATGACAATGACCCAAAACACACGGTCAAGGAGTGGCTCAAGAAGAAGCACATTAAGGTCCTGGAGTGGCCTAGCCAGTCTCCAGACCTTAATCCCATAGAAAATCTGTGGAGGGAGCTGAAGGTTCAAGTTGCCAAACGTCAGCCTCGAAACTTTAATGACTTGGAGAAGATCTGCAAAGAGGAGTGGGACAAAATCCTTCCTGAGACGTGTGCAAACCTGGTGGCCAACTACAAGAAACGTCTGACCTCTGTGATTGCCAGCAAGGGTTTTGCCGCCAAGTACTAAGCCATGTTTTGCAGAGGGGTCAAATACTTATTTCCCTCATTAAAATGCAAATCAATTTATAACATTTTCACGTTCACATGCGTTTTTCTGGATTTTTTTGTTATTATTCTGTCTCTCACTGTTCAAATAAACCTACCATTAAAATTATAGACTGATCATTTCTTTGTCAGTTGGCAAAAGTACAAAATCAGCAGGTGATCAAATACTTTTTTCCATCACTGTATGTAAGAATGCTGTTCATCGACTACAGCTCAGCATTTAACACCATAGTACCCTCCAAACTGGTCATTAAGCTTGAGACCCTAGGTCTCGATCCAGCCCTGTGCAACTGGGTCCTGGACTTCCTGACGGGCCGGCCCCAGGTAGTGAGGGTAGGAAACAACATCTCCACCCCGCTGATCCTCAATACTGGGGCCCCGCAAATGTGCATTCTCAGCCCTCTCCTGTACTCCCTGTTCACCCATGACTGCTTGGCCAAGCACGCCTCCAACTCAATCATCAAGTTTGCTGACGACACTACAGTGGTAGGCTTGATTACCAACAACGACGATACTGCGTACAGGGAGGAGGTGAGGGCCCTCGGAGTGTGGTGTCAGGAAAATAATCTCTCACTCAACGTCATCAAAACCAAGCTGATGATCGTGGACTTCAGGAAACAGCAGAGGGAGAACCCCCCTATCCACATCGACGGGACAGTAGTGGAGAAGGTGGAAAGTTTTGGTGGTGGTGTAGCTGAGGCTGGGGCTGGGTCTAGTCATGTTATAGATGGTGGTGTAGATGAGCCTGGGTCTAGTCAAGCTATACTATCCTCATCCACTAGTATAGCCTGACTAGGCCCAGCCTCATCTATACCACCGTCTATAACATGACTAGACCCAGCCTCATCTACACCACCCTCTATAACATGACTAGACCCAGCCTCATCTACACCACCATCTATAACCTGACTAGACCCAGCCTCATCTACACCACCCTCTATAACATGACTAGACCCAGCCTCATCTACACCACCATCCATAACATGACTAGACCCAGTCTCATCTACACCACCATCCATAACATGACTAGACACAGTCTCATCTACACCACTATCTATAACATGACTAGACCCAGTCTCATCTACACTCAAGACCATAACATGACTAGGCCCAGCCTCATCTACACCACCGTCTATAACATGACCAGACCCAGCCTCATCTACACAACCATCCATAGCCTGACTAGACCCAGTCTCATCTACACCACCCTCTATAACATGACTAGACCCAGCCTCATCTACACCACAATCTATAGCCTGACTAGACCCATCCTCATCTACACCACCCTCTATAACATGACTAGACCCAGCCTCATCTACACCACCATCCATAACCTGACTAGACCCAGCCTCATCTACACCACCATCCATAACCTGACTAGACCCAGTCTCATCTACACCACCATCTATAGCCTGACTAGACCCAGCCTCATCTACACCACCATCCATAACATGACTAGACCCAGCCTCATCTACACCACAATCTATAGCCTGACTAGACCCATCCTCATCTACACCACCCTCTATAACATGACTAGACCCAGCCTCATCTATAACACCATCTATAGCCTGACTAGACCCAGCCTCATCTACACCACCATCCATAACCTGACTAGACCCAGTCTCATCTACACCACCATCCATAACATGACTAGACCCAGCCTCATCTACACCACAATCTATAGCCTGACTAGACCCATCCTCATCTACACCACCCTCTATAACATGACTAGACCCAGCCTCATCTATAACACCATCTATAGCCTGACTAGACCCAGCCTCATCTACACCACCATCTATAGCCTGACTAGACCCAGCCTGATCTACACCACCATCCATAACCTGACTAGACCCAGTCTCATCTACACCACCATCCATAACATGACTAGACACAGCCTCATCTACACCACTATCTATAACATGATTAGACCCAGCCTCATCTACACTCAAGTCCATAACATGACTAGGCCCAGCCTCATCTACACCATCGTCTATAACATGACCAGACCCAGCCTCATCTACACAACCATCCATAGCCTGACTAGACCCAGCCTAATCTACACCACCATCCATAACATGACTAGACTGATCCTCATCTACACCACCATCCATAACATGACTAGACTGATCCTCATCTACACCACCATCCATAACCTGACTAGACCCAGCTTCATCTACACCCCCAACTATAGCCTGACTAGACCCAGCCTCATCTACACCACCATCTATAACCTGACTAGACCCAGCCTCATCTACACCACCCTCTATAACATGACTAGACCCAGCCTCATCTACACCACCCTCTATAACATGACTAGACCCAGCCTCATCTACACCACCATCTATAACCTGACTAGACCCAGCCTCATCTACACCACCATCTATAACCTGACTAGACCCAGCCTCATCTACACCACCATCTATAGCCTGACTAGACCCAGCCTGATCTACACCACCATCCATAACCTGACTAGACCCAGTCTCATCTACACCACTATCTATAGCCTGACTAGACCCAGCCTCATCTACACCACCATCTATAGCCTGACTAGACCCAGCCTCACTTACGCCACCCTCTATAACCTGATTAGACCCAGCCTCATCTACACCACCATCTATAGCCTGACTAGACCCAGCCTCACTTACGCCACCCTCTATAACCTGACTAGACCCAGCCTCATCTACACCACCATCCATAACATGACTAGACCCAGTCTCATCTACACCCCCATCCATTCTTCCAGATAAAAACCTGTTAAAACACTCTACTTGTGACAGTAACCTCTGGTAGCAGTGAGATCTTAGCAGCTAGTTTACTGGATTGTTTGTATACAAAGGAGGGGATGACACAGTGGTTTGGAGCGAGATCAATGCTGTGAGGTGGAGTGGGCCGTTTGTTTCCTCATGTGTGTTGTGTGTGTATGTGTTTGTGTGTGTGTACAAACATGTCTGTGTGTACCGGTTTATGTGTGTGAGTGTACATTCCCTGGTTGTTGCGGTGAAAAGGGATCGAGGGGATCGATGAAGCATTTGTTTTGTTTAGGTAAATGATCGCCGTGGAGACAGACAGGAGCACTCCGTCTTGCGGCCCTGAGGGGAGAGAAGACAAATGGGTATCAAACCACATCATCCCTCTCGCAGGCTCAGTGTCTCTCAGTGTCTCTCTCATTGTCTCTCAGTGTCTCTCTCATTGTCTCTCAGTATCTCTCAGTATCTCTCAGTGTCTCTCAGTGTCTCTGTGTTTCTCTCAGTGTCTCTCTCATTGTCTCTCGTTGTCTCTCAGTGTCTCTCTGTGTCTCTGTGTCTCTCTCGTTGTCTCTTGTTGTCTCTCAGTGTCTCTCTGTGTCTCTGTGTCTCTTGTTGTCTCTCGTTGTCTCTCTGACTCTCTGTCTCTCTGATTGTCTCTCTGATTGATAGGGAAATGTGTATGTTTAAGTAATGACTAGAATATTCCACCCTGAAAATGTATAACAGTGTGTAATGGTGTTAGAGTTATAAGACAGTAATCCAATAATGTGTGTGTCTAGAACTTTTTATAGACTAGGACACAGTATTACTATCTTGCAATGTAAGCAGGTTGTATTTGAGAGAAAAAAGGACTACTTGTGAAACCAACTACAGAAAAGAGGCCTTCCCACCCTTGGGAGGGGAGGAACTGTTAGGAACTGTCTAGCTTGAAGAAATATGTTACAGAAGTGACAGGAAGGTATGTGTACTGTGGAAAAATACAGCCCGCCTAAAGCGGGGTGGAGTTCATTGGTGTGTACAGATAAAAATACTGTGTCCCCATTTTGAGAACAGAGCTCTCGTGAATAAAAATTCTGATCATTGTAGCTGGGTCTCTGTCTGTTTCATTTTAACCAACGCTTTACGACCTTTGGGTTACAGACTGAGTAGTTTATTAAAAGTTCAGTTAGAACATTGGGAACAAAATTCTCGTGACACTGATTGTCTCTCTGATTGTCTCTCTAATTGTCTCTCTGTGTCTCTCAGTGTCTCTCTCATTGTCTCTAAGTGTTGCTCTCATTGTCTCTTTCAGTATCTCTTATTGTATCTCAGTGTCTCCCAGTGTCTCTCTGTGTCTCTCTCTGTGTCTCTCTCTCTGTCTCTCTCTGTGTCTCCCATTGTCTCTCTCTATGTCTCTCAGTGTATCTCTGTCTCTCAGTATCTCTCTCAATGTCTCTGTGTCTCTCAGTATCTCTCTCAATGTCTCTGTCTCTCTTAGTGTCTCACAGTTTCTCTGTGTCTCTCTGCGTCTCTGTGTCTTACTCATTGTCTTTCAGTGTCTCTCTCAGTATTTTCAGTGTCTCTCTCTTTCAGTCAGGGGTTGGAAACGAAATTATTTTCCAATCGATTCAATCTGAAAAGGATCATATTTTTTTGTTCCTTTCCAAAATAAAGTTCTTAACTGGTTCGAACACCCCAAAAAGTAACAGTTTATATAGTTCCTTTCTGTTCCTTTTTAAACCTCTGAAATCATTCAGATTTTTACATTTAGCTCGACATTAAATAACTTCACTAAGGGGAGACGGCTTGAAGTGCTGGGCAACTGTCATGACATGAATTATCTGAATTAGGCCTACATAATTTTACCTACGGAGGAGCGGCTTCTATGAAGGAACTTTGAACGCTTTTAAACTTCTGATTTTCTGATAACCTTGGACCAGAGCTAGCTAACAAGCTTGTGTGAGCTGCACCAGAATTTTGTAGTTAATAAATTCAATGTGAAATATGATAACTATAGTATCCTTAACTAGCATTGAAAAAGTTAACCTCTCAGGGATTGCTGGGGCGCTAGCGGGCTGCTCCCGACACTACCAGGTGAAATGTAAGGCGCCAAATTCAAAATCCAAAAGTTGAATTATTAAACATCCACCAATATACAAGTGTTCCATACTCATCAAAAGCTCTGTTTCTTGGCAATATCACAGCGTTGTCAGATTTCAAAAGGCTTTACCGGCGAAAGTAGCACATTTGATTGTTTGAGGGTAGCACCTCACATATTTTTCCCATAGCCATGAATCGATTAGCCATCATGGCACACACATAACACATTTCACAGCGAAAACAAATAAATTACCTGTTGAAGAACTTCTGCTGAGGTCATCCTAAGTGTCCAACAAAGACAATCCATGGTTCTTTTGTTAGAAAAAGTAATGTATTTTATCCATAAATCCTCCATTTGGTTCGCGCATTAGAAACGACAGCCTCCACTAGTCCATTGAAACGTGACGCAAACTCGTTCATCTTATACCTATAAACTTGTCCAAGAACAATCAAACATAGTTTTAAATGTATCCTTAGGAACACTTTTACGTATATTTACTATTATAAATCAACCGGAATATAAACTGATCGATAAAGGCGGTAAAAGACACTGCGCGCCTTGTCGGGAGCGCGCGCTGGGTACTGTTTACATAAAAAGGTAACTTCCTGGTTTGCTCTTATTCTCTGGTCTAATTCATCCAAATTGAAAATGTACACTGTCTCGAGACTGTTGACATCTAAAGGAAGCGATGGGTACTGCATTCATATGCCGTTATATGGTCATTTTCATGAGGGAAGGGTTCCCAATGAGGCACTCTGTCAAAACCACTTTTTCCAGGACAGAAATTCCTCGGGGTTTCGCCTGCCATATGCGTTCTGTTTCACTCACAGAGAAATGGTTAACACTTTTGGAAAATCAGAGTGTTTCCTATCCAATGGTACTAAATATGTGCATATCCTATTTTCTGGGCCTGAATGGGAGGCATTTTACTTTGGGCACGCCAGGCTCTCCAAAACCGACCCCTCAGCTGCCACTCCCTAACAAGTTAATCCATTCTTCCAGATAAAAAAATCTCCCCCCCTCATATCTGAATCACACTTCTAATATCTGTAGGCTTCTAGCCTCTGCCGACTTCCCAACAACTAGATGTTCCGGTTTTCAGGGGAAATGCAAAGAGCGCCTGTGATGCAACTTCCACTTTTGGACGTTAACAAGGCGACACTTCATCTTAGCTCCTTCTTCACATTTACTGGATTGGTTGAACAGTACAGAAGAGAACCTCTCCCAACAGATTTTTTTTCTTCTCATCAAGACCAGTATGTAGGGATCTAGTTTCAGGCATTCATTTTATGCTTACTACGTTAAGTTAGTAGGCTACAGTAGCCTATGGTAACGTCAGTACAGTAGCCTATGGTAACGTCAGTACGGTAGCCTATGGTAACGTCAGTACAGTAGCCTATGGTAACGTCAGTACGGTAGCCTATGGTAACGTCAGTACGGTAGCCTATGGTAACGTCAGTACGGTAGCCTATGGTAACGTCAGTACGGTAGCCTATGGTAGCGCCAGCACGGTAGCCTATGGTAACGCCAGCACGGTAGCCTATGGTAACGTCAGTACAGTAGCCTATGGAAACGTCAGTACGGTAGCCTATGGTAACGTCAGTACGGTAGCCTATGGTAACGTCAGTACAGTAGCCTATGGTAACATCAGTACGGTAGCCTATGGTAACGTCAGTACGGTAGCCTATGGTAACGTCAGTACGGTAGCCTATGGTAACGTCAGTACAGTAGCCTATGGTAACGTCAGTACAGTAGCCTATGGTAACGTCAGTACAGTAGCCTATGGTAACGTCAGTACAGTAGCCTATGCTTCAGAGGGGGAGGGGCAGGTAACCTACATACACACACTTATGGCAAAGATTTTCAGCTGGCAGGCAGACACTGTTTCTGAGTGACAGAGTGAAGGCTTTGCATAGACACTGTTGCATTTCTTGAGGGACTGAAACAAAATGCCTGGAACATAAACTAAAGTTATTAACCGGTTCCCATGCTTTTAAAATAACGGTTCTGTTCCAGAACAGTATAGATCACTTTTGTTCCCGGTTCTGATTCTGTTCCCTGAACCGGTTCTAAACCCTGCTTTCAGTATCTCTCACAGTGTCTCTCCGTGTCTCTCAGTATCTCTCTCATTGTTTCTAAGTGTCTCTCAGTATCTCTCTCATTGTTTCTAAGTGTCTCTCAGTATCTCTCTCATTGTTTCTAAGTGTCTCTCAGGATCTCTAAGTGTCTCTCAGTGTCTGTGGAACTGGAGCTGGCATCAGCTGTGCTGTGACTCCACTGACTGACTGACAGACAGACTGACTGAGTGACAGACTGACTGAGTGACAGACTGACTGACTGACTGACTGACAGACTGACTGAGTGACAGACTGACATCAGTGGCATCAGTCAGACTGAAGATTGACTGACTGCAGTGAGCAGGTAGGTAGAAAATACTGTACATGCAGATATGTATCCCTATAATGAGGTTCCTTGTCTGTCTTTGTGATTCTTATTTACAATGACGGCCTACCCCGGCCAAACCCCGGACGAGATGCAGAGCCTTAGACCGCTGAACCAGGGTGTCTGCAGTGACGCCTCTAACACTGAGATGCAGAGCCTTAGACCACTGAACCAGGGTGTCTGCAGTGACGCCTCTAACACTGAGATGCAGAGCCTTAGACTGCTGAACCACTCGGGAGCCCCTCTACTTTGTTAGCACACTGAACTAAAGCCTATTAGAAAAGAAATGCAGATTGGGGCGACTGTGTGTCGACCATCAAAGTCGAATGCCAAAGACTATTCAGTTTCCATTAGGAGGTACTGTTCCACCATATACATGCCTGTGTATATATATACAATACGCACACGCACGCACGCATGCACATGCACGCACACGGGCACACACACAAACAGTTGACCAAGACACCAGTCTCTCGTTGAGGAAAGAAATATTTATTAATAACTGCAGTAATCATGATAATAACTGTAATAATAACTTAACGATCATAATTTATATTACTGTATTTCTGAAGCACGTTGAAAGCATACACAAAGTAGAACAAAACAAGGAACAAAACCCAATCCCAAAGTTAGAGTACAGGTTCTGAACAGCTCAACATGTCATCTCTTGAAATTGATCAATATATCTCTTTATTTATGTATTTTGTTTACCTACTCATCTTTTAATCTATATGACCTTGGAGCAATTGCCAAAAAGAAGAAGAAATAAACAGAAATATATGTGTTTTGAAGCACATGAAGAGTTTTGAATATCCAGTAATACAACGTTCTGACATAGAAAGAAAAAGGAGGATCTATACATTTGGAATACAAAAGCACCACATTTATAAGCCGTAAACAGATAGATAGACCGACACAAACAGAATGGAAGGGTTTCTCTTTCACAGCGTCAGCTTACTACTACACCACTCTAACCTTTGTGCTTTGGGGGACTGCAGAGGGCGTTGTGAACTAGGATGGTGACGGATGAGGACGGAGATGGATAAACTATAGGGGAGGTAGGTCTGTGGTTTTGGCTTAGGGGTTTGAGAGCTGGTTCGAGTACTACAGGATAAACTGGGTCTGATCTGGGTTGGGTTTTGGACTGAAGTTTCTGGATTTAGATGAGACTGGGTCTGGGTTTTTGCAATTGGATTTAGGTTGTAAACAAATCGGGAAGTTCGAGGAAACCGACATTTGGTTTTCGTAAGGAAGCTTGTGGATTTTCAGGAAGCCATCATTGGAATGAGTGGTGGATGTGGGCTTTGGGTTAGGGGGCACAGAGGTATATGTAACTTTAGGAGTAGTGGGTAGGGGTAGGGGTAGGGTACGGTACAATAATTAGCCTCAGACAGTAACAGAGCTATAGCGAAGGCTGCTTCACACTTGTTTGGGCCAAATCCTAACTCAAGATCTACACACTTAAATCACATGTTTGCGTAAGGACCTCAATGACATCAAAGTTACGTTTTATTTCAAATGAGAATTAAGCCATTTCAGAGCAAATATTAACACACAGACACACTACCACCGCTTTCTGCGGTGCTGGGAATATAAATTATTAACAATGTTCTATGGTCAATGACAGTAATGGATCCCTGTACTAACGTTCACTTCTGCACGCATATGTGAATGTGTAAGTCCGATAGACCAACATATTCACAGGCGTGCAGTGGTGAACGTGTTGCACGGGACTCATTTTATAACCGCTTTCATCACACATCTATTTCCACAGGGTTGAACAGCAGGTCGACATCTAAACAGGAAGGAAGTCTCAAACAGACCAAAAAATGACAGAGCAGTAGAATCAGATTATCAGGATAACTAAAACCCCTTCAACTTCTCAGCTCCCAGATCTCTGCTAGAGTGGCATCGTAGTTTTCTCAGCTCCCAGATCTCTGCTAGAGTGGCATCGTAGTTTTCTCAGCTCCCAGATCTCTGCTAGAGTGGCATCGTAGTTTTTCTAATTTAGTTGTTTGCTTGTCTTTTTTAATACATGAGGTCTCAGTCTCTCTCAGTGCCCGTGCAGATTTGCCTTCCCATCAAGGGTCCCTTGAGCTTTGCAATGACAACTTGACAACAGATTGAGTGGGTAGAGGTGGACAGGTTTTTTTTCTTCTCTTTAACAAACACGCACGCAGGCACACACACGTTTTACTGGTTCAGGTCTCATTGTTTGTGCTACATACATAACGAACATACACCTGTTAGTTAACATGTTAACAAACAGCTGTCCACCTGTGAAGATACCCGTTCTGTCTTCTCTGAGGACAAGAATGCAGCAAAGTGGGTTTATTTATCTGGAACCTTCCATCCATTACACTGCGGGGAAACGTCCGTAGACCAGCCTGTCAGATACAGTCACACCTGAGTCCGGGGAAACGTCCGTAGACCAGCCTGTCCGATACAGTCACACTTGGGTCCAGGGAAACATCCGTAGACCAGCCTATCAGATAGTCACACCTGAGTCCAGGGAAACGTCCGTAGAACAGCCTGTCAGATATAGTCACACTTGGGTCCAGGGAAACATCCGTAGACCAACCTATCAGATACAGTCACACCTAAGTCCAGGGAAACGTCCGTAGACCAGCCTGTCAGATACAGTCACACTTGAGTCCAGGGGTAGCAGCTAATTGTGGTGTAGGGAAGCTTGATGTGCAGCAGAGGCTTAGGTGAACTCAGATAGGAAATAGAGCTCAGATTTTTACAGTACCATCCTGTCCTCCAATCAGAGAGGAGAGGGATATGGAGTCCCTTCATTCTTCAAACCTGGATTCTCAACCCTCCTCTTGTGTATAGGTCACAAATCCCCCCTCCAACACTGTTCAGGATGTGCCTTGTCTCAATCTGAGTCAGAACCCTCCCTCACCCCCACCCCCCTACCCACTCTCAGCACTGGTTCCTCCCTAGGTCCTCACTCAGTCTCTCTCTCTCTCTCTGTCTTTCACCTCAGGAGACAGAAGAAGAATAAATACAAAATAAATCAATATTTAAAAAAACATATTTTATCTGTCACACAAGACAGACTGCGATGCTCCTCTCCTGGTGTTCTTGTTCTCGTCAGATGTGAAAAGCCTTGGTGCAAAGCGTTTCTGACTGATCCAGTAATGATTACACGGTTCTGGAGGACATCTGTCTGCAGGGCGCTGGTGTTCCACAGAATGCCTTCCCCACGTGTTCCTACGTAAAATACCCTCCCCAGTCGTATTGGCATCCGTGTGACAGTGTGAAGTCCAGCGTTATGTCAGATGAAACGTTCTGCTATATTGTCACCGTGTAGTGTACTGCATATACATTGTACTTTGACATTTTCTTTTTTTTTATATATAATGACATTCACATAAAACGTTTTTGGAAGTTACATTCAATAGCGGAACCAAAGGAGGAATTAAGAGATAAACCAGTAATAACACTACACAAGCCTAGAAATCTCCCGGGAAATGGTCGACAGTGCATTACGTCCGACGCCCATGAAATCATAATATCGATAATCAAAAATCAAAGTGCGAACTTAATTCCAAGGGTTGCAGATCACAAATAGCTATATTTATATTCATCGTATATATAAATGTTTTTTTCTTACTCAGTAATACAATAAATGCAACATTAGTAAATGGCTACAATGGACTTTTCCCCACCATGTCTGACAGCATGTTATTAGTACAATGTTTAAATATAGAAGGATGTTACTAAAGTAGAGCTCGATATTATAAATAGAACGTTTAAAAGAGAATTTAATAAATCTTTATCGGTTGGTTTTGCGACCCGTCTGACGGAACCGTCAATCCCTTTCTCCTCTCTGTCTCTCAGAACGATCCTGAGCCCATATCTAAGACGGATGGAGGAGTCAAACTGCATCCAAAATGGCTCCCTATTCCCTATATAGTGCTCTGCTTTTGACCAGTATTGTACTATATAGGGAATGGGGTGAATGTTTGGATACGTCGATGGGGAGTAGACAGCTCCCATGTTTCTAATTTATAGCTACATATCCAACCCGCCCACCTCCCTCACCCCGACACAATGTACAAAAGAAGCCGTTTGTTTACTACACATCACAGCCACCTCAACCACAACACCACAACAACATGTTTTGGTAGCAACGCTGGGGTTTGGGGGGGCTGTTGTGGCCGAAAGCAGACACACCCCCTGGACATCTACATACTGTATGTAGGATCTTCATTTGATTACTCTGTTGCAGGAAAACTTTCCTGCAACAAGGAAAGCTTCCTTTCTGCTAAACACCTTCTTCTTCTTCCTTGGATTTGATATTGGAGCATTCAGGGGGTGTTTTAGTTCAAGCTACAGAGATACAAAGTGGACTGGAAGCGCAACGTGTAGAGGAGCTGTTTTTCAAGTGGAAGGAAGCTCTACACTGGAGTTTAACTGTCCCCCTTTATATGACATCACTTGTTGTTTTCACATGACCCACAGGAAGTAATTCATTCTAAATAGTCAAAGATTGTTGACTGCCGAGCGAGGTTGACCTGTAAACGTGTCCCGTATGGGTCAGAGTTTGTATGTAATGTCACACGTTTTCACCTTTCAAACAATGAACCAAGGACATTTGTGGAAGATGCAGCCTAGCTCTCATTTGCCTGCCATTTGGTGTCGTTGCTATGGCGTTACCGCAGCATTACTGTGGCATTACCATGACGACCAAGTAAGAGTCATGTCAGGCGGACAAGCAACCCCTCACCACTGGCACATCAGCCTGCCCTCCCAACCGGTCTGCCGTGGGAAGGGGGGCAAGGATGTCACCCCTCACCTCCCCTTCTTCCAAACTGCCACATTATATATATCTCAGTTTTTTTTGTTCCATTTTTTTTTAAACATACATATACATTACATATAATATATCTACATTCTTTCGTTTCTGGAAATCATAAACTTAAAAAAGTTTAGAAAAATACAATTGTTTTATGGTGACCTCTCTTGGTCTCTTTCGCCCAGCAAGGCTTGTCCCAGGGGTAAGCTATGTGTCGCTCGGTCCCTAAAACTGTAGGCGTAGTGGTTTAGGCCATTGCTATGGTGCTTGGCCAAAACATCTTCCATCCGTTCTCCCCTGTAGACCTTGATAGAAGGGGTCCTGACAATGGCCTTTCTTTTTACATTTTTGTTGGTTTCCTTCCTGTTTTCTTTGTGTGTTCTTTCTTCTTCCATGTTGTTATCCTACTAGTCTTTGTTTTATTTACTAGAAAAGAAAACACAAACAGGTCAATAGCAATAGATTATTTTTTTTCATCATATATATTTTTATATTGTATATTTTTTTCTACAAAATACTTTTTCATATAATACATTCCTAGTAGGATCACATGGGACTTTGAATATATATCTAAAGTATAGTGACAGCTGTAAAGTCTGCATACACTGTCATAATCCATATATACAATCAT